>CAHIKZ030005380.1:5117500-5125000 GCA_903632075.3 Acanthosepion pharaonis
GTCTGTTTCATGCTAGACACAATCGTCAGCCCAAGAGACTCCTAGACTGACGATTGCGTCTAGCATGAAACAGCCGGCTGCCTCTAAGTGTTGACTTCAAAGTTCACTTTTATATTTACACACGCTCTATCTCTGATATATATATATATATATATATATATAGGGAGAGAGAGAGAGAGAGAGAGATGTAGTTTATTGTTGCCTATCACATCTACTCCTCCCTACCTCTTGTGATCAAGACCCAATCAAGACCCCTACGCGGGAGATAGCTTAAATGCCGCCACATAGGGGTGACCGTTTAAACTAGTACTTATATATATATATATATATATATATATATATATATATATATATATATATATATATGTATGTGTGTGTGTGTGCGTGCGTGTATGTATCTCGGAAATTATTAATAAATATATAAAGGATGAAATGTATATATATATATATATATATATATATATATATATATATATATATATTAATCATTTCATCACCCCACATATATATATATATATATATATATATATATATATATAGTAAAATATAACAAATTATATGACTTGCATCAGCACAAAACCAACTTAAATTTTACCGAAAAAATCCTTAACGATATGGTTCAAGGAAGCCAAGTCTTTTTTATATGTATGCGCAAAGGTATACATTTCCTTCTCCATATTGAAAACAATCATATTGACGATTAGGTGCAGAAGACTTCATGCACGTGGGTACTATTTTGTTATACTGTTCAAATCCTAAGGGGAAAAGTAAAGAGTAAGGTAATTCCCCGAGATCGCAAAACAATGTGAATCAATATTAAATCAATAAATGAGGCTTATTCTTGTTCACAATTTGTAGACTTTTATAATGTATCATTTCAACACGACTTCTACTGTTGGAAGGTGTCCGAGATTCTTAAACTTTATTTTGCTTTTCGATCATCAAGTAAATGTTAAGTGTTCAAAATTATATACGTATAATATATAACCTACATATATTCAACTGCCAATAAATAGCATAATTTAAAAAAAAAAACATCTTTCGGTGTACACATATATCGTCTTAGTATTTGGCTATGTACGGAAAAATAGCACCCTAAAGATGTCAATTTGAAATTGTTGAACGTACTTGGCATGTATCTTCTATCTGACAACTCGAATATAAAGGTCTTATTATTCAATGAATTTATAGTAAGTTAATATCTTATTAATTTCTGTTAGCGAAGTGATTTCGCCATTAATCACATTAACATTGCTATAAAATTCTTTATATAAATTGTTTCTTTATTATATAAAATGCACACTCTAATATATATATATATATATATATATATATATATGTGTGTGTGTGCGTTTGTGTGTGTGCGTGCGTGTGTGTTTATTTACGCAGCAAATTCTTTTTTAGACATAATCTGATTGAATAAATTACAGACATTACGTCTGCTAATTTTTAACAAAATCCGTTCATACGCACGAATAACCATCTGTGTGTTGATGTTGAAAGATTAGAGAAATGTGCTATAGCTGTTTACATTTCTTTTATTTGCATTTCCCATTATTGCAAGTAATACAGAACTATATTTATATAAAGTTGTGCGTTGTTATCCATTATCGTAATTTTTCATTATGCTTTTAAATACAAAACGGTTGACTTTGTGCTGAGCGTTCATTACAACGAGAAAAAAAATCCATTATGGAATCTTTTCATTCTAGGTTATAATGTCATAGTCACGCGCACATTAAAGCATGAAAAAACCGTTCCTTTATAGGCATTTCAGAACATTACTGCAGTATTCATAGCTGATTCTGTTCAGTGCCGGCTTTAAGTTTTTTAATATAATTTGGTTCTAGTATCTGTAATCTAATTTAGTTGTTTTCATGGTGTAGGATAGTTGGGATGTCGATTGGTAATTTTTGTATTGTGAATGCGGACAGGAATGTTGTAGGTGTCACGAAATGGACGAATGGTCAGACATGTAAGACTACTTGGTAGTGAATATGTCGTATGCCCAACAGATATATTTGTTTTTTGTCGGAGACTTGCACCTATGAAGATGATCTTGGAAAAAGATCGAAAATACTTGTGAAATGAAAATAAAATAAATTTAAACAACTGTAGCACATTTCTCTCATCTTTTAACATCAATACACGGAAGTTGATGGCGTACCATTGCGTTCAGGTTAAATTTAGTTGAAGCCATAACATTGTGTCCAATATATTTAGATTTAAATAACACATAGAAATGTTGATGTACTGCTGCACAAACTAAACGAAACAAAAGCAATATTACTGATTAAATATAAAATTTAGGCAGAAAAAATAAGGGAAATGGATTTTTAGTATTAGAAAGCTTACACTATCCTAATCATGGTACAAATAGTTTGTCAAATTAGCCAGTAAAATAAATCACTCACACAAACATGTGCTGAACGAGAAACAAACTTAGCACCTCCCAGAGAACTGGAATCTCTGTCACCTAATGGGGGACTAAAATAATTAAAGATAGGAATTTTTTTTCTCGCTGGAGTCGATCTTCAAATCTACAAATAAACCATTCGCCCTTGCATGGGGTTTGCTGTCATATAAGGCCTGGTGCCCTTTATGTCTGTCTCAAGGTTCTTGATAAGATCCATAGACGGATATGCAACGTAATTGGCCCTGATCTGGCAACTTGTCTGCAGTCGTTCTCTCCTTCTGTCTTTTTTACAAATACTTTCATGGTAACTGCTCCGAGGAGCTGCTTTCGATGGCTCCCAAACTTCGTGATTTTAAGCGTTCTCTTAGGCTGGCATCTCGCTCACACCCTTTCAATGTCGAAACTGTTAAATGTAACCGTCTCTTCTACTCCAGTAGCTTCATGTCTCGCACTTCTCGTCTGTGGAACTCCCTCCCCTCTTCCTGTTTCTCTGATAGCTATAATCTCCAACTATTCAAATGTAGTGTCAATCGACGTCTCCAGATGCTCTGATCTATCCCCTATCCTTCTCTTCATCCTTCCCTCTTATCTGCTCTAGCTCCAACTCTGTAACCTTTTGCGTGCTAGTGGCTTCTTGCCTTGCTTGGGGTGAAACGCTTAAAAAAATGGATGAACATGAATTGATCTAACTTATGTTGGGATGACTTCTGCCCAATTTAGAATCCTCTTACGAAGTCGCCACTTCAAGTCAGTGAAGATGTTTGTGAAATTTCATCCGGGACGATTTCTATCGGCTTCAAGAAGAAACGTTTCAAGCATCTTGGCTGAACCTGGAACAATGTTTCGATGATTACTTGATTGTTTACTCTGCACCAATAGACATATCTTTCTCTGCGCTCACATCGCTATCGTAGTCCAACTTTTCTTAACTTGATATTTAGGTCTGCTCTCATTATCAAGTTTTTTTTCTTGCGGTTTTCCTCCGTGATTTGTGCTGTCGTTACGTATACAACGATAATTGCGAGGTTAAATAGATTATCTTTTAGTTTAACTAACATAATTTTCTCTGAGATCGGCAGACACATTTCTTCGTTTCATTATCTAATATTAACCCTAAAGCGTCTGCGTTTAGTCTCTTGTGTGTGTCGTTTACGAGATCCCCATTATTTATCCAACTACTTTTGCATATGACATCTAAGCTAGCTTTAGTAAAAACCTATCTCATGTATACTTCAATGTCGTGCAATGGTCAGCAAGATCATTTCGCTAGATCACTTACGAGTGAGAAGTGAGCTATTTATGAGACAATCTGTCAGGGCTAAGTTACGTTAAGTAAATAACCATCTATCTATCTATCTATCTATCTATCTATCTATCTATCTATCTCACTCTGTTCTTATCTATCTATCTATCTATCTATCTATCTATCTATCTCAGTTTGTTCATTATCTATCTGTATATCTCAATTTGGTCATAAGTTATCGATCTATCTACTTCAGTCTATTATCTATGAATCTACTTCAGTCCATTATCTATGAATCTATTGATTGATCACAATCTGTTCAAAATATATATGTCTATCTATCTACTACTTAGCTATCAGTCTGTTCCATATCTATTTATTTATCTATCTCAGTCTGTTCACATCTATCTATCTATCTATCTATCTATCTATCTATCTATCTATCTATCCCAATGTGTTGATATCTATCCATTCCAATGTGTTGTTTTATCTACGTTGATTTATAGAACAAACGTAACTTTGCAAACAACAAACTCATATAAAGTAAAAGTTAAGTATCCATCTCCAACTTAATAACATAAATTGCGGTCAATAATGTAGAAATATCCACTAAGAAAACCGATTTAGAAAAGAAGTCGAGTCCAGTCCCTTAACGGCAAAGATAGATTTTAGATATTTTGCCTTTGTAGATAGATAGCTAGATAAATAGATCAACAGATAAAATTATGCAAAACAAATGTAAACATTTTTGTATATATATATATATATATATATATATATATGTGTGTGTGTGTGTGTGTGTGTATGTATGCATGTATGCATAATTGTGTGTACGTTGTTTCATTGTCAACATATCCAATGTAGTTGGAATAGGTGTTCAGTGAATAATAATCGTTGTCGCATCGGTTGTTTTTAGGCTAATACCCCACAGGTGCACCGCCTCGATTTTTCACTGACATTCAAAAGACACCATTTTACCATGCGAAAGCTTTTCTTGTAATAATAAAGAACAAAGCTGTGCCTCAAAATATAACAGTAAGTATCTACTTTCTAAACTAATCACTCGAGAGTGATGGAACCAAACACCCAAGCCATCATTTAAAAGCAATATATTTAAAACTATTTTGACCTTAAGTAACCGACATAGTTGACATTCTATAAAAATGAGCACAAAATTACTGGATATCAAATAATAGCAATTGCTCTCAAGACATCAACACAGTCTTACGTATTCTATCTGATTTCAGGAACCACGCTAATCAGGTGATCTCGATTATCCCTCAGATCTTCATTTCCTTTAACATGGATTACAACAATTTTCCCGATCACTCCCAGTGTCCCAATGCCGATTGGTATTACGGTCAACCTAATTTCTTATAATTTTTTATATTCCATAGACATACACATATACGTAACATGATCATCTTTTTCTTTTTTTCTCTTTGTGGTTTTATAAAAGAAAGGAAAATGATGGTATTTATTTATTCGATATATTGTTAAACAACAAAAAATAAATAAATAAATACATTACATAGATAAAGCCCTTCGTAAGGTGTGGGCTGTAATTGTCAGAACAATTTTTTGTATCACCTTGAGGCATGGACTTCCAGGAATCCCTTCAATTAGTCTACTGCAATTTTTTCCAACCAGTCCTAGGGATCCAACTACAACAGGGATTGTTGATGTTCCCATATGCCACATTTTCGAGATTTCTATTTCAAGGTCCTTGTACTTTGAAAACTTTTTGAATATCTTCAAAGATACATTGCAGTCACCAGGGACTGCCATATCAATAAGGAGGCACCGTTTTTGTTTGTGGTCTTTAATAACAATATCTGGTCGGTTGGCCTTGATTGTTCTGTCAGTGTGTATTGTGTAATCCCATAGAATTGTAACAGGTCCTATCTCCGTAACCGGGTCTGGGTGGTGTTCATACCAGTTTCTTTCAGTTTCCTTCCCGTAGAAGCTATAGATCCTCCAGTGCAGATATTGGCCCACTCTGTCATGTCGGGTTTTATATTCAGTGGGTGACAACACCGTGCAACCTGATACAAGATGATCAATCGTTTCTGGATATTTATCACAGAATCTGCATTTTGGGCTGACACAATATTTTAGTATATGTGCTTGATAATTCCTAGTTAGCAAGCATTGGTCCTGTGCAGCAAGGATAAAACCTTCAGTTTCAGCTTTCAAACCTGCACTACGTAGCCACTGATGGGTACGGGTTTTGTCTACGTCAGCTTGTTTGGTACGGGCAGAGTATTGGCCATGAAGCGGTTTATCTTGCCATCGCTTCTGTATCTGGTCGGTTGCATTCGTCTTTGCTGTCTTTTTTAGGTAATTTGCAGTTTCAACCGGTGTATTATGCTGTAGTTGCATCTCTACGCCCATTTGAAACTCCATTTTTTATTTATTGGCTTCTTTCATTACGGAGTAAAGACGCTTACTACTTTCATGTTCCTTGACGCATACCATCATCCAGTCTTCTGTAGCTTCCAAATATCTTTGGAGGCCAATTGTTGTAGTTTTGTAGGACAGTTCTAGTTGAACTAATCCTCTGCCTCCTTCAGATCTGGGCACATACAGACGATCGACATCAGCTTTGGGATGATGCATTCGATAGCAAGTGAGAAGCTTTCTCGTTTTGGCGTCCATTCGCTTAATTTCAGCTATGGTCCAGTTAAGGACATTAAAGCTGTATTGCACCACAGGGACAGCCAATGTGTTTATGGCTGATATCCTGTTTGAGTTTAGCTCACTATGTAGTACCAGACGTACACGCCTGTAGTACTCTTTTCTTATTTTTTCCTTCATTTGATGGTGTTGTATGCCATCTCCTTCGCTAATTCCTTGGTACTTATAAGCTTCATCATGCTCCAGTTACCTAATCTTTGTGACAAAATCTAAATCTATTAAGGGTGTTTCTGTAATTCTACCTTTCTTGAAAGTTACTTTTGCACATTTATCTACTCCGAAGTCCATACCTATGTCGTCACTGAAGTATTTTACAATATTGAGGAGGCCTTTCAACTCATTGTCGTCTTTGGCAAAGAGTTTGAGATCATCCATGTAGAGTAGGTGATTGAATATTTTCTTATTTATTTTGTAACCATAGCTACTGTACTATTTCATGTGTAAGAGGGATTAAAATTAAACAAAAATAGAAGGGGTGACAGAGAGTCTCCTTGAAAGGTTCCACGTCGGATATTCAGACGGTTGGATATGGCAGTGTCCCCGGTGTGACTAAGGTATAGTTTGGTGTTCCACATTCCCATGCTGTGCTTAAGGAAATTTAATACCACAGGGGAGACTTTGTACATCTCCAAAGTCTTAAGGATCCAAGAATATGGAACACTATCAAAGGCTTTACGATAATCAATCCACGCTGCACTTAGATTCCTGCGTCGTCTCCTGCAATTTTCCAGGATCATTTTATTTATCAGGAGTTGATCTTTGCAGCCATATGAACCTCTTCTGCATCCCTTCTGTTCCAGCGGGAGAATGCTGTTTGTTTCCAGAAAGGAATAAGTACGGTTCGTCAGTACAGACGTGATCAACTTATACGTTGTGGAGAGACATGTTATCGGTCTATAATTTTTTCGGGTCGTCTGTTTCAGTTGTTTTTGGTATGAGGTGTGTAATACTTTCAGTAATCCATTCCGGGATTTTATTGGGATTATTTACAAGCGTTGATAATGTTTTTGCAAGAATTTCATGAGTAGATGTGAGATGATACAGCCAGAAATTGGGCAACTTGTCATTTCCTGGGGATTTCCATTTTTGGGATTTCGTTAGAGCTTGCCTAACATCATCTGTGGATATATTTTCCCATTCTTGC
>CAHIKZ030005380.1:5130000-5180000 GCA_903632075.3 Acanthosepion pharaonis
ATGAGTTTGATTCATAGTCTTTTATCTCAATAAATTAATCTACACAGAATATACGACTTTCATTTTATGTATGCATGTCACCGAGTGATTATAACGTTCACTTTCACTTTCCAATCTTGAGACTAGAGTATAGATCATGCTATACCAGGAGGATAAAATTTTTATGTTAACAACCGGAGCTGTTAGGGGATTCCATCAGGAAGGACCTTTGGTAACCGAAAGTGAGCTATGTCAGTGTTTTTTACGGATGAGGCAACGATTGGAAGAGATGGAATAACAAATCTACACAACCAATATTTGTGGGCGGATTGGAAATCCCCATGGTACAAAACATGCTAGACATCAGCATCAGTTTACCATTAATGTCTGGTAGATCCAAATGTTCTCCTAACACGTCTTCCGGGATCTGTCTACAAGGATTTATTTTGAACACAATTCCCGACCTGCTAGAGGATGTACTCCTGCTAATACGAAGACGCATGTGGTTTATGAATGATGGAGGCTCCAGCACATTTTAGTCATATTGTTCCCGATGCACTGGATTAAAGATGGATAGGTAGAGTATGTTCAACTAACCTCAATCCTTTGGAATTTTTTTTATCCGTGGGGCTACCTATAACAATTGGCTTAAGCAGCCATCATTATTAATACAGAGACGCTTCGCCAATGTGTCATGGGGGTTTGAGAAATCAGTCATTTAAAATTATATATGAATTTGATTCATATTCTTCTATATTAATGAATTTATTTATGCAGAATATGTGACTTTCACTTTATGTATGCATGTCACCGAGTGATTGTAACGTTCAATTTCCGATCTTGACACCAGAGTATAGATCATGCTATACTCGATTTCCCAGGAGGATAAAACTTTGACATTCAAATCCGGAGCAGAGGTGGGAGGATCTATCGGGGATAACCTTTGGAAACTGCCCTCTAATCCATGCCACAAGTTCGCCCAAGTCTTGAGAATGAAGCTGTGGAGTGGTGACTGTTCTGATGCTGATGTGCGGTGTGGTATTACGAAGTCACAAGTCATCGTGACAGAGGGTTTTAGCGTACTGTCTTCGTTGAAAGTGTTGATCACGCCAGTTTATGTGCTCTCTCCCAGAAAGTGTGACTAAAATACGCTAAGCAGATTATCAGTATAAAGCCAAGTTGAGATCTGTAGGTGGTGAAACAAAAATGTACCAGAGTAGGCGTATATATATATATATATATATATATATATATATATATATATATATATATATATATATATAGACAAAATAGTATTCTATTATGGCGGTTAAAAGTCGCTGACATTTATTTTAAGACATTTTATTTTTTTTATTTTATTTATTTATTTATTTTATGTTTATAATTCTTTTTCGGTTAGAAACAAATATTTATGTAAATGGTCTGATTATAATAAACAGTATTCCCAAATTAAAAAATTTACAACACAACCAACCCGCAAGCCTGAACAAATAGGTTTAATTAAATTCTCAAACCAAACAAACTGAATGTCCAAGACATTGTATATAGAATATATATATATATATATAAATAGCCGAGAAAAATAACAGCACACGTGGCCTGATATATATACTGTCGTGTGTGTGTGTGTGTGTGTGTGTGTGTGTGTGTGTGTGTGTGTGTGTAAAGATATTTTTAGGTACAAAATTTATATATATATATAAATAAAATTATCAAATATATATAATATTTTTTATTACGAGAAACATATTAAAAACGGGCAAAGCAACCGGTTTCGCTCCCGCTCTTCAGGCTTCAACGGGAGATTTAAAATCAACACAGAAAAATGTACAATAAAAGGAAGTTGTGAAAAGAGAATATATATATATATATATATATATATATATATATATATATATATAATAAACAGAGTATTTTTCAAGCCTTCTTGACTATTTATTCAGTAAAAAATATTTGTGATAATTCCAGCAAAGAACATCACGTGGTGCATAGACTGTCGCCATTGTTATTTTTACATTAACAATACGATGGGGAAGACAAACGACCTTAGAGTTGAACTGAGACAGAGAATTATTAACTTCCACAAGTCGGGAAATAGTTACAGCACTATTTCAAACCGGTTAGCTAACCTTTGATCTAATGTACAGTCCTTTATAAAGATGTTTAAACAGTTTGGCACGACAGTAGAAGAAATCCCAAACTGTCACAGAGAACGGCACGAAATTCTGTGTAGTAAGGTTAATATAAACTCAAGAATTAAGACCTTTGGTGGTAGCACCTGTTAGGGTTCAACCTATGCGCAAATAGTGAACCCCAAAACAAAACTCAACACTATATTTTTATAATAAATAACAATATACAAAAATCACGACAATCAATACAACACTAAGAAAATATAAAAAAATACATTTTTATAGTATAATTGCCAACAATAATTTTTTGATCTAAAAATATATATGTAAAATGTAAACCTTTAACCTGAAAGCATAAAATTACGTACAAAATATTTAGATTTGGGAATTACCAAATCCATCACTGTTTATATGACGCTAAATAAAATCAAACCGTAAATAATGATAATGATGCATGACTTGAACATCATTTCCGGGCAACTAAATGAACATTCCCCAAAAGTCATGGGCAATTTCCGTTTCGAGGAACCGAATAATGGCGAATATATCATGTGTGGAAATTAAAACTTTGAACCCTGCGTTCTTGAACAATTTTAACATTAAAAATAAATAAATCAAAAGTAAATTATTGGTATGTAATGTTTCACGGTAGATATAAAAAAAAATCTTATAATTGTTTACCGACCGTTCAAGCGGGGGATGGACATTTAGTCATTTTTCTCTACCTCTGTTCAACCGGTAGATTCTACATTCAACACCATCGCATCATTAGACACCAGAATGTTGAAACAAAATGGCTATTCTGTAGTGATTTTATAACATATTTATGTTATAAATTTCGAATAAATGATATATATATATATATATATATATATATATATATATATATATATCGTTTATAAATATATCGTTTATAAATTCAGTTTAACCCGGATATAAATACCCGGATATAATAAAACCCGGATTAAACATAAAATTTTCTCTTGTCCCAAATTAGAGCCTGTGTTAATATATATAAAATAGACCAAACCCGGATATATATAAACCCGGATATATATATATTATATATATATATATCTTATATCCGGTTTATAAATATATAAAATAAAAAAAAACAAAGAAAAACGAAGTATAATCAATTACTCAAAATAAATGAATAAGCAAACAATGCACCACTGACCTGTATATATAAATAGTTAAAAAAAACTCAAAATGTGACCTGATCATTGCGTTTAGTATTAAACAGTATGTCGCCTCTAAGTGTTGACTTCAATTTTCACTTTTACACACACACACACACACACATATATATATATATATGTGTGTGTGTGTGTGTATGTGTGTGCCTGTGTGTGTGTGTGAAAGCTATAGTCGGATGATAAGTTTTATTTTTGTTTATTTACTATTAATACTTTCTTTCTTAACATCAGTCACTTTAATTAGAATGACAGCTCGACGTAACCCTTTGATCCCTAACCACCGCTTTACCGTTGGTAGAGAAAAATGACGTAATGCCCAGTTACCGGTTGAATTGCGGTAAGAACTTATAACTATTTTTATATCTAACGTGAACAATTACATACCAATTATTTGCGAATTTTGACTCAGAAACTCGGGCAAAATGTTTAAAATTGTTCAGGAACGCTGGGCACAAACGGTTAAAAACCTTCTGGTTCAGTAATACACTGGTCGATATTTGCACATTTTTTTTACGAAGCCATTATATTCGTTTTTTTACTATTACGTTACTATTACTACTTATATATATATATATATATATATATGTGTGTGTGTGTGTGTGCGTATCTGAGTGTGTGAATGTGTGTGTCTGTGCGTCTGTTCATGTGTTCGTATGTGTGTGTCTGCGCATCATTTCAAAAGGAAGTTTGTTTTAAAGAGTAAGTAATGCCGTGTGTCACCCTAGGACTTATGGTTTCACAAGGGCAAAGGGTATTTGATGATTGGGAAAATTAAGTTTCTCTAATCTCTTCAAAAAGAAACACTTAAACTGCGTTAGAATTGCGTGTTTGATATCGTAACTTTGATCTATACTCGGACAACTTCTGACGAGTTTTTACCAGACAGGAAGGAATATACTTGGAGACTTAAAGAGAAGGCGATATTGACAAAGAAAGAGAAATGTGTGTTGACCTCAACCGTATGACACACACACACACACACACACACACACACACACATATATATATATATATATATATATATATATATATATATATTATGAAATGTTTCAGAAATTTTCATAGAATATAATCGTCTTCCGACATTCAAGCCGGTAAATGTTATAAATGCTGTTTTTTTATAAAAAACAGAAATTTACATAAATATATGTATCTATAAAAAGAATGTATGAACATAAAAAACGTCTTAAAATAATTGTCGGACTTTGTGTGGCGTCATTTGTTTATATTTGGATACACCTTGAGCAGATATGAATGTACGTGAGAGATTCATGGAAGATTTAAGTTTAAAGGCAGTAAATTCGACCTTGCCAATCGAACGATCCTCCGTGGCTCGATCGATTTAAGAGCACGTCAGGCTAAATGACTGTTCCGTATGGGATACAGGTTCGATTCCTGTCGGAGGACGAATATTTTCTAAGAAAATGTCTCGGACATTCAGGCCAGTAAATGTTACAAATACTGTTTATTATAAAATAAAAATAACAAAAAACAGAGCATTTACTTAAACATGAAATTTATCCATTCAAACACTTATTTGATTCTTGTAGTTGACGGTAAATAACTCAAAACTTTGAAGTTACAAGGCCGAGCCGATTTTCCAGTCACTAATCTTTCTATTTTATGTTGTCATTTCTTATGTGTAAATACCAATCCATGTTTTCCTTCTTCTTCTACTTGGTAGGTGAACGCTTACAGGATATTCCATTTTGGTCAGTATTTTAAATTCCATCAGCAGTGAATCTTTCTTTCTTCTAAGATGGTTTTAAATTCTGTATGAAACTTTAAAGCTGCTTCAGTAGAAGCTGATTTTCTTTCACTAGAAATTCTTATAAGGATTTTTGAAACTCCTTAATAATCCATCATTAACCTTGTATTCTGTGTCTATATTTAAATCCTCATGTGGAGATTTAGCATTGGCAATAATCATTGGATCAGAAATAGCTAGGCCTTCAGAATGCTTCGATTGAAAACACTCTTGATGCCTCTTGTCAAGAACTGCAGATTTTGACTTATGAAGAGACTTTTTATTAAATGTTTTACAGCTGGGCTCTGCTAATTTCGCTTTTCCGAGAAGGGTCCCATTTAATTTATGTATATCCTACAGAGTAGTTTTATGAATGTTGTACACTTTCATTATGTCAGATGATCTTGGGCCATTGTCCAGTTGTTTTTAGTAATTTCTAATTTCCGACGTAACATGAAAGAATTAATTTTTCTTATTCTTCCAGTGAGCGAGCTATTATGGATTGAGAAAAGAAAATATTAAAATGTAGCATATTCCTTCAGCATCTAAATGGCAATCCTGAGAAATGCAGATACGAGATTGTTCTCTTTCTCTCTCTCTCACCATATATATATATATATATATATATATAAGTTACGAAGAACTTGGTAAACCGAATGGGTAATTCCAAGGAGGATGAAATCCTGAGAGCTCAATGTGAATACAGAGCTAATATTTAATGAAAAAATAGACCACTTTAAGGTACCATTACAATAATTTATTTCACCAAAATCCTTTTAAAGGACTCGGATCATCAGGTAACACTTCCAACAACGAAATGAAAGGGAAAATGGGATTATAAATTGATGGGCAGTGTAATTTTTGTAATTTAACAGGGAGGGTAATAGTTGTTGTTAACGAGACAAGGTAGAGTATAGGGAGGGGTAAATTTCATATTTCTCTTATATATATATATATATATATATATATATATATATGTGGCACCATGCATACCTGACGAGCTGAAAAGAAATATTCATAGATATATGAATTTTTTTTTTACGGTTTATCAACCATTTAATAATTATTTAGGGCCGAAAAATATTTCGGGTTTTAAGAATAATTCTTTCTTTACGTTCAAGCGATCTGGAAGAAGGAAAGTGAAAACGAAGAAGAAAGAAAGAAAAAATAATACGAAAACAGGTCATAGGCGAGCACACACACGCTCGGCAGACAGATAACAGGTGTCGAAAAATATCCAGGTCAAGCCTCTAACCGAGATCTGGGGAAAATGGAAGTTGTTATCAATTGGTTGAAGAAACGAAGTTTAGGGACAATGAAAAATATTGATAAGTAACAAGTGGAAAGTGTGTCATTGGGATGATAGTAAAAGTCTAAGTGGGTGGGGAAGTTTATCTAAGGATATGAAGGCAAACCATTAATACGAAAACCCAGACAATCTCAGAATTGGAAAAAGCCACACAAGATGATGTCGCTGAAAATTTTTTTTTGAGATAATAAAGATTTTTATTATCGGACCTTCGGCCGGAGGAAAATGAAATATTTTTATTTCGTTCAAAAAACGCCAACAGGTCTGAGAAATCCCTTTCTTAGGTCATATCCAATTAGCGATAAACTGCTTGACAAATACCACGTGTTAAAAAGCCGAAGGTGTCATCGCAGTCGCTCATGATAAGGGCGATTTAAATTAATATTTTTGTTTTTTAAGCAAGGTGTTTCTTTCCCCAAAACAAAGCCACGGATTGTCCACACCCGACTAAAGACGTCATTGGCTAAATAAGATCACATGACACACGAAGGAGGAGGAAAGATACCCGACCAGGACCTCATTGGCCGAGAGCGGTCACGTGACGCACGAGGAGAATCGGTCGACGCCCTTGTCAGAAGTGGAAGTGTAAGGAGCCGATACGAAGAAGCGGGGAAGCGGGTATACGCCCCTCAGAGGCACAGTAAGGAAGTGGGAGTGATAGTGAGTTACCGAAAATGGAAAACCCCTAACCAGAAATGAGAAGGGTGGATACGTATTTAGAATTATCGAAAAACCCCTGGCGCCGACAGACCCACCCCAGTTTTGACTGCGTCAATAAAAGCGGGACTCCAACCGACAGAAATCAGTTAGAGTTTGAGCCGCGGACGGCGGGCCAGGTTCGTTCGCCCCTTTGCGGGCAGGAGAGGCCAGTTCGTTTGGCCTAAGTGAAGAATTTCGTTCGACCCAAGCCGAAGAGAAGAAGTTAATTCGCGCACCGACGGCGGAGATGAGTGACCAGTAATTCAGACTCTGAAGAGAAGAAGTTTGAGTTGAGCCGCGGACGGCGAAAGAGTTCAGCCGTGGACGACAAGCAGAGATGAGCGCCCAGTGTTGAAACCGCGTCAAGATAGCTGACCAAGATTCACGCACACTTCTGGACTCTTCTTCAACCAAGAAAAAGTAGTTTGAAGAGCGACTTAGAATCAGACCACAGAAATAAGTTTTTTCGACTTTCGTCCAAAAGACACACCGAAACACAAATTTCTTAGAGAGCAGACAACTGCAAGCCTTTAAAGTTGCCTAGTAAAAGCGTCGTGCCACAATCCACAGAACGGGTCGGGAAGTAGACATAGTCCTATATACCGAGCAAATAGACATAACAAGTTTGTTACCTTTTTTCTTTGATACGTTGGACCTTGTGAGTTTTTATTTTATTTTCTTTTATACATAATTGTGTGTTATCACCCCGTTAGACTCAACTTGCATTACGGCCCCAACCCTGTTTGATCTCGTCTGTCTAAGATCAATTCACAACGTTGGTAGGCAGACTGGGGATCAGTGCAGTTACCCTGGTAACCAGGCGTTGGAAGCGGGTTGGGAACGGCGAGGTTGGTATCAATCTAACCAAAGGGTTAGAACGTCACGTTTGGAGCAGCGAGGAGCGAACAGCTGACGCCGCGGCAAAGACGTCACAGTTGGTGCTGTCCGTGACCAGGATATCAGAGCCTGGGGAGCACGTGACGTCACAATTGGCGCCGCGACCGGGATCGAACGACACAGTCGACGCTGCGACCGGGGGACGACGTCACATATATTTCCAGTTATAATTTTCATCTACTCAGACGGAAGTTTTTTGTTGTTTTTTTTTTTTAAATGGAATCAATTTGACCAGGAAAATTGTAAAAAGGAAAGGAAAAAGAAATAGAGGAAAAGAAAAATGTATGAAAAGAGGAAGAAATAAAAGAAAAAATTCAATATCTGATTTTAAATATTTTGGAGGGAAGAGAGAAAGAAAGACATAGGAGGAAGAGAGGGGGAGAGAAGCAGGGAGAGAGAATCATGGAAACAAAAGGAAAGAAGGAAGAATTAAATATTATTAATTGCGATTATATATATATATATATATATATATATATATATATATATCAAGAGCAATATTGGGAAAATGTATAACAAAGTAGAAAAAAGTTTTCTTATGATGCCTTTCGTCCTTTAGGACTTCTTCGGACTAAATTTATATTGTTGGTGCGACTACACATGTACACGAACGAGGATGGCTGGATTATTTTAAAAAAACATATGGCTGATTTCATTTTTATTCTTTTTCTTTTCTTTCCCTCACATTTGTTAGTAGATATCACACGCTGTGATAAAAGATATCCTGCCAGGAATTGTGAAATGTTGTTATAGCTCAGGCGCAAAATTACTATAGATATTTTCGTCGTGGTGAAGAATTTTCTCCTTTGATCAGAGTAGCATATTTAATGTCAAAATTTTACTCAGTTTCGTTACAACGTGAAACCAAAACATTTCAAGTACTGTTCTGTAAAATATCTCTTTTGTGTTCATATTATCTTTTATTTAGATACCTTGAGGGGCGTTCATAAAATCTCACCGGATTTAAATGTTGGTATTTCTCGGCAAATCCACTATTATTTCATCTTAACCTCTGTTGAATGCTGTTTGTAAAGTTGTTCTTCCTACACATCATATAAGCTCAGCAATTGATGAGTGCGTGCCATTTACGATGCGTTAAGTCAGGTGTGATAATTTGCATAAGCTTGTCAACACGTGTAGTTCAAGTCTTGCAATGTCATTTACAATAATGAGTAAGGGCGCACTCTGATTATCATTTAAACATATTTGAAGCTATATATATTCTGTCCAGTCAGCCTTCTCTCTGTAAGCAGAAAGATTAGTATAATAAAAATGTGATTTTTTTTCCTTTCCTGCTGGTTCCGTTTTTAGTCTTAGTCTATATGACTACTTTATTGTATCAACTACTTTGTTGCTCATTTATATGTTTGTCTTTGCATGTGTTTTAATATATTTTACCAAGTCCTGTAATTTTACAAATATATAATATATATAGGTAAAATCAGTGGGTAAGTAATCCAAATGAATCCTATTAATATAAAATATTAAAACTTATCCACAAAAAGAGCTCAATACATTTTAGAGCCTAGAAATGAATTATATAAAAATGAAACTCAATTGCACCCCATTTTTACGGCCATTTCGCTCCGGGGATAAATTCCCAGGAGCTTGTCAATATTAAAAGGTTTGATAAAAAAAATGAATCGAAACGGTTTTTTTTTTCAAAAATAACATTAATAAAATAGTAAAAAGAAGAAAAAAGAAAGAGGAACATAGAGGACAAAAAATAAATGAGGGAAAAAAAAGCATTTAAGAAGGAGACAGAAAAAAGAAAGAGAAAAAGAAACACCAAAGTAGTGTCGGGGGTGGGAAACAGGAAGACAGGACATATACAAGTAAATAGCGAAGTTAAAAAAGGTTGAAAATTAATAATGACCTATATTTAAAATGTTAGTAATTGTTCAAACAGGAAAAAATAAAAAATAGAAAAAAAAATTACATGACAAAATACAATTATTAAAGTTAAGAAAAGGAAGAGTCTAAAAGAAAAAAAAATAGAATTTAACATTAAAACTATTATTTAATTTTAATATTAAACAAAGTAATTTAATATTATAATTAAAAAATGAACTCATTATCATATAAACAAAAACTGAATATTAAAAATAATAAGATAAAGGAAGAAATTAAAATAAATAAATAATTAATAGACGCCAAAACTTCACAATATAAACCAAAAAGAAATTAAATAGATTAAATAGATAGTAAAAACTAGATTAAACTTAAAGATTATATAGATTAATTATAGAATAAATTATTGAGAATTAGACAGAATCATATATGTTAAAGATATAATTATAGATTTAATATATTATATATATATTACATATAAATAATTATAGATTAAATATATTATATATATATTATTGTATATATATAATATTATTATATATTTATAGATTAGTTTTCATATATATATATATATATATATATATATATATATATATATATATATATATAAAGGGGACAGATAAAGAGAAGGGAAGTTAACGCGAAACAGGCGGATAGACAAGAATAGCTATAAACATAGGGATAGACTGATATTTTTGATAAGGGGGTATTCAAAATATGTATTAAAGCATGAAATTTAAAGCCAAACATTTTTAATCCTAAAATTCGTTTTTCCAAAACACTCAATTCTTTAAGGCATCATGCGAAATATTTATACCCTACCGAAATAGTTGTCCTGAAAATACAATAATATCAAAATAGTCTGTTTTACATCATTAATGGTGTACATTTCAGGAGTGTTTTAGATGTTAATTACGAATATATCATCTAAACCAGGGTCGGCAGCCTCCTGGCCCGCAAAGCATTTTTGTCCGACTCGCCAGCTTAATACCTGGACACTAATTATGTAATTAATTTGTGGAGCAAGTTGCAGAAAAAAATATCATTTGGAGTTAATTGATTTACAATGCGACGAAATTTTTAAATCAAAATTTCATTCCGAATCTACTGCAGACTTCAACAAGAAATATGTTTTGACAAGCGGAAAATAGAAAAGTTCGTTAAATAATGCGAAAATGCTGGTATCATTGTTTCGATGTACATATACTTGGGAACAACTTTTTTCGAAAATGGAATATGCTAAAAGACATTAAAAACAAGATCGGGTGATGACAACCTGGATAATGTTTTGCTCCTGTCATCAAAAAATATTCCACCTTATATGAAAAAGTTATCAAACAATAAACAGAAATAAGTGTCTCATTAAATAATTTTTCATTTATAACTGTATTTCGTTTGTAGTAAGGAATTTGCATTTTTTGTTGATCGTGTTAATTGTTATCGTGTAGTAAAATAAGGAATCTTGTTTAAATAATATAGCATAATTGTTTTTTCTTTAAACATCCAGACCAAGGCAGCTTTCTGGACAATGCAGTCTGAGATCGAAACAGTTTGTTATAATACATTTGAGATCATGGCCCTCCTCCAAGACAATGCGTAGCTTTCTGGCCCGCCTTCTCTAAAAAGGTTGCTGACCCCTGACACAAGTGAATAACCATTGGTGGCAGTAAACAATAAATGGAATATAATTATATACATTAGTTTTTGCATGGCAAGATTAGCGTACACAGTAAATTAATGAATAAATTTCTTAAAGTCAAGTGGGTTTAAGTAGTTTATATTTTGATCTGTAATTTAGTGTGGGATTGAAAGTGCAGTTACAACACATAATTTTGGGGGAGTTCAAACAATGAAATAACACTGTAGAGAAAACTAGACAAAAATTGATCGGAAAGTATAAAATTGTTTTGCAAATTTTCATTCTGGAGAAACGTCGTTGGAAGATGAACCCAGAGCGTAGCTTACATCAGACTTTCATGTTGAAGCTCTATATTCATTGGTGGAAACAATATACGACTGAATTTGAAAAATATAATACACAACACAAAACAAATCATTAATAACAATATGAGTCAGCTGAGGTCTTGTTACATTGAAAAGAGAACATGTCCCAAAAATGGATACAGAATATTTACTTTCAACAGATGGTTATCAGTAAGTAAAATCAACTTCAAAGTACAGAGCAAGAGGCTCAGACAGTTAGAAAGTCACGGAAAGAAGAAATGACCTTTTTAGACGGAGATGGCAAGACAAAGAAAATTGTTATCTATAAAACAAATCATTCCGCAAAAAGCTACACAGAGGAACACTAGTTTATAACAGTAGCTTACGATCCAAGAACAACAGCTGATTTAATTCACGAAATTGTTTTGTTACTCTTTAGTGGGTAAAGACCTGACCGTAGGGTATTTTTATGCCACAAACGTTTACCTGGAAGAAGCTGAACCCTTCTCTCCGAACCTGTGCTCTGGTCTCAGCTGCAATGCAACACATATGCTGACACTTAGAAAAGGTAGGAGTAGTCAGAAAAATAAGTGTTCAACAATCTCTTAGCGAAAAACAAAAAAACAAACAAACAACAAAATCAAAACCAATGGACAACTGATGAACAAAAATGGAAACTATAAATAACTCTACGAAACATTTTTTCAGATTTTAATATCTTTATGATAAAATAGTTATATTTATTTTCTAATTATTCAAAATATTTGATATAAATTCTATAATCTCAGTGTTTAAGCTGGTGGGTTCTTCGGACTTTCTATTTATTAAGGTTAAGAAATAGGAAGTATACAGCGAGAAGAACGAGAGAAATCAGGACAAAAATATATGCCTAATGATTTTCCTACAAAATTCTCACAAATTTTTGTTTGTCTGAGTAGAGGAATGGCCAGTAGTATTTTCCTGGTGGAAAAGAATTGTATTATAATCCGTTCAATCAGCTTTTTTTCTACATATTTAATTTTTTTTTTCAATACACATTCGAAATAAGTAGACGTAAAGCCTTTTAAATTCTCTCCAGATCCCAGACAATTATTACAATAACCATTCCTTGTGGCCAGCGACTCATTTCACTTATTCGGGAATATTTCTACATTATGGTATCCACTGATTTAACTAAGGAAGACAAGTAAAATAAATTAACCCAAATAAATAAACAAGCCACTCCCGCCAAAATAACCGCCAGAATAGATTACCCACAATGCACCACTGACCTATATATATAAATAGTCGAGAAAAAATCCAATATTCGTGGCCTGGCGATTGCGTCTATCATGAAACAGCCTGTTGCCTCTAAGTTTTGACTTCAATGTTCACTTTTATATTTATATTTACATACGCTCTCCGATATTGTGCACTTTATCTCATAAATATGGAAAAACTATATTCCTTCATATATATATATTGAAACAAAATGGCTATTTTTGATAAGATTTTATAACATATTTTGAAACTTTTAAAATGGCTATTTATATATATATATTTATAATATATATATGTTATAATCATTTAAAAAAAATAAATAATATATATATATATATATATATATATATATATATATATATATATATATATATATATTACTCACTACAAAAGGCAACTTCGTTTCAGTGCATTTCAACTACACTTCGACGGGTGAGAATCATAAACATTTTCGATTCTCACCCGTCGAAGTGCATATTTGTAGTGAGTAAAATGGTTTTGTCTATATGATAAAAAATAATAATAAATATATATATATATATATATATATATATATATATATAATTTAGGAGGATTTGAGATAATTATAATTAAGTAATTCATCGAGTCTAGAAGAAACCTCAACAAGGCAAACAAAAAAGTCTGCCGTTTTTTATGTCGAGTTGGAAAAAGTGATCACTAATACGTAAAATGACTGTATCACGTGCCGGGAAAACGATGGCGGTGGGTGGTGACATCATTGCTCTTGAGCAATATAGGTGCGTTACGCACGCACATTATTTATATCTCGTAGGCTTGTCTGCAGTCGCATTGTCACCGAATATGCTATGCCTTTGGGGATATTTATTTCTAGGAAATCCAGGAAGGGAGATCTGTCCATTTGTGATGAACCTAGCAGAGGCCGCCCATATTTTTGATGATCTGAGGTTAGAGGAGGAAAACCTGTGGTGATCACTAATGAAGGAACAGTCAGAATTTACCTGAATCGGATAGGGTAGGCGCACAAGTTGAGCCAGTGGTACCACACACTGACAGAAACCAACAAGTGACAGCCTGTTACTTGTGCCCATATTTGACTTAGTGCTCGTCAACGACGAAAAGTGATTACTGTGTGATACTTGCAAGCGTGCCAGACATTAGTTGTCCCTGTGCGTCACACCGCAATACTATATCTATACACACGCAAGATCATGCCCTGCGTCTGATGTACTAGTTGTCAAGTTTTGTACTATGAGGTGCTACAAACGTGACAAACCATCAATACAGACCTATATCTCGTCGTGTGCAGGCAACGCACTGTTGCATAAAGAGCCTGCATTGGATAATCGCAAAGGTATATTGTTCTTCTATGACAATATCAGGTCGCGGAGGCGGGCGTGTTAAGAGATACCATATGGTGACTTGGCTGAGAAAAAATGGATATCTTACTTCCCAGACATTGCGCCAACAGATTACTACCTCTTCGAAGGACAAATACCTTCTTGAAATCCTTCGCAGAACTAAAGGTAGAGCCCGGCGTTGTCAGGGATGTAACAGTAAGAGATAGATTATCGACCATCATAAAGATGAATGATTATTGTTTGAGGTTAACGGACACGCATGTCTTAATTAGTTTTTTTGAGGAATTGGTCAAACCCAAACTCAAATAAAAAACATTGTTTTCAATCGTTATGAGTCCACCGATTGAATAGAATTTTTCAATTTTATTATAAACAATTGTCTTGTAAATGGAATTTTTAAAGCATTCTGATGACAATAAGACCTGCCCCGCCCAAAAAGTGAAGTTTTGTTGAAATCGGTTGAAAAAAGGATATCCGATCCCATATATAAACACAAACACACACACACACACACACACACACACACACAAACAACCTGGGTTTTATAATAAGTATAACTCGATATGAGTTGTCCCCCTTTCATTCTCGAAACAGAGATGCTTCTTAATCGTGTTTTCAAATTGATTTGGCAAAAAACAATGGTGTTTCCCAATTTTTGGAAATGTCAGAACCACCGCAAAGTAATTTTACGTAGTCCTGTGAAGTTTTGTTGAAATCGGTTGAAAAATTTAGGAAATCCCATCCAATATATAAACGAACAGACACACACAACATGGGTTTTATAATAAGTATGATTCCTCTGCATATAAGACACCTGACTTTCACCGACAAGGCATTGTGCAGTTGAAAGCACCTTGGCAAAGAGCCTGGATGTCGATGAATACTTTGAGGACTAGTGGTGTATCATCGATTCAATAAAAATTGATGAGAACTTTTGGGGCTACCGTGTACATTTCAGTAAGCATATTCTTAAAATTATGACGAAGTAGGCTATTCTTTTTTTCCTAATCATTTCACGCCAATGAAAGGCGGGAAAGCCACTAATACGCAGGAGGCAGGGTCACAGGAGGGGACGTCAAAGAGAAGACTGAGAATAGAAGGGATTGAAGAAAGTACAAAAGATGAACGGGATTCAAGAAGTCAGAAGATGGTGATTGATGTTGCATTTAAATTTTGGAAGATTGTAGTTATCAGGGAAGCAGGTAAACTGAAGGGAGTTCCACAGGTAGGAAGTGCGAGAAAAGAAACTGTTGGAGTAGAAGAATTTTATTATATTTAACTGTTTCGACAGTGAAAGGGTGCGACCTAGATGCCAATCTCGCAGCACACTGAAATTCATGTAGTCAAGGCACCAGGGAAAATAGTTCGTCAGAGTAGTTGCACTGAAACTGTTTGTAGAAAAGACAGAGGGAAGCCACATGACATCGGTGCGAAAGTGAGTGAAGTCGAGATGCCTAAGATCTATTGAAAAGGAAAAAAAATGCATGTTTCAGCTCATTTGTGACTATAATAATATTTCAGACTGTCTAAAAAATTAGTATTTTTAATGAGAATAGATATTATACGTAGAAATCCACACGATATATTCTTCATATAAATAAATGTACATCTTGAAAATATTGTCAATATCATTTTTTTAACATCAATTTCATTGTGACAAAATGAAACTGCGCAGGCCTTTAGAAATCTTTTGAAATGTCTTGGCCGATGTGGGAATTTTTCGTATCGTCTCACAGAAGACAGAGGATAGTTTGGTTTATTTTGTTTTACGGCATACTAACCTCAATGGATTATTTAATGCCAACAATATTTTAGCATAGATTCGTATGAATAGAGTATGTATTTTTTGGTTTAGATTGATTTGGTTTTACAGTATATCAACATCAATGGTTTATTTAATGCTGACAAACATTTTTCGTGATGGTAAATTTTGGTTTTGTCAAAAATCTGTTTCTGGTAATATATTTCATTCAAAATTGTATTGCTGGTAATAATTTTTTCAAAAAAAAAAGTATTGCTGGTAATATTAACTATTTACCATAGCTGGGACCCTAACAGGTGCTACCACAATGGGAACGCCATCAATTAAGAGGTGGTTGCTCCTCAAACCTCCTGATCAGAGGCCTTGCTGCTGGACGTAGTTTAACGTCTTACCCAGGACGGAAGACAGGAGAAAAATAGCACTGATAATGATTACATAAATGAAGATCTGTAAGGCATCCATGATGTGTTTTTGTATGGGCCTAGTTTCGTAGAATCAGTGCATTCTATTCATACTTGACGCTCATAATTGAAAATGTCCATATTTCTAGGAAGTGTACAACAAAAGGTTTCTTTCAATAAACTGTAGACAAGGATACACATGTCGTGTCAAAATTCTTTTGATGAAATTGCATTTCACTCCATTATGGTGTATGAACAGAAATCAATCGATCACACACCAATACACTCAATTAATCAATATGTCCGTTTGTTGATTATATATGCTTCTTCTATCTATCTATCTATCTATCTATCTATCTATCTATCTGTTAGTCATTCCATATCTATCTATCCCTATCTATCTATCTATTAATTTTTATCCTCTCTATCAGTCTGTTAATATTCTATCGACGTTATCTATCTATCTATCTATCTATCTATCTATCTATCTATCTATCCTAGTCTGTTAATATCTATCTATCTATCTATCTATCTATCTATCTATCTATCTATCTATCCCAGTCTGTTAATTTTTACCTATCTATCGCCGTTTATTCTTATTTATCTATCTTAGTCTTTTATCTATCTATCTATCTATCTATCTATCTATCTATCTATCCCAGTCTGTTAATTTTTACCTATCGATTCTTATCATCTATCTATCTATCAATCTATCTATCAATATGTCCTGTTTGTTGATTATATATGCTTTTTTTCTATCTATCTATCTATCTATCTATCTATCTATCCCAGTCTGTTAATTTTTACCTATCTATCTATCTATCTATCTATCTATCTATCTATCTATCTATCTATCTATCTATCTATCTATCTATCCTAGTCTGTTAATATTTACCTGTCTATCGACGTCTGTTCTTATCTATCTATCTATCTATCTATCTATCTATCTATCTATCTATCTATCTTTTAGATGCATCACGAAATTGAGTGTGAGTTTGACTACTATAGAACAATGTGTATTTCCCTAGACTTGCTGGCTATTATTCTTGTCTGGCTTGAATCGCCTCAATTCTCGATTCCTTCCAAAATTATGTACACTTACTTTTTCTTGGTTAATTTGTTCCATATTTTTAGTGTCTCTTCATGTTGGTATCTTACCGCCTTTTTTTTTTTAAATCAGATTTTATGAAAACACGGCAAAAATTTACAAGTCCTGAAATTAACTTTATTGTTTGGTATGATTTTCGTCTGCGATATGTTTCAAAAGATTTCGGAAATCTGATCAATGTATTTGCAGGTTTTTCTCAAGGATTTATTAACTGTGTATAAATATCATTTTAATTTACATGCAAGAATTAATCTTTGAGAAGATTATCAAGAATCCACTTCCATATAAGATGTTTACTACTAAATAAGAATTCAGTAATTTTTTCTAATAATATATTTTCTATTTCTTAATACATTACTCAGGTTTTGCAAGGCATCTTTCGCTATCCCAATGCGCTTTCAGATTTATGTGTTGTACATTTCACGATCTGTTAATACGCTTCTCAGGTAACGCCAATCTGTACGTTGTAAAGATCCGGAAAGCAAATAGATTTAAATAACGTTTACAGGGACGGACTCTTTGCTTGTAAAATGTTTCCTCTTTTATTGAGCTTAAGCTTCACCCTAAATGATATTTAAAAATTCACAGCTTCCAGCCCACACTCGACCTCTACCAAAATACCGAGGTCAAGATTGCGGATGGTATATATAATTATCCGTTGCAAGCGCGGTTACCAGGTTTACCAAGTTATAGGTGAATTTTTATACTCTCCGACCGTTTAATATACGTTACCATATACAGTGAGGGGGGAATAAATAATCATACACATAAAATATTTCAATTTATTGTATTTCCAACATAATAAACATACTTTTCATATAATTAACTCTACATAGATGCATAATAACTAAATATGCATAGGAAACAGAAAAAAAATGACTTAATAGATATAAATCCCTTTTATCCATTGAAAAAAAGTATTCCTACATTATAAAAAAGAATACATAATCTCCATTTCATTCTTTGTAGAATAGCCACTATTTACTTCTACAGCAATCAACCTCTGTTAATTCCCAATTAATGATTTGAAAAATTTATTTTGTTCCATTCTTCTTTAGATCTAGTCTTCAGATCCGGGATGTTGGAGCTCTCGATTGGATTTTAATTTCAAATAATGCTACAGATTCTCGATTGGGTTTAAATCTGGGGAATGACTTGGCCATTTCAGGTTATGTACCTTACTTTTAGCAAGCCATTTCTTTATAGATTTTGCAGTGTGCTTAGAGATCATTATCTTGTTGGAAGATCCAATCATGAGAAATTTCAACCGAAATCATTAAATTTGCTTCCAAAATATTTTGATATACTGCGGCATTCATTCTACCATCAGTCACTGATATATTGCCAGAACATTTTACAGGAAAACATAACTACAATCGTCTAAAAGAAAATATTGAGAAAATATATGGACTTATGTTTTTTTCTTTTAGGCGGCGTTTTCACATTATGCAGCAAATAATTAAGGTTATCCATAACAAACAACAATAAAAAAGAAAACAATAGCAATTAAAAAATATAATTTCATAAATGTTTTCGGGAATAGACTTAAAATTCCAGTTGAAATAGTCCTTGTTAATTTGGCGGTAAATTAATTGAGAAAGAAATGGAAATAAATTTTCTAAGAAATCATTCCGCGAATTAATCTCCTCAACTTCGTATCTTTTGTAACTGTAAGTAATTTTGCCCCCAGAATATCCGTTCCAATGTCTATTCTGCCTTCTATTTTGTCTGATAGGTTATCGATGTTTACCTATGTGTATTTTGTTTTCACGTCTCTATTGCTTCAAGTCACCGCTTCATTCGTTATTCGTATTAACTGCCTTATATGAGGATACATTTTAGATAAGAATTGAACACTCTATGAAGAGGAGAAATTTGTGCTGCTCTGTAATTCCTATTGGCAAGAAATATATAATAAAAGATCGAACAGAGCTTATTGTTATTTTTTGGCACTAGGACATATCCATATTTTCAAGATCATTTCTTTGACGAATTCGACTGGATAGAAAGTTATTAGTTAATAGAACGCCCTAGGGGCCTAATGTTGTGATATTATTATTATTATTATTATTATTATTATTATTATTATTATTATCTCTATCTATAAATGGCAGGATGTGTGTGTGTGTAACAAATGCACGGTCACAAATTTGCATCAAAATTTACATGCACATGCTCCAAGTTAGCGGGAAGGCCAAGACCGACCATTTTGCATTTCCCATCGATAGTGGAAATAATCGATTTTTCATATGCTTCGGTAGTTTTCATGTTTTCGGCCATTTTCTACTGGCCAGAGTGATAATAGGCAGGAAGATTCTATCGGCCAGCGTGAAAACCAGCAGCTGACTGACACGAATGTTAACTAGCGTAGCACAAAAAAAAAATCGATAGCTGCATTCGTCACAAATGGAAAAAAATTAAATCTGCATGGCACTTTATTCCAATTGGCTCATTTCTTGCTTAAACTCAATGTTGATTCTGATTCCGCAGAACTGGGTTGGTGTGAAAAGGTATTTGTTGTTAACGTTCTTTTTTCATTCGGTTTTTCCAGTTACGAGTCCTTTTTTAAAGCTGATCGTTTTTGTTCATTTTGTTTAGTTCTTTTTCGTAACAGATTTAATGTTTAGTATAGAGCTTAGAAAAATTCGCAGTGTGAGATAAGCAAGAAGTAAGGCATTTAGCAACATCAGCACGGCAAAGGGCACACGTTTAAAGGTAAGGAAGGGCAAACATATTTTAAGTCAAGTGATAGCGATTGCTGTATGAGTCGTACGATTTTTGAATCAAGCACGGGCATCGCCGGGCCATGGTGCTAGTTATTATTATTATATTTATTATTCTGATAGATTCTATCCGTTGTTCTTGTTTTTGCTTTCATATTCACACAGTTTTAACCTTTGTACGCGTCAGTTTTCTTCATCTAACGGTGACAAAATTTAAAAAACTGAAACATTTCTTCACTTTATGCGATGGACTTTCAAATATAAATGGCCCCTACAATAATCATGCTGGTAAAAGAAAATAAATGAATATACTGTTTAATAAACAAATGGAACGTCTACTCAAATACGAGTATCCATTAAAAGTAACGTTTTAAGTGTTACAAATATGTCGGATTAATAAATAAAAAAGCTATTACAACTTTAGCAGAACAAATATGTGCGTGACCGCGTTTATATTTTGCTATATATTGATATTACATAGCAGTTCAACACTTTTCTCTTTGTTTCTAGTGAAATTTTCCACTTTGCTTAGCTTTTGAAAGACAATTTTCGCTATTCCAATGCGACTTTGGTGTCACAGTTTCCGTCATCACTCATAACATTTCCCGTATGTTTAAAGTTCTGTATTTGCTCCATCACCACATCTCTACTCATAGCTCGCATCTTGAGCTGTTATGTCAACAACAAACATTTGTTGGAATTGGTCGTTAGTCCTTTCTTCTCTCTTTCCTTAACTACTTTTTCTATGAGTCCCTACAGGCCTCTTTTTGCGAAAGTCATTAACACGGTATCATCTGAATTCGCCATGTTAAGATTCATGTGGATGAGTTTATAGAAGAGTTCAACGAATTCTCAGCAATTCAAACATTTCTTCTTGTAGATGAATCTCTTATGCGCTTCTGATTCTTCACCGTTCAATGTAATCAATAATATCTGGGGAAATAAAATATTTCGTTCCTATTTCTTTCCAGTTAGATGGGAAAAAATGGCGACTGCAAATATTAACAAATCTTTGCAAACATGTAATTCCTTTTCTGTTTTCATCGGTTTTAAAGAAGATATGACAAAGAAAAATGTAAATAGATTGTTTTTGCATCGAGGTTGATCCTTTCTCTGAAAATCATCAATATACAATATGCCTCGAATATAGGTTATATAAAGGTTGCAGGCTAATCGAACGTGAAATGATAATAAAAGAAAATGTTTTACGCTTTCCCCGTCGTGTTAAAAGTACTAACACTTAACGTATGTAGTTTGCGAATATAGTGAGTATTTTTTGAGTATTATGTAGCACAAGGCCAAGTTTATCGTGGGTTCTGCGATCCAAAAAAATAAACAGGTTCAGGGTCTGTCTACCACCTCGGACGAAAGCCTCGTCCGGGTTCCTCTCTGGCGAGGCAGAGAGTTCCACAGTCGAACGGGCTATGGCACCATTCCAACAAACAAAGCCGTCTCCACAGTAAGCTTGTTACGCTTTATATAAAACCTACTTCGTATATCTCGAAAAATATCGTGTGACCTTGTCGTCTTTGAATATTTTAATTCAGGGGTCGGCCATTTTCATTTCTGAATATTTTATGTGCAAGACATGTGTCAACGCTTACGTCGGCAAATCATTGTGTCTTTAATATTTTTCCGTGGCAGCGGAGGTGGATCAGTTCTTCGTTTTCACTACAATGACAGCAACATAGATGAGGAGTAAACTCCATGTGAAAATAATGTAAATAAGAATATTTCCTTCTACCAGAAACATAAACGGAAATCATCACCATTTCTATAAACAAGTGGGTTTGCAGGTTCGCTGCCCAGATGAGCACATACTCAGTTCCATATATGTGGGTTGAAAACCGTAGAGGTACTTTTCACTCATGCATAGTGTGTCTTGGGCAAGTAGATCTAATATTACCAATCATTCTCTAGGTCAAACCGGAGCCGATATCCAGTTTGAAGGCTCACCTTCGTTATGGACACATGACTGCTTATACCATCGGGACGACCCTGGACCCTGGCTGTTGAAATCTGTTTCCGCCCAGTGATGCCGTCTTCTCATTACATTTGTTTTATTCATAGCTATGTAGCCTAGTCTACACCATTGTTAGATGGCAACTGAAGCAACAATAAGGCTCATTCGAACTCTGGAAGGTTGTTTTTAATACGGTTGTTTTGCCTAGCCACACTCCTCTCCAGATATGATGAGAGTCCAACCATGAATCAGGTAGTGGTGGATTAGATGAGAACAATAAAATCCGTAGACGTAAATATTAAAAAAGATCGATTCTGATTTGAAATTACTAATAGCGTCTTTTGTTTATTACTTTTTAAATTGCATTTTTGAAAAGTTAAACTAATTTTCGGTATTTTATGTTTTTCTTTATGTTAAGAAATATAATTTAGACTTAAATGAAAAAAAAATGTAATTACAGTGACGATAGTCAAAATAATAAAATTTCCAAATGGTATTTGGTGCCGACGATATTCATTTGTTAAATTTCACCCTATACAAGTGTTGGTCAAACAGCATTTTTAAATTGTTTTCAAGAGGCTTGAGAGATTCATTTCCTTGGTCATTTTGGCTTTTTTACTGATTGCTGGAAAGGGGATGTGTTTGTGTTAAGTGTATGTTATCATTTAGTTCTTTGGGAGTGTGTATGATATGTGTAAGTGTATATATTAATATGTGTGTGTGTGTATAATTGTGAAACATCTATTCATCCGCAAGAATATCTGTCTTGTGCAGGTGAGAAATGTGGGTAGGGTTTGATTTATGGGGTTATATATTAATTCTATCTATGCTGTTAAATTTGTAGTTAACCTCGTCTGGACGAAGTGTTTTGAGGCGCAAAATCCATTTGTCTTCATGTTCCTCTAGAATTTTTCTAATGTTATCTATTCTGTCTGTTTCTATTTTTTCAATTATAGTGAATTTGGCATAGCTTTTAAAATCATCGTTTTCTAAGCGGAAATGTTGTTTCACAGCTAATAATCTTTCGTGACCTTTAATCTAACTTGCCGTATGTGGCTCGTTTTAAATCAACTGCTATGATATATCCATACATCCAGGTTACATTGCGAGATGCAGTGGACTGACACGAATAAATCTTGACAACCAAACCCAAAAGCTGAGTTCCATGGAAGAAATACAATGTTGACCGTTACGTATGTCCGTCGGGACATTATTCATTTGGGTTTTTTCTAAAAGGCCATGATGCACTGTATGCATATTTAATTCTCCAGCTTAGTGGTATTATTACACTACATGGTGTGAAATGATTAAAAACGATGAAACACCTGACATACTTATATTAGTCTCCTCACTGGGCGCCCCATGCTTTCAGCCTTGTGCCACATCTAGGGCACCTCGACGTGATGTAAAGGTTAGAAAGCTTGTGTTGCTAGATCAATTACGACTGAGTAGTGAGTTCGATCCTCACTGGCTGTCATTACTTTCGGCCTTGTGCCACATCTAAGCTACGCTTGGAAAATCACTTGGGTATCCAGAGTCGGTGAAATGGTTAGCAAGATTGTCTCGTTAGCACAATTACGAATCAGTAGGGAGTTCGATCCTCACTGGGTGCCCCTACTTTCAGCTTTTTGCCACATCTAAGCTACATTTAGAAAGTAACAAAGGGGGTACCTCGGCGTGGTGTAATGGTTAGCAACTTTGTCTTGCTATATCAGTTACTACTGAAAAGTGAGTTCGATCCTCACTGGATGCCCCATGCTTTCGGCCTTGTGCCTCATCTAAGCTACGCTTGGAAAATCTTTATTTATATTATTCTTAAGCAACAGAAGCACAATTAGAAAAAAGTTTTCAGGAACACAGACGATGGCGAATGATGGTGCATTTAGATTTTTGGAACATTGGAGGTGGAAGGGAAGCAAGAAACACGAAAAGCGTTCCAAAGGTGAGAATAGAGGGGTAAGTAGGGTTTTGTTAGTTGTAACTTTACTGTTTTCTGAGATACACATATGTCAATAAAAGAGGTACTTCGATATGGTTTAGTGATCAAAAATATTGTCTTGCTCGAACAATTAAGGCTGAGTAGTAACTTCGATCCACACAGAGTGCCCCGGCAATTTCGGCCTTGTGCCACATCTAAACCACGCTTAGAAAATCATTTAGGGCACCTTCACGTGGTGTAACTGTTTTCCAGCTTGGCTCACTAGATCAGTTACGACTGAGTAGTGAGTTTAATCTACACAGGGTGCCCCGACAATTTCGATCTTGTGCCACATCTAAGTCACGCATAAAAAATCATTTAGGGAACCTTGACGTGGGGTAATGGTTTTAGCCAGCTTGGCTCACTAGATCAGTTACGACTGAGTAGGCAGTTCGATCCACACTGGGTACCCCGACAATTTCGGTCTTTACGCTTAGAAAATAATTTAGGGCACATTGACGAGGTTTAATGGTTAGCCAGCTTGGTTCGCTAGATTAATTACGACTGAGAAGCGTTTACTATCCTTACTGGGTGCCACATACTTTCACCCTTGTGCCACATCTAAGGTACGCCGAGAAGATCAGTATGGCACATAGAAGTGGTGTAATGGTTAGCCAGCTTGGCTCGCTAGATCAATTACGATTAACTACAATTAGCAGTGTGTTCAATCATCAGTGTGTCCTTCGTGACACATATACGCTACGTTTGGAAAATCATGTAAAGCAACTTGATATGGTGTGATGGTTAGCAAGTTGGTCTCGCTAGATCAATTACTACTGAATAGTGAGTTCGATCCTCACTAGATACTCCATGTTTTAGGCCTTGTGCCACATGTAAGCTATGCTTATAAAATCACAATATATAAATAAAAGCTTCTGCCACATATATCTAGCTTCGTCTGATTCTCTATACGTGAAGACAGAATAATAACAAGCAACAAGAAACGGTCGAGAGTCCGACTTGACTATGTCCTGAATTGACATGACACCTAAAATTACTTGCACATTATTCATATATTTCACTAAAAAAAGAAATATATTTGCACTCAAGAGATTCACGCAGTACTCATTGTTATATCTCATAATCACAAGTGTATCATTGGTAAATGATATCACTTATTGTGTCTTTATTGTATACAGCATGATTGTTTAACGTTTCTAATTCGATAACACTCGAAGCATTGTTCTATATTTTTTCACGCTGCTGTATAACTTTCCTTATAATCACAATAAAATACGTGATCGCTGTCTTCAAAATACGTGTGAAACTTTGCTTTCCAGGGCATTCTTTATGAAACAGAATAAAATAGTCTGTAAATACAAAATCTTCTCTATTAATCACGAATATATAAATACAATATTCTCAAATACACACGAGTCTGTGTTGCAAATGCAATTAACTACCCATATACACAGGTTTCACCGACCGAAAAGAATGCAAACCAAACTAGGTACCAAATCTAATGCTCCGAACAAACACTATTAGTATAGACTTAATAAAAAGGGAGCTATTTAGATAAACAATGGTTTCCGCCATGTTGAAATGGGTGTGTCGTTGAAGTTAGTGAGCACAAGGAGGAGGAGAACAAGATGCACGCTACGAATTAAATTCATGCAAGTCCAGACATTTAATTGCCTGTGAAATGTTTTAGAATATTTGGCAAGTGTGATACAAAATTCTAAGGAGCATCAGAATAGTGAAAGTTCATTTCCAAAATCTAAAAAATAGTGATTAGAACTATTGCCCTCGTTTTTTTTGTTATCACTATATAGGCGTTATCCCTAGATATGTCTAGATATATATCGCAGTGGTACGCGAAAAGTCTACCTTTGTGGATAAAATTACGGGTTCAGTTCAGAAATCCCTGTAGGCTACACAGATTGATGTACACCCAAAGAAGGCCGGAAAGAACATGGGCGGAAATGTGATAACAACAAAGATAACGACAACAGTTCGAATATAAATAGTGTAAATGATGATAATCAACATTTTAGAAATTCAGAGAAAAAAATGTAATTAGAATCGGGAAAAAGTGGTTATAAGGAATCAAGTGTATTAATTGACGGACTGGTAGTTTTTTTTTAAAGATTATCACTCTTTTATATGTTATTTAAAGCCAGGAAATATATTGTGATTTTAACAACATTTTGAATATAATATTGATTCATGATACACATTTTACTAATGGGAGAAGAAGAGGTGGACTCATGATTTCATCATTTTTATTTACGCGTAAGTAAGTATATATATATATATATATATATATATATATATATATATATATATATATATATGGCCTGACGATTGCATCTAGCATGAAACAGACTGTCACCTCTTAGTGTTGATTTTTATGTTCACTTTTATATTTACACACGCTCTATCTCTGGTATTGAGCACTTTACCCCAAAAATATAGCACATCTTAAGACTATATTTCTTCATATATATATATATATATATATATATATATATATATATATATATATATATTCTGTAGAGTTAGATCATTATATATATATATTAAATATTTTATCTATAAAAAGAATGTACAAACATAAAAATGTCTTAATGGCCTGACACCACAGAATAAATATATTGTTTTAAAAAGAACCTTAGAAAATTCTTTTTTATTATAATTTTCCTAAAGAATTCTATCGACCAACATTTCTTTAGAAGGATTTGTTGGCGTGATTTGAGACGATACAAAAGACGCTATTCATAAGTAAATAGTAGAAAGCAAAGGGAAACTTAATTACGGAACACGACAAAAACAATTCATTACTAAAAAAAAATAATTAGTTCCAGTGAGTATAAAAGAGAAAAAAAACTTATTACTAACGCCCTCCTAATATCTTGGTTAAGTTGGTAAAATGTTCTTTTTGCTTTGCATAGGCACGGCTGGTGTATTTTAATATACACTACTTCATGCATTTTCAAATTATGAGCAGAACGAGCTCTATGCAAGATGTTGAAACAGTTATCTGTATACTGACGTAAACAGTCAGGATTATCGAAAAGGTGCTGACCAATAGCTGAGTCATACACTGCTTGGATTGTCCTAAAAGGTCCTCTGGATTTACCTGCTGCTATGCTAGCCGTAACATACTGACCGATACGGGTCTCCAGTCTATGATTAGACTGTTTTATGCAAGCAGTCTCACACTGACATTTAAAATTGTATATTACGGGACTACTTTGTAAGGGTGAGGTACGGTGGATAGCGGCTTGGATTGAGGGATCGGAGAGCCGAGTTCGAATTCCAGTCGAATCCATTACATTCACTTATATGCTAATATACATGAGTATTGGGCAATCCCTTTCTTCTACCCCAAGTTATAGGTAAATAGCAGGACAGGCCGGGTTCTATAGCCTTGAATGGCAACTGATCTACCATGAAAAAATCTGATTCGTTAGTCATGATCACGCATGTCACATAACTTACTAACGATTGAATGATGATGGATGAATTCTTCTGGTTTTTTGAAAAACGTAATGACTGAATGGGCCGTGAATCGGATTGGCTAGTGTTGTGGTGTGGTGTCCTCACTCTAAGAGTATGTAAGATTCTTTCGCCTACTATAAATTTAGTAGGAGAAAAGGAACAGTAAATAGCTGGAGCGCTAGTTCATTTGATACACTCTCACTATTCGTGTAATACTCTTCTGGTGTACTTACTGTTGAATATACAATATATATGCGAACCTGGTTTTTGTTCTTACTTAAGCGTTTACTTGGTCACAGCAGCTAGATGTAGGATAGTAAATGACGACCATTTTTGTGCCAAAATTGTATTTTAAAAAAAAATAAATCTCAGTAGGACAGTCCATCTGTAACAAAAGAGTGGGGCGCCGAACGTAACTTCACAGTAGAAAAACTTGATGTAACGCACGCCGATATCATGGAGGCGAATATCTGACTCTTTCTATCCAGCCATGGTAGATTTAGATATAATGGACACAAAGAAAAACTAAAAACAACTGGCTGCTTGAAACATTGAATTTTCCGTTCAATGGTGCGTCTAATGTAATTAATGAGAAAACCATTATCAATGAAAATATGACGGATTTTCTATCGCTTTTTGTTATGGGGTCCACCCATTTATCATACAAGCGGACTCGACCAGTGTGCACTTGTACTGCTGTCGGTGAATACCCGGGAGATAGAAAAGAGATACACTAATACAGTGAGAGTGTGAGGTAACCGCTTTGTAGGAGTCACAGTTGCAAGTACGTAGACTCAGAAGGAAGTAATACTTCGATACTGAATTTCCCAGACTATATATATATTGTTATTGCTACTAACCCCATTTCTGGATCTACTAACCGTATTACCAATTGTATTATTGCGTCAATACGTTTTTTTGCTATATTTCATTCCTGCGTTTGTCATTCATTTGAGACCGGATTTCATCCCAGAATCCACAACAGTTTTGATCAAGTGTACATAGGAAACAAATCATGAACGCACGATGGACAAAGGTAGAAATCAAGTTGATCTTACGGAACTTAGGAACAAAGGAATTCCAATTTGTAAATAAACCAGTGCACGTAAGTTTGCGTTAAATGCTGGTGATGAATAAACCAGGCTTACGTTCAGCTAAAACATCAAAGAACGGTCGGGTATCATCGCTCTCCACCTCCATAGTAAACTGCAGGGAATTGAGAAAGGAGCTAAAATCGGTGGAGTTGTTGACAGACTTAAAGATGGAGAATGTGTCATCAACATATCGCCAATACACATAGGGTTTATAGCTTTTTTTTTTCAAAAGAAGGATCGATATAATAATCCACAAATTTTTGCCATAACCGGACCTAGAGGGCTGCCCATTGAAGCCCCAGCGATTTGGGTGTACATAATCGCATAAAAACTGTATTCCAGCCCCTCTGTAGCTAAATGCATAAATTCCAGAAACAAAGATTTTAGAATTAATATTAGAACAAGGTGGCCCCTATAAATTTGCAGGGTATCCTGAAGGGGGACGTTCGTGTACAACAGTCAGAAATGCAGTAGGTGAAGAATGAATCGGAAACAGGTTGGAGTATTTCTGCCAACCATTTGGTCATTTCATGTTATATATATATGCTATCATGGATAGGGTAGGCACATTGTTTTTATGCACTTTTTCCAACCCAGACAATGTTGGACGTTAAGATCCAGCAGGTCGGATTTGGTTATTCAATTTCTTAGAAATTAAGTTACTCTTAAAAATGAAAGTAAACATATTCTTAATCTGGCTGTACTTTCTCTTTATTTATATATATATATATATATATATATATATATATATATATATATATATATATATATATATATATAAATAAAATATATATATATATATATATATATATATATATATATATATAAATATATATATACAAATAAAGATATATATATATATATATGTAAATGCGTGTGTGACTATATATATATATATATATATATATATATATATATATATATATATATATATATATATATATCAGTCCAAGATTTTAAGGGTTTGATAATCCGATAATGGGCACTCTGACATGCAAGGATGTCAAGATCGACAGACAGACGAGTAGTCACTAGATAGTTCGAAGAATCTAATCTTACTCAAAGAGAACTTGTCCTGGGAGAAAGTTTTATGCAAGTGTAATTGAGAGAATAAAAATTCAAGCTCAGAGGCAATACTCTCTTTATTTACTCCAAAATTAAGAATAAAAAAATGTAACCCTCTAGACAGAACTAGTAAGAGAGATATTTGGCGGGCGTAAGTAATATTTTTCTTCTTTTATACACACTGGTATTGTTAGATTTTATTCGGTAATTATTTCTACTGATAAATTGCTTTAGTCGTGTTCCGTGATTAAGTTTCCCTCCGCTTTCAAATATTTACTTGTGAATATGGTCTTCTGTTTCGTCTCAAATCACGCAAACGAATCCTTCTGAACAAATATTGGTCGATATAATTCTTTAAGAAAATTATAATAAAATAATAAATAAAATAATGTCACAGGTTATATATATATATATATATATATATATATATATATATATATATATATATATAATTAATAACGAAACTTCCCATGTTTAAAACGTACTTTTTAAAAAAAATAATTTCCCAAATAAGGGGCGCGTATTATGCAAAAACCGTGAAAAAAGAATTACCGTTTCATTTGTCGATTTCAGTTGCGAAATGACTACTCACCACAAACATATGACAATTTGACACTAACATTCGGCGATTGCGATACCATAAGGATGTCAAACGCAATCATATGTACTTAATAATTTTACAAATGTAATACAAAATAAGAATTATATAAAACTAAATTAGAATAATATTGTTCTATGTTTAAATCCGTTTTATGTGACAAACTGCATACAGATCCGGTAGATTGCACATTTTATCAAAAAAAAAAAACAAAACAAAAAAAACAATATAGGTATTTCCGTTTCTTTTAAAAGAAACGGAAATACCTATATTGTTCCTACTGCGCAGAATCGTGATGATCAGAAATTTTGATAAATATCTTCAATTAAATCTTGAAGAAGAGTAGGAAACGCTGGTCGTAAGAAAATTGGACAGGTACAATTTATAGGGTTTGATTACCATAAAAGGGGGGCGTATTATGCGTGAGTAGAAGCATTTTCCCACACTTTTAGCACAATTTTAGAGCATTATACATGGGGAACTACGGTATGTATATATACGCATTATACATGGGGAATTACGATATATAGATATATATATATATATATATATATATATATAATTCTAAAAAAATTAAAGATTTTTACCAATTTTTCACTGTGACATAATTTTATTACATCAAATGTTACTTTTAGTGAAAACTCTTATTTAAGTCGACGCTACGTTTTGTTTTTTTAAACCGTATTTATTTCGTCTACCAGTCGGCACACTCGATGAAACCTTATAAAGAAAATATGCTTTCCGGACGGACGCCAACCTGCGTTGTACTTTGCCAACGTCGAATGCAAGCTCTCTGTAAAAGCGCGACGGATTAGACGGTGTTCCTCCTGCGAATAGAGGCCCAGGTTCGAATCCTACCGGTCGGCACGTATTATTTATTAACTTGTCTCCACCCACAGGCCGAAGTAATATATATATATATATATATATATATATATATATATATATATATATATATATATATATATTTACATATTTTAACATCCAGAATGTTTTCTTACACTTATTTGAATATTATCTGTTACTTCATTAGACGTGACACGTATCTGACTAATAAGAAATAACCAATCAAACATACCTTAATCTGCGTCTCTTTGCTTTTTATCAATTTTATCATTTCTATCTTGATCTGTGACGATGCTTTAATAAAGTGAAACATTTTTAGATGAAGAGTTGTTTTCTTACTTGTTCATTTTTATATATATATATATATATATATATATATATATATATATATATATATATATATATATATATATATATATATCTTTTAAGAAAATGAACAAATACGAAACATATATACATATATATATCTGATAAGAAAATGAATAAAAAACATATATATATATATATCTGATAAGAAAATGAACAAGAAACATATATATATATATATATATATATATATATATATATATATATCTGATAAGAAAATGAACAAGCAAGATATATATATATATATATATATATATATATATATATATATATATATAGATAGATAGATAGATAGATATTGTGTGTATTTAGACAGCATTTTTTCATTGATGAATTTTTTATTAAATAATACAGACACGTTTTGTCTATTTATTTTATGTAAATTCTTTTCATATTGTCTGATAAGCTTAATAACATTATCATTAAAAGAAAGAAAATCGTAATGATGATACATATTTTTTAATCCTATCTAAGCTTTCGGCTTGAATAAACCATTATCAATGATGACAATTACATTACAATATATTAAACAATACACAGACAATATTATAATGTAATTGTCATCATTGATATTGGCTTGTGTAACCCGAAAGCTTAGATAGGTTTAAAAAATAGGTATCAATTTTGTGATTTTCTTTCTTCTTTTAATAATAATGTTATTAAGCTTAGCAGACGGTATGAAAATAATTTACATAAAATAAATAGACAATACTTGTCTGTATTATTTAATGAAACATACATCAATATATATATATATATATATACGTGTGTGTGTGTGTGAGATCACACATACTTCAGTGGTGAAGACCTATCTGAAAAAAAACTGCAAAAAACAGTTTAAATATATTCTTACTTTTATGCTGCAGTTGATATCCCGATGAGGTCAATATTTATGTGCTTTCAAATAATCGAATATCAATACATCTATGACCTTGTAAAATCTTTAAGTATATCTTTAAAAAATAAGTTTCATATTTGCTTCTATTTCAGTCCACATATCCCCACGAGAATGTTCAAATCAGTCACACTACTGGGGGCACCTAGCAGGTTTCTTCACGTTCCTGAGAGTTCTTTGTTCTCGTCACGTCCGTGTCTTGACGTCAGAATGTTATTAACGTGAGGTCAACAATGGACTAATCAAGCGTAACCCCGGGGAGAACACCAGTCATGCAAATGAGGCGTCGATGGTTATGCATTGCTGGGAGGTCGACACTAGATCTTTGAATATGATGGCGAGTATGATTAATTGTAGATACAGTTATGTTTTATTCCTTCGGGCAAAAGAAAAAATCCTCTAAAACATACCTAACACACACACACGCACACACACGCTCGCGCGGTCACACACACACACACACACACACACGCACACACACACACACACACACACACACACACACACACACACACATATATATATATATATATATATAGGGTTGGTGCATAATTACCAGGCGTTTTTTAGTGGGGCCGATTTATTTGTTAATAAAAATTGCTGTTTTGTTTACTTTTTAACAATAATATTATTTTATTTTCAGGTTATAAAAATATGTGTCGGTAATCATACGCTCTGGAATAAGAATTTAAAAATGTTATCTTACAATTGTTTCTTTTTTCATAATAAATATTGTTTGAAAAACGCCTGATAATTATGCACCAATCTCAAATTGTCAAGTCAGGGGATTTGGGTTGTTATTTCAACCTCACATTGTCATTATCACAGACACGTCCAATTCATCTTCCTGACAGATTCTCATTGAGATAAGTCCAGACAGTCAGCTTAGTTTTTTATACATTTTGTTAAAATTTTTGTTAGAATTTGAGAGAGAATTGGCTATGTTATTGACTACAAAATTATGTCAATTTTTAGGGACAACCTGTATATATAACACATTCTATATTACTATTATATATAACAGTTATATATTTATATTCATAAAAATATTTTATAGTTTATGTTTCATGTATTAGTAATATATTTTATTATTATACAAATATATCACTGATTAATTTGTCATTCGTCTAGAATTAGTTCAATCCATGCTCCTATTGATCATTTAATCGATATTCAGCGAAAAAGCGATCAAAGAACAGACGATAAATTGTAGATGATACTGCAATAATACTGCTTGCAAGTAATCAGAATACTCGAACCTATTATTAAAAAAAAACTTACTGCGTAAAATCTCTTATTTTAATGTGTTCATAAAATATTTAATAATAGTGTATATAAAATAATTAATGCCTTTTCCGATATGATTAAGCTTTGTGAAATGTACATATAACACCCATTATATGATATATGTATATTGGAATTCGAAATGAATGAAAAGGCTTCCCCCACTTCTATTCTAAAAGTTACTTTTCCCACATTTCTTACCCGTGGAACTCCTTTCCTTGCTTCGTTGATAACTACAGCCTTCAACGATTTAAATGAAATGCCAATCATCATCGTCTGTCTTTTTAAATCTTTTTCTTTTATTGTCCTTTCTTCAATCTTTCACACTTACGTCTTTTGAAAATATTTCAGTCGCTGAAACCCCAAACCCTGTATCCTAGTCGTATTATCGTTTTGCTTGGCCTGCAAATATATATATAAAAAAAAAATCATAAGGTTTTGATAATGTGTTGGGGCACACCCACCTTCTCATCAGAATGGACTGATCTCTCTACTACTAATAGGACAGTTCTATAGAGTTCTGGGAAGATCAGGTGACCATCACACTTCCGTCTCTCTACCGGAAGATACAGTTGGACTTTATAATCTTTCTGATTGTTACTGACTAACCTGCGTTCGTTTGACTACTACTCTGTTGTAAATACCTCTTCAGATATACCAGTATTTTTCCCTACGTATGTGTTTGTCCTTATTTCAATACACGCACGCGGAAACCCTCAACATCTCATAATGACTGGGAGAGTGGAAGATATTGAAATCAAAAGCGAAAGGAGAACTGGAGATTTCGGAATATTATCCACGATTTTGAAAATTAGAAAATCCTACGTAAAAACAAGTGGTGATATAGATTTTATTAATCAAGCGTAATTACAAGGAATACTTCATATTCCAAATAAAATTTTCCGCTATAATAATCTTTGAGATGAGGTACTATGATTACGTAATTTATTTACATTATTCGAAACGTTGTGAATATGGCATGAATATGAGGATAACAATCCGAATAATGTAAATAATGCAAGTAATAATAATACCTCATCTCAGAGATATAGACAGATATATAGAGAGACACAGACATAAAGGCCGGAGAGTGCAACAGCCGAAATGTGAATATGGCAATGAAGATGAGGATAACCGTCAGCGTAATGTAAATAAAGTTCATCAGGGGACGAGACGCGTCGGTAAATTCCAGTGTTTTCATTTTGTCATCATCTCTCTCTCTCTCTCTCTCTCTCTCTCTCTCTCTATATATATATATATATATATATATATATATATATATATATAAATAAATATATTCATATATATATATGTGTGTGTGTGTGTGTGTGTGTGTGTGAAAAGATAAAGGCAGCGCTATAGTGATCATGGACAAAATATACTATAAAACAAAAATTCTAGAGGTACTAGGGGATAAGAACAACTACAAATTAATCGACAGCAACATAGACATTCATATTATATCAAAAATTACAAAACTGTGCACAACACATAATAAGATGTTAACAAAAAAATGAGTTTCCAAATAAACTTTGTACCAAAAAGAAGCAATTTCTAAGGAATACCAAAAATTTAAAAATCGAGAGAAATAAAAGCAACTATCCAGGCACAAAAATCTGAATACATTAGCATCCCAAACCTCAGTGACCTTACATTCAGACCCAAAATAGCAGGACCAGCCTATACAACTAGAAGACTCAATAACCTACTAAACACAATATTACAACCATTTACTAAGCCGATTAAAAATTACATCAGATACGATAACCACTTCCTTAGTTCCATACCCGCAATAGTTAATCCGGGAACACTTTTGACATCAGTAATCTGTATTGCAACATCCACCATAAATTAGGTAAACAAGCAATCTCATTCTGGAGTGAAAAAACATCTAGAAACTCTACATCCCAGATTCACTAAGGAATTCATTATTGATAATATAGACCTAAATCTAAACAATAACACATTTGAATTTGACAACAAAAACTATATCTAAATCCTAGGAACCGCAATGGGAACAAAAATGGCACCAACATATGCCATCCTAACATTAGGTTATCTAGAGGAAAACCTCTGTGAACAGATAAGAACAAATATATAGAGAAAATATAAAAACCCATTTCACTACATTTTCGAAACGATACTTAGATGATTGGTTCATTTTCTGGAAATCCTCATGAGTCGATACTAGCCAATTGCACACTCTGCTTCACACAAAATCCAAATTTACTCAAGAATATAATTATACTGAATTATCATTTATAGATATACTCATTAGAAATATAAACAGCCACATAATCACAGATATCTATCACAAATCAACAGACACCCTGTGAGGTCCTCCGGTGTCGCTGCGCCAATCGTGACGTCTGCCTGGCCGCGTGACGACCAATATGACTTGGTATTGGTCGCAGCACCAAATGTGACGTTCTAACCTTTTGCTGATTCGGATGGGAATCTGGTTAGATTCGGTATCAGCCTTGTCGTTCCCAGCTCGTCTCCAACGTCTGGTTACCGAAGTAACTGTTTTGATTTCTAGTCTAACCTACCAACGTTGTGAATTGATCTTAGGTAGACGAAATCAATCAGTCGCCGGGCCGTAATGCAAGCTGAGTCCGGCCAAGGGTAACACCGCACAAGTATATGTAAAAGAAAATAAAGTAATTACTCGAAAAGTTCAAATGTGTTAAAAATAGGATAACAATACTTTATATCTGGTTGCTGAATACAGGACTGAATCTTCTTCCCAACACCCTATATGGATTCGTGACACTTTGTGTTTGTTAGGCGAGTTTTAACATCTTAAGTTGTTTGTTCTTTAAGAAACTGGTTTTGGTGTATCTTCAGGTGGTATTCGTAAAACCTGTTTTGGTGGTGTGAGTCTAAGTCGTTCTTCAAAAATAAATTGTTCTTGATTAGAAGTTGAGGTCGTGATTTGCGTGGAATCTTTCAGTCAGGTTTCTGCGAGGCGGGTGCAACTCCAACTGCGAACTTCACTCAACTGCATCTCAACTGGAACTTAACGGTAACTGGAACTGCTTTTCACTCGCTGTGACTCTGCTTATATGGACGCCGACCAAAACCGGGGTGGGCTTGTCGGGGTTTGAGGTTCCTTGATAATTCTAAATCCACAATCCACTTCTTTGTTTTCGGTCAGGAAAATTTATTATTTCCCATTTTTGGAAGTCTTTCGTCTTCCCACCTTCTTCTGTTCTCATATTGGTATCTCACCATACCCTCAGAGGGTGTCAACGGGTTTCCCCTCTCTCTCACAGTGGCATCTCACACCTATCCCCTCAATGGGTGACAACAGGCCTCCCCTCTTACTTCACATGATTACCTTCGCCTAATGCTCACACAGCCATTCAGCGGCGTGGGTGTGGCCAGACTAGCCTCGGTTTTAAAAGAATCTTGCTCAAAGAAAAAAAAATATCTTCCTTTTTCTTTTTTTCTTTTTCTTTTCTTTCCTTTCTTCTGCCCGACAACAAACCTTAGCCTTTTATCTTAACCGAATCATATGGAATTCGTCAACGAGATTTTCGCCAATTATCAAGTGGGTGGTCAATTAGACTTATTTGCATTCTGTCGCTAATTAACTGTTCCGATAAAATAGTTTTCCTATCATAGCCAGCCCTGACAATAAACAGATACTCCTCTCAGTTATATTCTGCATATAGACAAAGGCTTAAGCTTTCCTTCATGGTGGTCAGCGGACATTTTTGTTTTTCGTTCAGCGCATGACATATTTAATTTTTATCTCTTTAGAATTCTGCGGGGAGTCGCTTGTCCAACTTGAAATGTTTACCATTGCCATGGGCAGATTGGATATATCTTATTCGCCGCCCCGTAACATAAATCAGATTAAATCCAGTATCTTACTTTCTCGACAATGAAAATAAAATTTTACCACTTTTCTTTGTTAGAAAAATAACATCGCTTAGTGTCCTTTTCGTGATGGCTTCTTATCACCTAAATTTAATTCTCGCCTTTTCTTTTTTCTTCTTTCTTTCTAGCAAGCCAAATAGTGTCACACCCAAAAATATCTTCACTTCTAGAGCCATAAGCCAAAAAGCTGCCTGAACCCATCCCCTATTCGCTAGATGGTAGGGTTCGTACTATAGTGAGTGAAAAACACCTCCGAAAAAACAGCCTTGAAGAACTACATAGAACTCTAAAAATACACGGTTACCCACAACACTAATAAACAAATGTTTTAAACTGGCCAAAAATTCCTTTAAACCAACTACGAAATCCAAAGAAAGCTAACGTCGACCAAACTCTAGCAAATTCACAACATACAACAAGAAATATCCAGAACTATTTACAGAAATTACAAAAAATCTAGATATACTTAAGAATAAAACCTAAAACACATATTAACCTCATCCAAATTTAACCAACACACAACAGGGGGTCATAAAATGCAACAAAAAATGTCGGGTTTGTGATATCATTATATTAGGAAACTCCTACACGTTTGAAAACTCCAAAACGACATTCATAATAAATAAATATTTAAGCAGAAAATGTGATTTATGCACTCAAATGCACAAAATGCAAGAAGTCATATATAGGTATCAGCCAAGCACTAAACAACAGAGTTTCCCTTCACAAAAGCAACATCAAATTACCAGAGAACAGAAAACTCTTTGTATCACAAAACATCTATAAATGTAAGGAGAGTAAATTTAAAATTATGCCGATATAACAAACATACACTTATTCTTACCTACAAATACAAGAAAGAAAACTTCATAAACTAATTTAAACCAGTACTAAATAAAACATGACCCCACCACACAAAAACACACAACATACCTACATACATAATGGCCAAATGCAGTGATCGGACCACTCACATAAATACACACACACTCACGCGCAGGTATCTATTGAGAACGAATATGTATACACACATACTAGCAAAAATTAATAGACTACTCAAAAGCACACACATGAACCCTACTCAACATAGGAAGTGTCGGAGAGCCGAGTTCGAATTCCAGTCGAATTTAGTTACATTCACTTACCCTTGGGAAAGATGTGAATCTTCTTCTCCCTCCATAGCCTTGGATGGCAACTGGTCTAGGAGAATTCAAAACCTGCGGGGGACCTTGTGGCACGTAGTGCGCCAGGTCTCTGTATTCAGCCCTTCAAAAAGTGCACGAAACCTTCACCACTATAATCAAATATGTGCTGTTGTCGGGATATCGGATTTCTAGGAACTGATATGCTTGACCCTCATACGTCGAATTTCGACGGGAGAGTCGAGTATATATATATATATATATATATATATGTTTGTGTGTGGGGTGTATATATATATATATATATATATGTTTGTGTGTGGGGTATATATATATATATATATATATATATATATATATATATATATGTGTGTGTGTGTGTGTGTGTGTGTGTGTGTGTGTGTATAATAAATCCGTATATTAAGACAGTATCTATGTATGGAGAGGAAATATACATGCACATACTAGCAAAAATTCGCACACAATACACAAAAATGGAAATAGATCTAAGAACATACATGTATCATTAAAAGATAAGAATACAGATAACTTTCCACGCCCTTTCTCGGACCAATCTTAATTGTTTTATTACCCTTTAAGTAGAAGAACTTTCGCGCCACCAGTTCAAGAAAGAAAGTGTCGCTACTACCCCCAAAAAGTGAATGTTTAACATCGAAAACCATGAGAAAAAATATTTAATTTTAATAATATGTAGAAATATCCACGCTTTGACGGAAGAAGGTCGGTAGAAAGGAAACGCAAGTAGCAAAATTATGGAAAATAAAATATAATATATATTTAAAAAAAAAAAAAACATCCACATTACAACCAAAAACTATTGCGGTTTCTCTCTTATTTAAAATCCTTAAGAGTGCTGCCATTGAATATTATCCAAATATTAATCTACGTCCAGGTTTTTTCCTATATCACCTTTCCTAACAGAGTTACTACTCTTGCAAGCAAATGTATACAACTGTATCAAGAAATCAAAAGAAAATTACTGAATCCGTCAACACAACAAAAAAAGAACAATATTTCCACACGTGACAGTACTTGAAGTGATTTTCATTTGCCAGTATGAATACAATAGCGTTTTCTAAATTCTTCCAATTGCTAAGGACATATAAAATTAAGACAACCTGAAGACTTTTGAAGACAGCCATGAAAATTTAGCAAAGACTGAGAGAAGAGGTATAGATTATCTTTAGTTGACGAAACCAGGGCTATTGATAGTTGTAATCGATCTGAGAAGAATTGGGTTGATCTTTCTATGTGAAAGATAGCTCTTAGGAAAGGTGATGCAGACTCAATCCCACAATATATCCAGACTGCTCTTTTATTTAGCAGATGCAACAAAGATGTTCTATCTTGTGCTGGATTTCCTAGTCATGTTTCTGACAGGCCTGGGGGATAGTTAATTCAGTTTTATGATAACAATTCTAGGTGTACAGGCAGGCCGAAGCGGTAAGAGTGGACAAGAACGTCAGTTTCAAGATTCTCCAAGATTCTCTCTTGATGTGTCATATATGTCAAAAATATATGCAGGAACCAGGTTGGTTTGCAAGGTCATCTGCGGGACAATGGCCGCTCAGCTCGACGTTGAAGTGATGACCTTCTTCTATAAAGAACGCGTAAAATTCATTATTTTGAGTTATTTTTAATATTTTGGCTCTGTATACATTGTTTACAACTACAAATGACAGAATATTGTGGAAAGTCACCATTGCCAACGTCGTTAGGGAACAGAACACATAAAACAGGAGTTATCACTTAGCAATTTATCTATCTATCTATGTTTATATATTCAGGCTTGAGACATATAGTCACGTTATATTTATCGAACACTCAGCTCTCATGAATATAAAAATTATAAACAATACACAGACATACAGATACACAGGCACCCCCCCATATATATATATATATATATATATATATATATTACATGAATCATTCATACAAAAAACTGATAAAGAAGTTAATGAATATAAATGGCGAGAATACACCTTCACAAACAAATTTAATAAAGTACATTAACCCCGCCCCTGTAGAAGAATGTTATGATCCCTGTTTATAAATTTCAGTTGCATAAAGTCTTTTTTTTAGTTATTTACAAGCTTTCGTCTGTTCCTACAGACATCTTCAGGTATGAAAATAGATTTGTTTTTGTTTTTTACTTCTCGGTAATAACAGGACAACGAAAAAAATAGATGTAATCCGAAATATGTTTTTAGAAAAGTGTTTTTATGTAATGTAAATTGAACTGCACCACATAGTTGATATATATATATATATATATATATATATATATATATATATATAGAGAGAGAGAGAGAGAGAGAGAGAGATTGATAGAGAGAGTGGTGAGATAGAGAGATAGACAGGGGCAGAGGAGTACTACTGAAGAGAAATGTCGGCATCAATAATTTTTTGTGGCTTATGTGTACGTTTGACTATATCAATTCTCTAACTAGTGATTATATATATATGTGTGTGTGTGTGTGTATGTGTGTGTGTATGTTTGCGCGTGTGTATATGTAGGAAAATACATTCCATCATCTATCACTAATGTAATCCTAATATAATTTCATTCTTCGAGAAGTACTATCTAATTATTTCTCTCCCTCCCTCCCCTCTCTCTCTGTAGGCTTTCCCTGACGATCCGTTTAGGTGAAACCTAGGTAGGTTTGTCTGGCTCACTAGGTGTATCTAGGTCTGCTCTACGGTTGTATTGAGCTCTTTTGTTAGTTCTTTACTAAGTTCATATCGGGTTTTTTTCTTTGGGCTTTAAACCTGTAACTGTGCGATTTTTTCGACAGACTTTCATGTTTCCAGGTCTTTCTTTTTTAAAACCTTTTTTTCCCTCGAGATTGATTTGATTATTGGCAATTCAAAAATTCGAGGGTTTTTCGAAACGAGTATAGTTACCTATATATATATATATATAATTGAATGGCTATGGGTTTCACGCTTATGCGATCCTCAGACAAACTGTTTGCACAAGAATTAAATCGACGTCACAAACTAATATCTATTCAACTAAATATGTTAGTTCTATCACTGATATTCAGTTCTTTCTAATGAGCATCGCATATATATAAAGTATAGTATATACATATATACATATACATACATACATACATGTGTGCTTGTGTCTTCCTGAATATCGTTTTAACGAATACTGACCATTGTATATATATATATATATATATATATATATATATATATATATATATATATATATATATACACGGGTACATGGTGTGCTGTCTCTTTTTTATGAGTGCATTTAAGTCTATGTCCGTATGAGTGTTTATGTGTAGACGTGATTATGTGCGTGTATGTGTTATCGCCTTCTTGCATGTATGTGTAGATAACGAAATACAATCAGGGATCAATATATCTCTTGATTCTGTTATGAGTTGAATTTGGATCTGAAATTCCCTTTCAGGTTTATGGGACCAAAAGAATATCTTTGCAGGATGGGAATTGTCATCGCAGAAAATTATTTTCAAATATACATCTAAGCCTTTGCATACTAAATGCATTTTTGCCTTCAACTGCTGCTTGTTGTCTAAAGGCCTATTGACCAAATGTCTGAGGCTTTCTAATGTTAGAAGGCATTATCAAATGCTTCGATTGAAATATGAAATCGTCAATTCTTCGCGCGAAAGATACAAACTCGACCAAATATGAACTTTCAGGAAAAACTGAACGAGGGAATGGGCAATCCCTAAAAGGGAGAATAGAAACTTGCCTAACTATTATTCTCACAGCGGATTAAACGTTGGCCTTTCCTCCAAACCTGGGATACAGGCTCGAGAGGAGATTTTCTTAATTATGTTTGCTTGAAGCTGGGTCACGCCGTTAGATCTCATACTCTATAAAAGTGTCTATTCAAACAAGAGTATCTCAAATATAACATTTGAAATAATGAAAGAATTTATATATATATATATATATATATATATATATATATATATATATAATTATTTATTTAAAAATATGATTCCAAATCGCTACATAAGAGGTCTCATGTTTCAAAACAAGAGCCGAAAACTACAATATAATCCTTAAATTAAATTGAGTTTAAATTAAAATGGGCTCCGCGAAATTTTTGTTGGAATAACGTATATCTGAAATTTACTTGTTTTAAAGATTGAAATCAAAATCCCCATGGTAACAGCTAGGGCGAATTGTTAAAATTGGGTAGGCGAGTGTAGGGTGTTAATAATAAGTAGCGGTATAGAGATACTTTCAAGATGTCAAGTCGGGGAAAGGTGGGGGTGTTTAAAATGAAACGGAAGATGTATTAACCTTCGTCTAGTTTGCTTGTCTATGGAGATTTATTTATTTATTTTATTTTATTTTATTATGAAAGGGAATTGTGCATATATAAAAAAAAGAAAAACTTTCGTAACGTTTGTTTTTTGACGACTTCATAAAGGGTTATCTTTTATGTAAGGTATTTAAACTACTAATTTGGGCTATGGATTATGAAGGGTGTTATGTTGTATGCATGTTTGTAGTTCATTATTCCTACTATGAATCTGATGATTGGGCTATTTGTTAAACAAGTTATATAAATTATCTAATAATTCAAACCAAAAATCTGATGATGCCTACAGAAAACCGTTAACTCGTGTCTATTATTTAATAGATTATTATTATTAAGTTTAATAATGTGCAATTTTCATGGAGCACAAAAGGGCATGGGTCATCCCAAGCTTTACATGTTCTAGCCTTGTCAATAATTTTCCAATATATAAATATATATATACTAGCAGCATGGTGCGGCGTTGCCCGTGCTTGATTCAAAAATCGTACGACTCATACAGCAATCGCTATCACTTGACTTAAAATATTTTTACCCTTCCTTGCCTTTAAAGGAGTGCCCTTTGCCGTGCTGATGTTGCTACATGCCTTACTTCTTGCCTCATACTGCGAATTTTTTCGAAGCTATATACTCAACATTAAATCTGTTACGAAAAAAGAACTAAACAAAATGAACACAAAACGACCAGCTTTAAAAAAGGACTCGTGACCGGAAAAACCGAATGAAAAAAAAATGTTAACAACAAATACTTTTCACACCTAAACCAGAATCAACGTTGAGTTTAAACCAGCGAATGAGCCAATTGGAGTAAAGTGCCATGCAGATTTAAATTTTTCCCACTTGTGACGAATGCAGCTATCGATTTTTTTTGCATGCTAGCATGCTAGTTAAGATTCGTGTCAGTCAGCTGTTGGCTCTCACGCTGACCAATAGAATCTTTCTTCCTATTCGTGGTAGCCAGCTATTGGCTCTCCCTCTCTGGCCAGTACAAAATGACCGCAAACTACATGAAAGCTGCCGTAGAAGCATGAACAAATCAATTATTTACACTATCGATGGTAGTTGGGAAATGCAAAGTCAGTCTTGGTCTTTCCGCTAACTTGGAGCATGTGCATGTAAATTTTGATGCAAATACGTCGAAAATTGCGGCCGTGCATTCGTTACACACACACACACACACACACATACACATCCTGCCTTATATATATATATATATATATATATATATATATATATATATATATATATATTAAATATGTGGTTTAATTCAATTCATATTACAATGAATCATTCGTATAAATTAGTAAGGTTAATGATATAAAATGGCGAAATGGCTTCACTAACAAAATTTTAAAGATGCATTAACCTACTAATCAGACGATGAATGTTTGTATGAATGATTCATTGTAATAATAATAATAATAATAATAATAATGGGCTCTCCCGTCGGTTTCGACGTATGAGGATCTGCCAGCTTATTGATTCAGTTATGAAAATTTATGCGCTAATCTTATGTGGCATTTAAGTCCCGCTAGTGATTTACAAAGGAGGTCATATATGGAGCAAGTGTGAGGACTGTGAGATGAGATCACTGTTAGATTTGTTGACCTTTTAGATCTTGCTCTCGCTTCTTGAAGATGATTCAGACAAGCAGATTGAAAATTGATGAGTCCACTAAAACACGTTGATCTCCATTCTACCCGCTCCAAAGCTAAGCGCTCAAGGGCGTTAAGGGTATATTGACTGCCGACAAGTTGCTTTTCAGCTTGTCTGTATCTTAGCCACGGACGTCCTATATTCCTGTAGACCTGATCTAACTGGCTGTACATTAGGATCTTGGGTTTCCTGTTATCAGACATTCTCAAGACATGACCAGTCCACCGTAACTGAGACTGTATGAAAAATATATATATATATATATATATATATATATATATATATATATATATATATATATATATAAATATAACTGGTCTACTGCAGAAAGAAATGGCAAACTACTGCGGGAAAAATTCTGTCTCGGCAGTCATGTATCGAAAATTGGCATGGCTCATAACTGAATCATATATCTATATATAATGTATTTTTAAAAATCACCACTATAGAATCAGGTTCCTAGGGCGATTAGATTCATGTATTTTAGAAATACAAATTAGCGGTTAATGGATTTCGGATTTAATTGCTTGCATCTCTTTTGGGTTACCTGATAGCTATCACTTTGAGAAAATTATCCAAATAGTTGCTTCGAGAAATTGCTTCATCAAATTTGAAATTTCTATCGGAGCATCTTCAACAAGTTGTGGCACCATTTACCGAGGCAGAAAAAGAAAAGAAAGAAAAGAAGGAAAAAAAAAAGAGGCGAGACCCAAAACGTGGATGATAAGCAGAACACCACGGCTAAGAGACAATGGTTAAAGGATATTTTGATAAGTAACACATGGCGAAAGAGTGTCATTACAATGACAGGGAAATTCTGAGTGGATAAAGGAATCAGGTGTGTTTTGGCGACGGCTGTGTTATCTGGGATGCGTAAACAAACTGCTGGCCAAAGAAAAATCCAAATGAAAATGTTATTTCGATAAGTGACGGAAAACAGGTGGACAAAAGGGCTTTGGATAGATATGAAAAATTTGTGTCAAAAGCCGCACACGATGTGTCCACTGACCGATTTCTTTCGACGGAACATCTTTAGCCTGCAATAATAAAATTATGTTATCAGAAATATGTACCGAAAGGAAATGAATGGGAACTTAGAAATGTTCTTTTCGGGGCGACGTCTGGTCGTGTTAAAAAGTCCACCCATTCTGATAATTAGCGATAAGATGACTGACGAAGACCAGGTGTAGAACAAGAGTTATGACCACCGTCGTTTGCGTCTTGAGAAAATGATAACTGCGATTAAGAGGAAGAAAAGGAAAAGAAAAGATTATTTTTTTTTTAGTTAAGCAAGATATTTTTTTCCTGAAAAAAGCTGCGGATTCGTCCACGCCCGACTAAGACACCATTGGTCAGTGGTGATCACGTGACGCACGAATATATATATCGCCGCCCACCTAGAGGATAGGTATGAGAAGCTGCTGCTACGAAGAAGTGGGAGGGCAGCTCACGCCCCTCTGAAGTATGGTGAGAAGGTGGGGAGTAAGAAAAGGCTCCCAAAATGGAAAAAAGTGGAAAATTCCTTACCAAGTAAAAGAGGTGGATATGTATTTAGAATTATCGAGAAACCCCGACGCCGACAAACCCACCCCGGTTTTGGTCGGCGTCCATATCTTAGTAACAAAGCCGCAGCAACCAGAAATCAGTTGAGTTCAGTTCAGCAGAATGGAGTTGCAGCAGAGAGTTCGAAGCTCGCAGTGGAAGTTGGTTCCGCCTCGCAGATAGCTGATTTGAAAGATTCACGCACATTCGGACTCCTCTTCAATCCAAGAACAATTATTTTGAAGAACGACTTAGATCCAGACCACCAAATTAATTTTTTCGACTTTCGTGCGAAGAGACATATAAAAACCAATTTCTTAAAGAGCAAACAACTTGAAGCGTTAAAATTCGCCTAACGGAAAACAACGTGTCACAATCCATAGAACGGGTCGGGAGATAGACGCAGTCCTATGTATCGAACAACTAGACATAAAGTTTGTTATCTTTTTCTTTGATATCTTGAACTTTTGAGTTTTCATTTTATTTTCTTTTATGCATATTTGTGTGGTGTCACCCCCGTTGAACCCGATTTGCATTACGGCCCCAACTACTGATTGATCTCGTCTGCCTAAGATCAATTCACAGCGTGGGTAGGCAGACTGGAGATCAATGTAGTTACTTTGGTAACAAGGCGTTGGAAGCGAGTTGGGAACGACGAGGCTAATATCAAATCTAACCAGATTCCCACCCGAATCACCAAAAGGTTAGAACGTCACATTTGGGTGCGGTGACCGATACCACGCCAGTTGGTCGTCACATGACGAGACAACACGACTGACGCGACAGGCGGAGGTCACGTTTGGAGCGGCGACACCCGAACGGAGCAGCGAGGAGCGAACAGCTGGCGCCGCGTCGAGGACGTCACAGTTGGTGCCGTGGTAGACCAGGATAGGACGTCACAGTTGGCGCTGCGACCAGGGGACGACGTCACATAGTATTAATTTCTTTACTTGCTTCTCAGATACATTTCCAAACGTTCTCTTAGAAATATCGTTTAAGTCCTGCTTATTTAATCTTATTGAAGTGTAGAAGAGATGGTTTACTGTATAAAGCAAAAGTGTATCATGTGCTGTAAGAAAATGGGCTTTAATTTCACAAATGGAGAAAAACTATGTCGCCGATCATGATGAAAATTAATTCAAAAAAGTCATTTGCACAGACATAGAAGAAGCTTGAAAAACAAACCTGATTGTATGTAGATAAAAAGACTGGGGATGATAATGATGTTGATATTGTAAGACGTTGAACAAACTCAGAAAATTACATTTACGTTAAAAATAAATGGTTATTTTTGTTGTTGTTTGTATGCTGCCTCGTCTTATAGTTGTACAGATTAAAGATGAAAATAGCTAAATTTTGAATTTCTTAAATAAGCGCTAATCTCGCTTTTTATCCACTGGGCCATGTGACCTTGCGGCCGGATCGTATATATATATATATATATATATATATATATATACGAACAAAAACATTAACATGGAAGTCAACACTTAGAGGCGACAGACTGTTTCATGCTATATGCAGTCGTCAGGCCTGACGATTGCATATAGCATGAAACAGACTGTCACCTCTAAGTGTTGACTACTATGCTAAGTTTTATATATATATATATATATATATATCGAGATATAATCTTAAGGTGTGCTATATTTATGGGATAAAGTGCTCGATATCAGAGATAGAGCGTGTGTAAATATAAAAGTGAACATAGAAGTCAACACTTAGAGGTGACAGTCTGTTTCATGCTATATGCAATCGTCAGGCCACGTGTGCTGTTATTTTTCTCGGCTATTTATACATATACGGGTCAGTGGTGCATTCTGTGTAGTCTATTATGGCGGTTATTTTACCGGAAGTCGTTTATTTATTTTTTGGATTAAATTATTTTGCATGTTTTTATTTAATTTTATTTTTGTTTCTTTTTTTTTTTTATTTACTTACTTTTTAATCGGTGTTTTTAATAACGTAGTAAAAATTTGTTTATATCACTTATTTAATAGTTTTGTTTTGGTTTGAGAATTTAATTAAAGCTATTTGTTCGGTTTTGGGGTTAGTTTTTGTAGTTTATTCTAGCTATTATTTTGGTAGAAACAGTTTTTAATTTGTGTTTATTTGGGTTGATTATCTTTATTTGATTTTTCTAACGGTAACTTTATCGGGATTGGTTAGTTTATTTATTTGCTTGGATGAATTTAGGTCAATTTATTTTACGTGTATATTTTCTCTTTTCGGTTTTCGATTTTTTAAGTAACGTAGTATTTATTTATTTATTTATCTATTTTTTATTTTTATTTTATTTTATTTTATTTATTTTTTTATCGTTACATAACAGTTATACTATTTTTTTCGTCCGATTTTTTGGTTTGATTTTTTAGTCTAACTAATATTTTGGTCATAATGGTTTGCTTCTTTGTTACTATTTACTTTAATAATTTGGGTTTGTTGTTTTTTGTTTTGTTTTTTTTTGTTATTATTATTATTATTATTCTATTTCGTCTATTCTAACAGGTGTGATTTGGTAATTTGTTTGGATTAATTAATTTTGCTTTTTTATTGTTATTTTGTTTACTTGTTTATTTATTTGTTTTTATTTTATTTTTTCCGTTTTCAATTTTTAAGTAACGTAGTAAAATTTTGTTTTCATGTCTGCATTTTGAGATGAGTTCTGATCTTTTATTTAATAATTTATTTTGGTCGGGGAAAGTAATGATAGCTATTTTTTCCTCCAAGCAAAATTTGCAAGTCTTTGATTGGTTGGTTTAGGCTGATGATGTTTTCCTTATTTTCCAAGATATTTTTGGTGTGATCTGCGTTTTGTTTTTAATTTCCCAGATATACTTAGAAAGCATTGTACTGTTCGCATATTTACTATTTGTGAAAGATGTATTGTAATAGTTTCTTTCACAAGATACCTTTTAAAGTACTGTGAACCTTCACTTTCAACAGGTGTAACTAAAAATGAAATGAAAATTTACACTTTTGACGGGTAGTATTACGTTTATGTAATTTAACAGAGAAGGTAGCAAAGAGTGGTTTGAGAGACATGGTCGAGTTTAGAGTGTTTATTTTTATATTTCTTTCTAACATATTTAATATTGAGGAAGGAGGTGGTAAGGATCAGAGATTGACCTATTTAATTGGTCAACTCAACTCAACGGAAATGATATGTTGAAAAGGAAGGAGAGAAAAGGAAAAGAAAAAAGGGGGAAGTAAAGAGATAGGCGATGTATTTAGGGTTTATGGAGGAAGAAGAGGGCTGGTGTAGTTTTAGCAATTTAAGTAAAAGAAACAAAACAGATTTTAATGTTTGATAGTAATTTAAATGTTTAAAAAATCCACGAAGAAATTAATTTAATGCTTGTTAGCAATTTAAATATTCAACTCCTCTACAAATAAACTAGGGATTTAACATGAGTTGAATACTATATTTAAAACCACATTAATAAAAAAAAATAATAAGGTTTAAAATATAAAAGTTGACTAATAGTAATCTTTTAATATTATAAGTGACTGTTACGGTAACATCTTTATCAGTTTGAGTTAATGAATGTAATTTGT
>CAHIKZ030005380.1:5182500-5190000 GCA_903632075.3 Acanthosepion pharaonis
TTCTATTTTGTTTTGATTTGTTTGTTTTGTTTTTTATAAAAATTCCATTCTTATCGATAGCCTGACAGTATATCCTAAAATAAAAAAAAAGAATTGTTAATTGTAATGATTTTTTAAGTTGAGCAGAAAAAAAAAGATTTCGAACTACTATAATATCTATTTTTATTACTTTATCAATGTATGCTTCATTCACACTTTGACGTCGGGAATAGTAGTCAACTTGGATTTTATATTTGATAATGGAATTTATTTTAATTCTATCTTAAGCAGGTTATTTGAGTTAAAGGGTAAATTTTTGTTCAGCTACATTGAAATATCATAGAGATCCAAATAATGTCTTACATTGTTTCAAACATTACAGAATAATACTGTTACATTTTCCACATCATCATCATCATCATCAGACCTGTATCGACTTGAAGGTTCATTCCAACTTAGTGATGCTTCTCATTTTCACCATCTTTGTAAATAAGTCGGTTATCCCAAATTTCCATTTTTTGCATGACTCACGGAAATATTGCAGTTCAGGCTCTTCAAATTATTTACAATGAAGCGCAGTTTTATGGATAGGTTTTTAATGTCATTGTTCAACGAATATGATACTATAGCTGTTGGTCCAGTGTCTATTCCTATGCTGTTACTTGATCTAAGCTTATGGCTCATATGAGCCATATTCAGAGTGGTTATATGGACATTTAAACAAAGTTATTCACCATCAAAGATGATATTCTGTTATGTTGACATATAAGATTGCTATGCGATGATAACGGTCGCGGAATATCAGACGCAGGTCGGAAATTCTTGATGCGGTTCTATGACGTCATAACAAGTAAGAGAACGAAATATTAACAATAGAACCATATGTCTAGATGCATTGTAATGTGTTGTGAATTGTTTGAAATGTAACATAGTAACAGCATAATAATGAATTATCTAAATGTTGGACAATTTTTGTCTTTATTTTCTCCTGAAATTAAAGTAACGATACGAAGTTTAGAACGGCTTATGATCAAACATGATAGAAATTCGTTGTCTGTTATATTTAGCAATATATGTTTGAATAATTATCTGCTGCCCCAATACACTATATATATATATATATATATATATATATATATATATATATATATATATATATATATGAAATGGACATTGTCCGACAATTATTTTTTAAAGACATTTTTATGTTTATACATTCTTTTCATAGATATTTAAGTAAATGCTCCGTTTATAATAAACAGTATTAACAACATTTACCGGTCTGACTGTCCGATAAATTTTCATAGAAAATATTCGTCCTCCGAAAGGAATCGAACCTATCCTATGACGTCACACATTATGAAATGGACAATGTCTGACAATTATTTTTTAAAGACATTTTTTTATAAAAAATATGTATAAACATAAAAAAATATCTTTACAAAATAATTTTCTGACGTTGTCTATTTCATAATGTACGACGTCTTTGTTTACATTTTAATACGCATTGAGCAGATATGAATGAATGAAAGAAAATCATGCGAGAATTGGTTTTAAAACAGTAAAATCGACCTTGCTAACCGAACGCTCCTCTGTGGCTCAATCGGTTAAGGCACGTCAGGCAATATATCGTTCCGTATAAGATACAGGTTCGTTTCCTGTCGGAGGACGCATATTTTCTATGAAAATTTCTCGGACATTCAGACCGGTAAATGTTGTTTAATACTATTTATTATAAACGGAGCATTCTTCTTCGTTAATCTCTTGATCAAATATCTTTTCTTTCAGCTTTATTTTAACTTCATTTTTGTCTTTTCCATTTTTCTTTACATTTTTCTCTCGTTTTTCCTTTTTGTCTATCTTTAATTTTTTTTTGCGTTCCCAATCTTTTATTTTTTTTGTGTTTCTCATTAATTTTATAAAAAAAACATATTATATTTATTCATAATCTTTCTTTACCAATCTCGAACTATTTCAATTACCGGCCATCAAAGGCCACGCTCTTGAGACATTATCTTACATCTTGTAGCAATGTGTAAAAAATCCCACCGGAAATAAATGACAATTTCCGGTCATGTGCAGTAAAACATCTGAATTCCTCCATATATAAACACATACAACTGCATGGATATATATATATATATATATATATATATATATATATATATATATATATATATATATATCTTGCTGGTATGAGTAAACTACAGAAATGAATGTTTGTTAGAGAAAATGAATTTTTGTCTGTAGTTTTCATTTGTTTTTTATATTTTTTTATCTTTTTAACATGAATCTTTTAACATTCCTTGTGTTGGTCAAACAGTCTCTTTTAAGTTGTTATTTGAGATAAGAGCTGGATAGATCCATGCTGCTCTGAATTCCCTGTTCATTTTGACAGTTTTATTGCACCTGGTGAGGGGATGTTTCTCTGTTTAGTGTTTGTGTGTGTGTTATTTGGTTCTTAGGCAGTGAGTGAGTATGATATGTGTAAGCGTGTGTATTGCTGTGGGTGTGTGTTATCATTTGGCTCATTAGGGAGTGAGTGAGTATGATGTGTGTAAGTGTGTATATTCGTGTGTGTGTGTGCTTATAAGTGTATAAGTGGGAGGCCTCCACACCTCCGTAAGCATGTCTGTCTTGTGTGGTTGAGAAATGTGGGTAGGTTTTGATTTGTTGAGTTATATATTGGTACTATCTGTATTGTTAAATTGATAGTTTAGCCCGGCTGGATATTGTGTTTTTTAGACGTTTAATATATATATATATATATATATATATATATATATATATATATATATATATATATATATATTTATACATATATATATATATATTTGTAATATATATATATATATATATATATATATATATATATATATATATATATATATATATATATATATATGTACAAAAAAGTATTGTCAATAATGATATTTTACCGACAAACAGAAAATCTTTGCAATTTAACGAAAGTCGGAGAGACTCCTCAGAGTATATGTTTGTAGGCGATGGAGATTGGCAGTTTTTAGTATTGACTGAAATAGTTTAGTTTCCATTTCATAGAATGTGTTCACTACTCACGAAAATGATATTGTACCAGTTGAAGTTAAGTATAACAAATACAGGAATATATATGACGCGAAGCGTGTAATTATCTAAAAATCGGAAGTGGGTAATACTTGCAACACATGCTAGAACATCAGTAAGATTATTATACTCTTGAGGTCGATGTGAATCAGTTTGCGAAAAGGCTTTGAAAAACATCAGACGAAAGAAACATACGCAACTCTAATATCTATGGTGTGATAAGAATTTATTAATTTATTATTTTTTAACAGAATCATAATAAAATGCACAATTTCTTATGGAGTATCAACTGGCATGGTTTTCTTTCCACATAATCTCAAAATATATTTGTAGCCTGGACTTTATTTCTATCCAGTGTTCTTGATTAATACGACCGATGTACCCTTACTATAAGTGTGCAACAATATAGTCCTATAATTTTTACGTATCTCTCTATATATCTATCACTATTTCTTCATACCTCTGAATTTCAGTTCTTTCTTTCTTTCTTTCTTTCTTTCTTTCTATCACTATTTCTTCATACCTATGCATTTTACTCCATTCCTTCTAACAATGTATGCATGTATCTGTCTTATTATTATCTCTATAAACCTTTCAGTTTCAGTCCATTGTATCTACATAGCTATCGATGTATCTATCTCTCTATCATACATATCGTTATCTCTATATACCTATCAGTTTCTGTCTATTCTATCTATCAATATCTCTTCATACCTATGAATTTTCGTTCATTCTATCAATCTATCTATCTTATCCCTATCCCTCTCTCTCTCTCTCTCTCTCTCTATATATATATATATATATATATATATATATATATATATATATATATATATATCAATTTCAGTTCATTCTATCTATCCGCATCTGTTTATATCATTCTCTTACAATCTGTTTGTATATATCGATATTTCAGACTGTTCTTTTCTATCTATCTATCTATCTATCTATCTATCTATCTATCTATCTATCTATCTATCACAGTCTGATATAGTTTTGAAGTGTAATTTGTGCCGAATTGAACGCAACTAACTTGGTTTAAATATGAACTCAGCTCATTTATCAATGTATATATGTATCTATTTATCTATCTAAATGATTACCTACAGTTGAAGGTTTTTGTAATTCATTCATTGTAGGAATGGACTCGACATGATGATGCATATATAACGACGGAATGAAATAAGTAGTGTTGTTTTAGGTCTGTCATTGTAGCTGTGACAGCCATGGACAGGTTTTAATGCTGCTTGACCTGGAAATGATGTGATAGTCTATCTCTTGGCTTTACTTCGGTTGCAGTAGCTGGAATATCTAAATTCTGGAAAATTGCATGCAGTTATGGATGACGTTCAGCGGAGGTGAGCAAAAGGCGAGGAGGGAGATTACATCAAACAAGAATCTCGGATGCCTTTGTAATGGTGTCGGATGTTGGGTATGTGTAATGTAAGTTACCCCGTTATTAAATGCATTTGTAATAGTAGTTGGTAGAGGATTCCTTTTTACTTGGTTTTAAAATGAAAACGAAATAACTAAAAACGTACAAGAGTAACATAAACAAAAATACTCAAGATACGTGTGGGCATTAATAACAAGAATTTGAATTTTTCTTTTTCGTGATGTAAATTACAGATCTTAGTATGGTTAAAAATGTGTTTAAAAATGTTCTCAATGTTACTCTCTCTTTTGTTTCTTTAAACGTCTGCACTTACTTACTTTTGTTTGTTCCGAGAATTTCGTTGGTGAGGATAACGTTTGAAATCGTCAGTTTTCGATTTTCACGGACAGATGAGGATACGTATGTTTTGAGCCTTTTTACTACTGCTAATGCTACTTCCTACTTTACCTTAGACTACTCTACTGACCCTAATGTCCTATCTGCCCTCGCTTGTGGTGGATGGTTCATTTTTAGAATCCGCATCAGTCACCATTTGTGTCAAGCTTGTTTTTAGGATGATTAAGTTTGGTTATCTTTTTTTTAGGGACGATAAAATATCCTTATTTTCTCTCATCACTAATAACAAGGTTATTTTCAGAATGATGGAATATCCCCATCTTCCTGGATCTTAACACCTCTTAAGCCATCGATCAATGCTCCTTATTTTAAATATTTGCATATAAATGTAAATTTGGATATTTTTTGTAAATGTTCATGTTATTAGATTTTTTGAAAAATAAATCTTGAGATGGAATAAGTTTCACATCTTGTGTAAGATAATTTTCGGGAGAGTGAAATTAGTTTGCGAAAATAAAATGTCGAACGGTAGATATTCCGGTCTAAATAATAACATTTCAATTTGCAAGTGTAAAAAAAATAATAAAAAATGTAATTATTGCTTTGCTTGGAAATCTAAACAATTGTTTAATTTATGAGATTTTCCTATTCATCGAGTGAAAAAGGGTTACTATTTTTTATAATAATGCATTAATCTTCAGCTTCTTTTGAACCAGAGAACATTAGCATCAGTAAATATTTTTTAGTTGTTTCAGCCAGATAGTTGATGCATTGTTGTTTGACATGAAAACAGGATGTTATGTATCCACACACACGCACACACAAACACACACACATATATATATATATATATGGTAGGATTGATGTGAGTTTGTGACCCTGGGTTTCACGCTTTTGCGATCGTCAGACAAATTTATAATTATATATATATATATTTATTTATATTTATACACACACACACACACACACACACACACACACACACACACATATATATATATATATATATATATATATATATATATATATGCTTAATAAGAAGGCAGCACAAGGGAATAGCTAAAAAATCCAACTAAGTTCTTGTTTCTGACTATCGCCTTGCAGGTAACTCAGAGTAACAATTTGGATCTAGTTTCTCTGTGTACTGGTTAATATTACTGTTCTGTCTTGGTATATTTATTACAGCCATTGAGCACTTTAGTTTTGATTTTCTTGTCCTTCATTTTTGAAAGTTTCCTTTCCCTTTTTCTGTTTTATTATTTATTCTTAATTTCTTTTTTTTTTCTGTTTTCATTTATGATTTTTTTCCATTTGGCAAGCCTTGCGTTTTGTAGAGATGTATTTGAAAGCTTTAAAGATTTACAGAATATTGATATTCTTAAACAATAATCAATTTTAACTGCACAATCTTTCTTTTTTAATCTAGAGTATGTGGCTCTCCTGACCACGCTTCAACATTCTTCTGTAATCAAGACAATTATCCGCAGAATTTTTCCTGTTTGCTCTTCCCTGTGTGTTTTACGCAAATGTCTTGGGCATCCCTGATATTTGTGACATGTTCTGGTTGGTTGAGAGCAAATATTCATAGACGGATTTTAGTTGTCCTTCACCAGTGTTCTAAGGATCCTAATTGTCGTGCATGGTTGATGATCAATGTTTATTGGATAACACTTCTCAGGATGTTCTCGTTTCTGATGCGGACAACTATTTTAGTGCCCAGAATCTGTAACGAGTTCAAATTCTTGACAATTATTTTGATTACTCTCCAAAATATAGAGAGATCGAGAGAATCAAATAATTATAGTTTGAATTTCAGTTCAATGTTTGGCAATTTCCATACGTTCTTCACTTGTAGGAAAATCTCCAATGCTCTATACATGCGTAAAAAAAGCAAATTTAATTTTCATTAACTTTCACAAAGGAGACTATTGTGATAAATATTTTTATCGCTGAATCTAGGTAGCGAAATATATTTATTTTTGAAAGATTTATATTGGTTTAATTTTTTCCGGAAATTTCAAATATTTGTTGAAATCTGCTAAAGCAATTCGTACTCACTGCCTCGATGATTGAATTTATTTATTATATAATTGCATGGAAAAAACTCAATTTGAATATTTCTTGTAAATATTTATGTTATTCTATTTTAGGAAAAAATACAGCTTGAGATGAAATAAGTTTCGCATGTTCTGTAAGATAATTTTCTGGAGAGTGAAAATTAGTTTGCAAAAATAAAAATGCCGAACGGTAGACTTTCTGATATAAATAAAACAATTTCAATTTGCAAACAAAAAAAAAATGTAATTATTGCTTTGTTTGTTAATTTAAACAATTTTAAAAATTATATTGAAGATTTACAGGGTCTAAAAAAGAAAGATTTTTATGCTAAAATATAGATACTTTTTCCGTTAGTTAATTGAATATTTGTAAATGAAATTATTGTCAATACTGCTGTTTTATTCAATTAATCACATCTAAAAATATTTAAAAATATTCGTGTTTTTAATAAGCGACAAAGAATAATCATCTTTAATACAGTTTTCTTTTCAAGAACGCATCCATTTAGCAAAAACTGAGCATTGTTACACAATAAAGAAAGGCTTACACTTTCTATTATGACTAATAGACTATTTCTCAATTTGTTCAAAGCGTTTTGGAGAATTATCTACCACTGAAATATATTTTTAATTCATATCTCTTTG
>CAHIKZ030005380.1:5195000-5252500 GCA_903632075.3 Acanthosepion pharaonis
GTCTGAAATAAGCAAACATGAAAATCAAACCTAAATATAGGACTAAACAGCCGTCCAGTGCTTTCTTCATTCTACGAGAAGTTTCTTCTAGACGCGATAGATTACTTAATTATAATTATCTCAAATCCTCCTAATTTCTATCACTTGTATATCCTTGCTTGAACCGGCTTCTAATGCTCTGGACTGAGCGGCCTGGGGCTAGTATTCGTGGCTCGTGGGGGCACAGTACTATGGGTAAAGAGAAATTCGGATGCGTTCCACTACGGAATATGTGATCAAGCGGCGCTATATCGACTCTGATTCGCTTACCTTTCGTCACCGAGGCCCGTTGGAATAGTTGGTATTTCGTTTTCCTTCTATCGTAACTGTTCGGGTTTCAATTCTCGTTAATAGATGCGCACTGATGAGTCCCAAATATAGGTCGAAACGGCCGTCCAGTGCTTTCTGCATTCTGTTGAGGTTTCTTCAAGACTCGATGTATTAAATAATTATAATTATCTCAAATCCTCCTAATTTCAATTTCCTTGTATATGCTTCCGTGAACTGGCTTCTAATGCTCTTCTTGGAGTTAGTAGTCGTGGCTCGTGGGGGCACAGTCCTATGGGTAAAAGAGAAACTCAGATGATTCCCAAATATAGGACGGATCGGCCGTCCAGTGCTTTCCGCATTCTGTTGAGGTTTCTTCGAGACATGATGTATTACTTAATTATAATTACCTCAAATCCTCCTAATTTCTATCACAGACACACACATACATACATATATATATATATATATATATATATATATATATATTGGGGGTGATGGATGTACTTCCGTCTAATTTATGCAAAAAGAAAAAATAACACTGGTATCTCATTTCAATATATTTATTTAGCAAAATTACAATTAAATATTTTGAAATAGTAAAGAGTAAATTTATTCAGTAAAATCGCCATTGGTTTCAATTATAGCCTCCAGACGACTTCGAAATCTCCTGCAACTCTTCTGGACGGCCGCCTTAGTTAAGTTGGTGAATGCTGCCATAAACCCTGCCTTCAGTTCACTTTTGCTGTTACAAGGAGTTTTGTTGGTCCCTTGCTCAACTGCGCCCCACATATAATAATCAAGTGTATTGCAGTCTGGAGAGATAGGCGAACAGTTGCAAATTGTGATGTGGTTGCAGAACTGGTCTGACAGCCATGACTGGGTTCTCCTGCTTGTGTGCGTTATGGTGCAGAGTCATGTTGCCAGACACAGGGTCTTTCCATCAGTTAAACTCTTGACCCAAGGCAGCACTACCTCCTCATAGTACTTGATGTAGGCCCCCGTGTTGAATCTGAGGCCTTGAGGGAAATTGAATGGATGCATAACGTCGCCATCAATAATGATCGCTCCAAACACCTGCCTAATCACCATCACCATGCAAATTCATCCAACTCTTTCCGAATCATCTGGACTGTCTTCAGATTTACACCCATATACTCTTAAATGTTCCTATTTGAGCTTCCGGTGCAAATGCCAAGCAGTACAGCATGTTGGTTCCTAATTTCGTCATGGGGCTCTTTTTTCTCACAAACTGTTCGCAACCGAGCCAACTATATTGTAGAGTCGACAAAATAAAAAATAAACAATGCGCATGCGCGAAATTAGAAATAGAACATGAATACAATTTACCCATCGCAACGTGTATATAGATATGAACTGACTAAAAATTGTAGATACATGAGCCTAAGTCAAAAGTAATTTAATTTGTGTCAGTGTATAAGAAATAAACAAGGCAATCAAACATATCGTACATCACGATATAGCTATAGATCAAAGGTTCACAGCCCTAACACTACACTGCGTGCCAAATTATTATTGAGATAACTATTTTTCTAATATTTCAAAAACCGTCCAATCAATTCAGACAATATTTTCACACAATGTTGGCAAGACGAACCTGCGCAATCAAAATTTACTGTCCTGAATGTCCGAGAAATTGTCTTAGAAAATAAGCGTCCTCTGAAAGGAATCGAACCTGTATCCTATACGGAACCGTCATTAGCCTTAGATTTTTAGCACTAAATACTATATATATATATATATATATATATATATATATATATATATATATATATATATATATATATATATATATATATATATATATATATATATATATATATATATATATATATGGTAGCTGTTAAGCAAAAGAAACAATCCATGCAAATTACGAAATAGACATACCAAAATGAAAAAAGGAAAACAATTGAAGGTGTATTGAGAAAGCGAAATATACCTCCAAAATCTAAGCAAAGTACTAAGAAACGGAAATATTTGGTTAGAAACAAAGAGGACTGAAACATTATGCAATATCAATCCACCTGAATGGCAGTGAATGTTCTTCACGCAGTTGCATTTGAGATTCGACGCAACATAAATGTCTTTCTACAGAAGCATCCACGATGCTTTAGAGAAAATGGAAACAAAAAGAACACTTATACTTAACTTCAGAATGAAACAGTTGAAATTTATAGGCTACTTAATAAGAGAAGAAGGCTCGGAATATAGTATATTCATAGGATATATTGAAGACAATTAGGGCAGAGGAAAACGCATCAACTAAGCTAGCTCAAGTAAATGGATGGCAGAACAAGGTTTAAGAGAGATAAAAAAATGACACAATTTATAAGAGCAACAAATGGCAGGAAAATGTGGAGAGTCATGATCGCTAAGGTCCGGTAAGTTGACAGCACATCGAAGAAGTTTGTGATAATCGAATATGTTTATAATGTTTCCTGAAGGAAAGTTCTCAATGAAGAATTCTCCAGGCAAAGTTAGATTGACAAAGATTAAATTTTGACTTCACAGTAGACTCATGAAAAAATATACAATATAAAAATAGCTAACTTACTCAAATCAAATGTATGGGTTGTGCGATATGAAGTAAAGTTTGTGTAGATGTTAGGAAGTAAAGTTTATTAGGAATAGATGGGTAGATGAGAATTGAAGAATTTCTTGTGATTTTCTAAGCGTATCTTAGATGTGTCACAAGTCCGAAAATATGTGACTTCCAGTAAGAATCGAACTTACTACACAGTGATAACTGTTCTAGGAAGACAAGCTTGTTAACAATTACATCCCGTCATGGGGTCTCGACTGAAGAGGTCATGATTTTAAGATGCTGTATTAAGAGGAAGCATCTACAAGAGAGTTGTAATTCTTACAGAAAAGCTTCTCATTGTATAACCTTCAACTTACAATTACAATGCAGAGGAAATGTGTGTTATTCAATTGTGTAAATAGCGTCTCCTGTTCTAGCTGGAAATGTCTGAACTGGGGGAATTGAACATCTGGCATGGAATTAGCGATAGACCAGCAAAAGATTTTCAACTTTGCCTCTGGTTTCAATAGGTCGCAAAGTGGAAAAAAATGTCTTTTTTTTTTATCAATAACGATTTTTAACTCTATGAAGAATGTAAAACGGTGAACTGGGCAGCTACACGTCAGTTATAGCAGCAACTTTTGGCTACTACGATTTTTGCAATGAAAAAACACGGCAGGAGAAATCAGGTACTTTCCCCGAGAGACACAATGTGTTGGCCATTTTTTTTCCAGCATCTGATGCAATTATCAAAAAAAGCTAAATAATGTTTAGAACAACTTTATCATTATCAAAAAACTAAATCACAAATTACTTTTTTGCTTTGAGTTTATTCTTGCTTTACATCTATCACTGAAACTTTCCTGCAGATATATATATATATATATATATATATATATATATATATATATATATATATATATATATATAATTCTTAATCAAAGTAGAGTATCCTGTAGTCTATTTATGCAAGAAAAAATATATATATATATATATATATATATATATATATATATATATATATATATATATATATATATATATATATATATATATATATATATATGTGTGTGGTGGGGGCAATTAAGAAATTGCATTAAATCACTCGTGTCTTATTTAAGTGGTTGGACTGAGAGTTCACGTAGGCACGTGATCTGGACCAGAAATTTCTCGTGTGAATTTCTTTTGGCAACCTTCGTTTTTTGTCGTCCATTACAATAATCATCTTGGGTCAGTGTTAAAAAGCCCACGACGCTTTTTTTTCGTCTGTGTTAGCCTTTGGCCATGAAAATCAATGTCTGATACACGTGTGGATGTATTACGAACGATGGAACACACGTCACTTGATCTACGTGTTCGCCACACAGAAATTATTATAAAATGAGGAAACATTTTCCCATTCGTCTACTGTAATTCGCTTGTTTTCTTTCTCCTTTCCTGTGTTCTCTTCTCCAAACCCTTCTTCATTTTCTAATCTTCTTTTTTTTTAACTTCTTCTTTAACTCTTCTCTCCTTTTTATCTTCCCTCTTTATTACCTTTTCATTCTTCTTCTATCTTTTTTTTTCTTTGCATCCACATAATTATCGTCCTACTTTCTTTACCTCGTCGTTATCCCGTTTCTCTTTTCTCTTTAACCCCTCCCTCTGGAAATGTTCTTCTCTTTCTCTCATCCCTTCTTTTTCTCTCCTACCTCGTCATTTATTTTCTTCCTTGCCCTTTCTTTCTCCCATTTGTTCTGGAGCCTTCAGCGATACCATGTTGAATCACCGTTCCTCATACAATCACTGAAATTAAGCAACGTCGACACTGGTCCGTAACTAGATGGTTGACCGTTCGGATTCTGTAAGCGTGTATGTACGGGTGGTGTAATGGCTGAAAATTAGAAATCGGGAGTGCTATATTAGCATACAAAAATACCATGAATCCACTTCTTCTCCCCCAGCTATGGATTAATAAATCGCACTTGGATCAGTAAATCATTATTATCACTTAGTATATTAAAAAATATTTTCTGGCTTTAAACATCAAGTAAAAGTTTGATAGGCCGTAAGAAAGCATTCAATCAATTTATTTCTTTAATATTCTCCTCCTCCAAATTTTTATGCATATTTTGTGATCTTTCTTCCTTTTTCATCTCCTTATCTACGCCATTTTAACTAAGTTGTCTTTTCCGCTTTTTCTTTTTTTATCAAACACACACCCCCTCTCCCTCTCTCCATCTCCCACCCACCTCTCTCTCCCTCTGACTTCCCTCTCTTTGCATCCCTGCCTCTCTCCCATTCTCCCCTCACAATCCCTCATCCTCTCTCTTCACTCTATCCCTTTCTCTACCTCTCTCATACACTCTCCTCTCTCTCCCCCTCACCCGCTCCCCGTCTCTCTCCTCCTTCCCTCTCTCTCTCTATTTTTCCTGCCTATCTCTCCTCTCCCCCCTCTCTCTATCCCTCCCTCTCTTTCTGTTCATCCTCCGCTTTCTATATTTATCGTCCAAACAATGAGAGTAGGAAGTGTATTAAGCAGGAAATTTGCCAATTATTTTTATTTTTCCTATTTTCGAAATTTTTTTTCTTCTGAACACCGTTTCCCGTACGATCACCGAAGTTAAGCAACGTCGGGTCTGCTTAGTATCAAAATGAGTACCCGCTTGGGGAATACCGTGTGATGTAAGGGATAATGGCTCGGAATTGTTAATCTGAAAGCCGAGTTTCATTTCCAGTTGGGTTCGTTATATTCACCTTCGAAAAGTTATGAACCCCCCTCTTCTACTCCAGCTATGAGATAATTAATAAAAAAAACTTCTATCACTCAGATAAACTTGTATCTCAAAGAAACAAAATAAAAAATTCTTATAGTCTAATAATATTTTTTGCCTGTAAATAACCTGTAAAGGGTTGATAAGCCGTAGAAAATGAATGAAATAATCAAATCATTTTCCTACCTCCTAATTTTTCTTTCTTTTATTTTTCTTTCCCTTCTTTTTTCCGCTACTCCACTTTTTCCTCCAACTTCAGCTATGGTGTGTTATTTTCTTAAACTCTTTCTTGATACAATGCCATTTTTATTATGACATAACATTTTTCGTTTTTGCTCTTCTTTTTCTTATTTCTTCTTTTTAGTTCATCCCATTTTTCTTTTCATTTCTTTACAATCTTTTTTCCTCTATTTTCTTTTGTGCTCTTTTCTCTATTAAATATTTCTCCCTCTTTTCCTTCCGCTTTTAACTTTCATTTATATTCCTGTATTCCTTCTGATTCACTTTGTCTCACCAAATCTGTTCTTTCTTCTCTCTTTTTTTTTATCTTTTCCTTAATTCAGTTTCCCTACATTTTTAATGATCATTTCTTATCATTTCATTCCAACTCCCAGCGATCATTTAAATAGTAGGACATGTATCTCGAAATACCTTTATCTCGAAAACATTGTTTGTGCAATATTCACTCGCAACAACCCCACACTACCAAAAAAAAGAAAAAAAAGAATTATTCTTCTCAAGGAAAATTCAGTGTGCAGCAAAAGTAACGTCCGTTTTTTATTTAATACATTTTGTCTCTATTTCTGAGATGAGCTATTATGTACACCATATACATTGCTTGGACTATCATCCCCAAATGGCACAGTGGATAAAAGCGTTAGTTAGAGTCAGTGACAGGACGCAAAGAGTGTGCGTTCATGGTTAAGGAGGTGGAGAACTTGGATAGGGAAATTAACTGGAGATATCTGACATCCATTAGACATGGCACGATGAACTAGAACAGTCTACCCCAGTGAGCGAAATAAAGGATTCAGTTCTACATTCAACCACCTGACGAATTCTGGAGCCTACAACGCCCGAAACGTTGTAATAAATATGGCGAAAAAAAGATGAGGACAATAGTCCGAAAAATGTAAATCGTGTAGATAATACCTCATCTCAGAAATATAGATAGATACTGAAAGGCCGAAACAGTGTAATAAATATGACGACAAACACGAGGACAATAGTCTGAATAATGTAAATAGTGTACATAATACCTCATCTTAGAAATATAGACAGATACTGAAAGACCGAAACGTTATAATAAATATGGCAACAAAGATGAGGACAATAGTCCAAATAATGTAAATAATGGACATAATACCTCATCTCAGAAATATATATAGATACTGAAAGGCCGAAACGTTGTAATAAATATGGCGACAAAGATGAGGACAATAGTCCGAATAATATAAATAGTGTATATAATGCAGTAATATAGACAAAAATAGTGAAAGGGTGAAACTTTGTAATAAATATGGCAACAAAGATTAGGAGAATTGTCCGAATAATGTAAATATTGTTATTATATTTTATTGAACAAAATAAATTACGGTAGTTGAAGAAAATTTATAAATAATTTCACATCCAAGAACAAGATTTGTTATGATTAACATTTTCAAAATTCTCCCTTTCCTGTTTAAGACAACGCTGAATCCTATCAGCAACCCTTTCACAAAACATTTGACACATTTTTAGATTAATTTCAGAGGACCGTTAATTCAGTAACTGTTTTCTTTTTGAGTTAGTAAACAAAATCTTTCTGTCGACTTCACAATAATAAATCTGGAGGAGTTAGGTCTGGGAATCCTGATGGCTACCCACTTGCTCCACATCGTCCTATCCACCTCAGCCCCCAAAAGGGCCTACTTTAGCCGACAGTCTATATGTGTCGACTTTAAATGACCCATAAAAGGTTGATAAACCGTAAAAACAATAAATCAGTCAATCAAACAACCAGATTTCTCTTTCTTGCCAATTCCATTTTTATTGCTTGTTTATCGGTTTCATTTTTCGTGATTTCCTTCTTCCTTTATCAATATTACCTTCAGTTATCTTTATGTTATTATTTGCCTTCTTTCTTTCTTTCTTTCTTTCTTTCTTTCTTTCTTTCTTTCTTTCTTTCAATATTGCTTTCTTTTTTCGCTTTCTTTTTTTATTTCTTTCTCTCTTTTTAATTTTCCGTTTTTCTTTCTCTCTGTCTCTCTGTTTTTCTTTCTTTCAATATTATCATTATTTTATCGCTTTCTTTCTTTCCTTCAATTACACCTACTTTTTGCTTTTCATTTCTTTTATTTCTTTCACTGTTACATTCGTTTTATAGTTTTCTTTCTTTCATTCTTTCTTTCTTTCTTTCTTTTATATTGTTCTATCTTTTCTTTCTTTTTCTTCCTTGCTTTTTCTTTTTTCCTTTATTTTTCATTCGTTTTTTCTTTCTTTTTCTTTCTTTTTGTCTTTCTTTCTTTTATTGTTACATTCGTTTTTATAGTTTTCTTTCTTTCTTTCTTTCTTTCTTTCTGCCTGTTTTATTTTCTTTCAATATTATCTTCAGTTTATTGCTTTAGTTCTTTCTGTCGCTTACACTTATTTTGGTCTTTCATTTACTTTTTCTTTCTTTCTTTCACTGTTACATTCATTGTTTATAGTTTTCTTTCTTCCTTTATTTCTTCCTTTTTTTCTTCTTTCTTTCTTTCTTTCATGTTCGTTTTTAAATTTTATTGCTTTCTTTCGTTCAGCGATATTATTTTTTATCGTTTTCTTTCTTTCACTTTTGCCCCCCTCCGTTTCTTTCTTTCTTTCTTTCTCTACTTCTCTCTTTCTTTCTTTTTTTCTTTCTTTCTTTCTATATTGTTTTATCCTTTCTTTCTTCTTTACTTCGTGGTTGTTTATTTTTTCTTTGTTTCACTTTTACCTCCTCCGTCTTCTTTTTCTTTCTTTCTTTCTTTCTTTCTTTCTTTGTTATCGTTACTTTTTCTTTCTTTCTTTCTTTCTTTCTTTCTTTCTTTCTTTCTTTCTTTGTTCTGTATTGTTTTATCGTTACTTTTTCTTTCTTTCTTTCTTTCTTTCTTTCTTTCTTGCTTGCTTGCTTGCTTTCTTTTTTCTTTTTCTTTCGTTTTCCTTTTTTCCTTTTTCTTTCTTTCTGTCATTTTTACCTTCTCCTTATTTGTTTGTTTGTTCCTTTCTGAGTTTCTTTCCCTCTTAACTTTATATTATGATTTTCTTTTCATTTTTCTATCGCTTTTGCATCCATTTTTTTTTACATTTTTTAGGTGTTATTTCTTTATCATTCTTTCTTTTTCAATCGCATATATTTCTTTATTTGTCCTACCCTTTCCTTGTTAAAATTCTTTCTTTCTTTCCGTATTCGTTTTCTCCTTAAAATTCTTCTCATTTTCTTCTCATTCCTCGCTTGACTTCCTTCAATCGTCGGCCTTAATAGGGGAGTATGTACATTGTCACGAATTATATGCGAATATTGATTATTCAATTTATCGATTTTCGTCGCCTTTTATATTTTTTCATAAATGTTTCAGTCCCATTTTACCAGCTAACTACACTTGAGGCATTTCTCAAAATACGCATATAGCTTTTACCAGACAGATTTCCCTGCGTACAACTTTGAAAAGAAACTTTTTTGAATTTTCTTTTTAATTGCTTTCTCAAAGATCTAAGGTAGACATAAGGATTTTTTAAGGATCAAAACCGCCAATTATTTATTTTAAATTTTTCAATCAAGGCAAAAGAGCCACTCAAGCTAGAGAATTACTAGAAAACGTTCCCTTATGGAAGCAGAATGAAAATTTTGATTGTTTTTGTTTATCAATCTCTATGGGCTATTTTATTAAGAGATCTAAATATTTGTAATCATTTTTTCTAGATAATAATGGTTTTAGCGATACAAGGCATCATGATTAACACATACCTTCAAGGAATTGACGGATTCATGCTTTTATCAAGGTTATTTGCACATAACTGAATATAACGAACTCAACTAGAATTGGAACTGAAACTTAGCTCTGCGATTAACAATTTCGAGACCTTATCCATTACACCACCCACATACCCAAGCTTACAACAGCCGGCATTCCCAAGCGGTCACCCATCTAGGTGCTGACCAGTTTGAATGTTGCTTAGCTGTAGTAATCGTCACCGGCACCAGAGTTTCAAGGTAATGTGGCCGTAATCCTGATGTGGAGGTGGTAAGAAGAGAAAATTATAAAGATATGTAGGAAAAGTTCGCTCGAGGTTTGATGGGGTTAACAATGATCGGGAAGGACCCTCTTGGGTTTTTTTTCCTAAAGTGGTGGTTCTTGATACTGTCCGACTGAAACAGTGTCTTTCCAGGAACCACAATCTTCATAGCAATAAATATTGCTTTTGTATTTTGCAAGAGGTCCTGTAAGAACATAGAGCATTTATTTCTGTCAGCTATTAGAATATTCCAGAATATTTACTAGAAACACACCGCCTGCATGCGGATTGAAAAATAATTAAGCAAGTACAAAATGTAGTCTCACCCATAGGATTTCGTCAACCTATACAACAAGCTGATCTTAATCCTGCCTTAGGAAAAGGTTTGTATTTTTTTACTCCAAAGTATTTAAATTACTCATCATTTATAGCAACTTGTTTTTTTTTATGAACCCCCACCCTTGTACTCTTCTGACAAGGAAGGTGTGCAGCATGCGCTCTTGTGCAGTTGTAGTATACTTTAGATCAAACTTGTGGAGTTATATATAGAAATAAATTCATCCACAACTTTGATCTTAAGAATGTTACAATGATTAAAAGAGAAAGTAACTTACTTAGAAGGAAAATTCTTCAGAACCTTGCTATGGAATTGCAACAAAATATAAATCTAAGAATCGAATATTTTTTAATATATCCCTTCTTGAGAGAATTATATTTTCAAACTAAGATACATGACTAAAAAAATCTTAAAATTAAAAGGGAACTGTCAAATTCATAACATCATGTTTTTCCAGATATACAGCACATAAATTAATATCAAACTAAAATAATTTTAATGCCAATTTGGATGAAAGAAACTTCAAGAACATCACTTAGTCATTTTCATTCATTAGACATTGAATTGTGTCATTAGTATGCCTGATCTTTTCAGCTAAACTGATGAGTATTTATTAAAAATTTTGAAAAATCTATAACATCTTTGCTCTTGTACAAAAAAAAAATAAAAACCTTGCATTTGCCGTGATGAATTCTTACAGAAGACGAAACTCGTCAGCTAAGTTTTGCTTTTGTCCTTATTCACACACACACACACACACACACACACACACACACACACACACACACACATATATATATATATATATATATATATATATATATATATATATATATATTCAGTTTAATGCTACAGGCTGATCCAAAAGTCTTATCACCTTCTACCAAAAAGTAATGAGAACAATAAAAGAAAATGTAATACAGTAATAAAAAGCACATGTACTGGATGAAGTTTATTCTCTTTCATTGACGCTGGCCGACATCGAGAAGCTCTATATGAACAAAATCATTTTCGTGGCCCAAAATGATGCGGCAAGTCCTGTGTGATATTTTACGAAGCTGTGCTTTGTTGATTGCTACAAGGACGTCCTTCGAATGATGGGTATTCTGGTATAGTTTATGTGAAATTCTCTTTTTGATAATACCCCACAAAGCATTAAAATAGAAAATTATATTATACCTTTTAGCGAACCTGTACTATGTATTCACTTCATAAGAATTCTAATAATAAGTAGCCCATCAAGTTTTATTGTTTAATTTAGTATCGATGTGAATGTAGATATATGAGAGTCTTCCGGTATTTCAACACTATTATATTTAATTTATCATTTGGTTTACCATATAGGATATACTGGTAACCGATGCGCAGAAAATCGAGTTTAAACTCAGACCAAGGAATGTATGAAGTTATTCTTTATTCGTTTGGTTATTGGTTTAAAAGCAGCGTTGAGAGGTAAACTCGTTTTCTTGAATTTTTTAACTTATCGATCCTAAAAAGGCTGGCAGCATCTCTATTCCCTATTCAAAAGTGGTCATGTTCTTTTAAATGAATGTATCTCGTAACACAGAACTTAATAATATAGTTTATTTCCAGTGTGGATATAGTTCGAATTTTCTCTACACTGTTGCCATGGAAAAGCTCTCCAAAACATTGCTTTTATCACGCGACTATTTTACATCTTCTATTATGGGCACTTCCTCTTTAGATTTTATTCCTCCTTCGAAGAGCACGTTTTCTGTCCTATTTCTTTTACCATATAATGAATACCTCCTGTATTTAATGCTTGCGGTGTTTCTTTTTATGCACACGTTAACCGTTAATTCATCATTTAACTTGCTTGAATTTTGTTTGTTTGTTTAGCATAAGATATGATTTACCAAGTAATTGCACAGTATACATTGTTATAGTTTTGTTCTTTTTTCACGGAGACGTTCACCTTTTACAAGGCCCGGGGCCACTCGAGGTAGAGGGTTACATTTGGAGGCCGTTTCTATGTATAGGAGTGGAAGGAAACGTTGTTTAAAATATTGAAAAGACGCGTTGCAAATTCCATCTTTTATTCGTGATGTTTGGCACGTGGTATATATAAAATTTACTATTGACCGAATTCAGGCTGATTATCGCCTAGTGGATGGATGGCGTCTAGAAAAAAGGATTACCTTGAATTCATACAGTGGAGAAGGCAACGAGTGAACGTCAGCTATCTTTTTGAAGAACTCATGGCAACTCCTCGATAATAATCCTGTAGAATCCGTGAAACATTATGGTTAAGAAAATTACTTGAGAGACACTTTTATTCCTTGCTCTTTTTTCCTTTCAATTGAAATAAATCTAGGTTGATTTTAGAATTTGCATGAATGAGTATATTTAACCAATCAAAAAACTGCTTTAAACTGAGTTTACAAAACAGTTTTTGATGGCAGTAAATTTAAAAAAAAATGAGGACAAAAAAGGTCGTGTAACTCTGACATGCATTTGTGGCCCTAAACATGTAATTGTAAAATGTTATAGTAATGTGTTTTTATTTTTTTACTAACAATTTAATGTGATCTCAGTATATCTATCGCATTCATGTAGATAGCTTTTATTTCTAGATTCCTGCTGCGTCCATCAAATCATTTTAACTGCCAATAAAAATTAAAGTTACACAGGTTTTCTTTATCAAAGCAGGCTTGTTTAGTTCCATCACTTTGTATCTTTCTTTTCTTATTTTGATACATCCGTTTTCATTTTCCTTTCTATTAAGCAAGAAAAGGTGATAATGTCAGTAAGAAGTAAGGGTTTACTTGGAATGCAAGTGAATGAAAAGACATTAGTGAGAAGAAACGACAATAGAAGAACATTATTCAGAAAGACAGAAGTTGGCGATCGACTTGGCATTCAAAATTTTGCCGAAGGTAATTAACAAGATAGCAAGAAACCGAAGAATTCCCCAGGAGAGAAGTACGAGATAAAAAAACAACAAAAACAATTAGAATAGAAGTTACAGTTACGTCGACATAATTTAACAGTAAAATTGTGAGACTTAATAGACAATTTAAAAAAAAAATTAAAGTATAGAGAAATTTATTTACTGAAAAAAAAGTTTGAACAAAGTAACTATAAATAATTTTTTTTTGTTGTTATAAATATGGCGATAAAGATGAGGACAATAATCGGAATGTTGTAAATAGTGTATATAATACCTCATCTCAGAAATATAGACAGATACTGAAGGGGCAAAACGTAATAAATATGGGAACAAAATGTAGACAATAATTCGAATAATGTAAATAGTGTACATAATACATCATCTCAGAAATATAGACAGATTCTTTAATTCTTTTAATCATAGAATTTATTACTAAGATAAACTATGCTATTTCTTCGGAGCCAAATTACCATAATTTTCGATGTGTTCAAATTTTAAGAGAAATTTTATATTCAGGCTGTTTTCTTTTTCAAAATAATTGCTACACACTTACGTACGGATGGTTCCCTGAACACTAAAATCCTAACCTATTCTAGTTTAGCGTCAGTCTTTATCTCTCCTCTTACTTTCACTCATATCACACCCGCTATCCTCATAACCATTTTCACAGTATTAGGAGCTTTTGTATTGGTTGATATTTTTTTATTAAAAATACGATGATGTTCATGGAACGAGATGGAAGCGTGTGAATAATTCCTTAACTGATCGTGACAGCTCGAAGCACATAGGATTACACTCATATCTACATGGAATCAATTTCGACAGAATTATTTCGGTTTGGATCGAGTATGGCTGGGGACTTTGATTTATAAGCTTCGTAAAAGAGAAGCCGTTCGTCTAACTAGTATTAAACCCAACCCCAGGGATAACTCAACGACGAGGTAATTCTTCGGCTTACTCATTTTTCCAATGTTGAAGCAAATGAATAAACAAGAATAATTTTTTTACGATTGTTTTTAGTCGCCTGTGATATTTTGACAACGGGTTCACCGAAGTTAAGCAATGTCGAGTTTGGACAGTGTAATAGATAATGGATCGGAATTGTTAATCGAACAGCCGAGTTACGATTCCAGTTGGGTTCGTTATATTCGCTTACGAGCAAATAACCTTCTCCCTCCGGCTATGGGTTAATCAGTAAGACTTCTATCACTGCATCATTATTACGCCAAAAAAAAAAACAACAAAAAAAAAAAAAAAACAAAACAAAAAAAACAAAACAAATACAATGGAAAATATATTTTAAATAACCTGAAAAGGGTTGATAAGCTGTAAAAAGGAATCAATAAAATCAATAAATCCCGATTAGTTATTTCCTTTTAATTCCCGTTGGGCACAACCTTCAGAAAAGGGTTATAGCATCTACAAAACAGACCGTACACCTAAGGGGAGTCATAATATGTATAGCCCAAAACTTTGTGGTAACAACAAAAGCAAAAAGCATGTGATCGATAGACATAACTACTTCTAAAATTAATCAGCTCATCTCATAATAACAATATGAGCATATATTGCAATCAAGATCCTTGCACAAGAGAACCGGAGATAGTAGGAAACAAAGCATTGCAATTAACAATACAAAAAAGAAGAAATTTCTCTGAAAGATATATTTAATGCAATATTAATTATTATTAATTTCAATGGCATGTGATTGAAAGAAAAATAAAGTTTCCATCTGAAACTTCTAAAAGACGAGCTTTCGGAAAGAAATCTTCAATGTTTGAAAGAAATATGGCATCGTCTTAAACTGACTCCAAGAGGTTATGGAAATATGAAACGATATGGATTAGAAAACAAACTGAGTAAAAACATTACTGGAATCTTTACAAATGTAAAAAATAAATCTGAAATAACACTCCCCCACCCAAAAAAAAGCTTAGCAATTTAATGTAAAATTACAAATCTGACAATTACAAATTTGACAATTTTAAAATCTCCAAAGTGACTGAGGCATGGCTCTTGAACCTTACATATACGAGCATTTTCAGGTTCCAAACGATATATTCGTGGGACGAGACTCAAAATCAAAATGATTATATATAGAACTCCTTAAAAATGTAATCTGAATTTCTTTAATCCGCACATTCAAAAAGTAATTATGATAACTGAAATACTGAAGAATACCTCTTAAGGCCATATCAAGTTGAAACACAGGTTCCTCTACGATCATCGAAGCTAAGCAACGTCGAGTTTCGTCAGTAGCTACAAGGGTGACCACTTGTGAATAAGAAGTGCTTTAAGTTTGGATGTACAGGTGGTATAATGGATCGATATTGTTAATTGGAGAGCCGAGTTCCAATTCGCACTGGGTCCCCTATATACACTTACTTGCAAATACCTGTGGGGGAAAAATTCATCCAACTTTTCTCCCCAAAAACCTGGGGTAATTTCTAATACTTATATCATAAACCATTATTATATATATATAAAAAATTGACAATTTAATATATTTCTGTGTTTACGTAATCTGAAAAGGGTTGGGCACTTGAACGTGGTGTAATGGTTAACAAACTTGTATCATTCTAATCAATTAAGATTGAATAATTTGTTTGATCCTCACCGGTGCGCTATACTTTCGGCTTTCGGCCAGAACTCAACTACACTTAGAACGTCACCATAACTGAAAAGGTTTGATAAGCCGTAGAAAACGAATCGGTCATTCAATCAATGAATAATGCAGGTAATCATGTCTTCGATGTTGAAAGTTTGAATTCAAATAGCACCATATTTTAAAATGAGGTTATTTCATGAATTGATTTGCCTTCTTTAATAATAACGAGCTTTTTTCAAAGTTTATTTCAAATTTGTTCTGTTTTTTTTTTTTTTTCATTTATGTTACCTTTCATTTTTCATTAAAAATATTTTTCCTACTTTCATCATTCATTTAACATATTTTTTCTATTATTTAAATTCCTTTCCTTCTCATCGTCTTATTTTGTGCAGATGATGTATTGGATAGGTGTGAGAATAATGAGAATTCAGAGAGCCGAGCTCGATTTCCAGTCGGGTTCATTACATTCACTTACATGCAACTATCCATGTATTATTCGATATCCTCCCCCACTCACAATTATGAGATAAATGGTATCACTTGTATCTGGCAAAAATATTGTCAGTCTAAAAAAATATGCAATATTCACTCATAAAAAAGGAATTCTTGTACAAATGAAAATATTTTTCTGCTTTAAGTAACCAGCAAACGGTTGATAACAAATCCATCGATCCCATTTATCTTTTTTTTTTCATTCATATTCTTTTCTCGTTATTTTTCTGAATATTTTATAGTGTTACCCATCTTCTGTTTATTTCTAAAGAATAATTTTGGTAATTTTTTTATGTATTCTTTTATTTAATTCACTTTAATTTATTTTTTCTTTTCTCATTCTCTCTTTACTTTTCCTTCTTTCAATTTCATTCTTTTCATTCATTTCTTGATTATATTTATATTTTTATTCATCCTTTTATTTTTTTAAAAATATTTTTATTCATTCTTTTTATTCGACTTTTCCTCGTTGTTTTCTTCTATAAATCATTCATTTTATTATTTCGATTTTTATTTTCCTTTACTTGTTTTTTTAATTTTTCATTCCTTATTCCACGTCAACATTGTTTTTATTCATTTTATTTTTCATTCAGTACTTATTTTCTTCTCATTAATTGACCCAATTTTTCTTCATCCTTTTTCTCCTTCATTCTTTATTTTTTTCGGTGCTTCATTCATTTCTATTTTCTTTATTAATTTTTTCTTACTTTTCCCTCCTTTCTTTTTTTCTACTTCGTCTTCCTTACATTTTTTTCTCTCATCTTGTATTTTCTATCTACATACAACTTTTCATTTTTATCTCTTTCTGTCATTAATTCTTTCTTTTATTTAATTGGTTATTCTTTTTCTACCTATAATTGTTTTTTTATATTTCGATTTTATTTTTATTCTTCCCTACCGATTGTAATCTAGTAATTTATGGAAAACTATGGAAGCGTTCTTGGAACGAGCCAATATTTCTCCATAAAGACATGCTTCATTCCATATTCCTCCTCTTCCTTCTTTGTATTTTTTTCATTCATTGTCACTTTCTTTTTAAGTTTTCTTTTTAAGTTTTCTTTTTATCAACCTTCTTGCTATCCTTCCATTCTTCTTTCTCATACCGGATACTAAACACCGAACAAAACCTCAAATCCTTCCTGGCGACCAAAATCTCCAGCGCAATCCTTCGGTATCTTTCCGTTTAAACATCTCATTTCCATGTTACAAACAAACTGCTTTATATTCTCTGAGAGAATGTGCACGATTCACACGTCCGTACGCCTTTCTATTTCCTTTTATCACATCTATCCCACAATGCACTTAATGCTCTCCCCGATTACCAAACATTGATGTATCGATGAGCTTCCTTTCAGGAATCAATAGTCGACCAATGGGGACATCAGTACAGTTTGCCCACCTCCTGTGATGTTTGTGTTTTGTCACGCCTCTACGGAGCCGGAGGATTTCAATCCGTTTTTACCCTTTACTCATTGAGAGCGTTTCCTTTCAATGTCAGTCGATGTCTGTCTTCTCACCAATCTTATGAACCTGTTTGCGCATGCGTCATCAAACGATTACCAACAAGTGATCAAGTTAACAAGTCAATCAAACATATTTTGACAAGAAAATGAAAAAAAAAAAAAAGGTGAATCGGAAAAAAGGCAGTAGGGTGGAACCGGGTAGGTGATAGGGGTAGAAGGAAGAGAAGAAAAGAAAGTAAAGAAAGAATGGATGAACAAACAAACGAGATGAAGAAAGAAAGTTGTTACAATATGCAGATGGAGGTTATAATTTGAGTATATATATATATATATCTGTGTGTCTACGTAATTCTCGGCAGGGTAATATATATATATATATATATATATATATATATATATATATATATATGCACTGACACACGCACACACATATACATATATGATATCATAGTATATTATATATATATACATATATGCACACACACACACATATATATATATATATATATATATATATATATATATATATATATATATATATATATATATATACGCACACATATATATCGTGATTTTCTAAGCCCGGCTGAGATGTTGCACAAGGCCGAAAGTATGAACTCACTACTCAGTTGTAATTGATGTAGCAAGACAAGCTTCCTAACAACTACACCACGTCGAGGTGCCCCACACAAACACACATATATATATATTTCTTTTTATCAACCTTCTTCCTACCCTTTCATTCTTCTTTCCCATACCGGATACTACCCCATATATATATATATATATATATATATATATATATATATATATAAATATGTGTGTGGGGGGGGCACATATATATTCTTCCCACAAATATGGATAAATAGCTGGACAGCCTTGGATGGCAACTAGTTAAGGAGAAGGACAACTCTGAAATCAAAACCTGCGGATGGTTGTTTGAGGAACTGAACCCAAACCAGAACCTCCCGTCGTATTCGACATATGAGGGCTCAAGCAGTTCAGCTCCTAAGAACCGACAGAATCCTAGGCTATTACGTGCCACAAGTTCCCCAAACAGCCATCCGCAGGTTTTGAATTCAGAGTTGTCCTTCTCCTAGACTAGCTGCCATCCAAGGCTGTCCTGCTATTTACCCATATTTGTCGGAAGAAGAAGGGTATTAGTACGTAACAATGTAATTGATTCGAGTGAAATTTGAACTCAGCTCCCCGGTTCCTCTTATAATAATTTTATACGTCGTGTATATAAAGCGATCTAAATAAATAGCTTTACATGATCTGAAGATCGCTATGTTAACTCCTTTGTCTACGCTGTTTATATATATACATCTGCATGTCATTTTCGAACAAATAAAGATATTTACTTTTAATGATTTTTTTTACTCGCCATTTGAAATAGACGTCATTTCTTGCAGCGTTGTTCTGCTTGGCCAAGTTGTAATGCAAATTGCATTAGTGTTTTTTGTGTGTTGAAGATCGTATACCACAACACTAATAAAAACAACATTAAATACTTATACTGGACAAACGTACACCACACTATATCGAAGATTGACCTGTCGAATACTTGGTTCAATCCGTGGACACATAGATCAGAACAACGACCAAATTACAGCTATCAGCAAAGTACAAATTCTTTACGGTGTTCCAATAAATTGGACCGATTATAAATGTGAATTAAGTTTAAGCGTTTTTCCTTTTTCTTTCAGATTTAACAACTTAAGATTCAAACATGGAAAGATTAACAATCAATGTTCAAGTAAATATTGAAAAAGCATTCTTTTTGTGCGATAGTAAATTTTATTTATTTATTTATTTACATTACAGTTTTAATTACAGTTTAAATAAGATTTAGGTTAGAATTCATTTTAATGTACTGCAATTTTAATTACAACTTTAAAATAGAACTAATGCCTTTAATTTAATTACAAAATTAAATTCGGGGCTTTTAGCTTCCATTTTTGAAACATGGTTAGAACTGTGTAGCGACAAAACCCATATTTTAAATCAATTAATTTATAATATTAATGCTCTGTAAATTTACATCGAGCATTACTTTGTAAAAATAAAAATATCTATAAGAACACAGGGTTATATATCTTACTATTCTTTCTTTTTATTTATATACATATATATATGTGTGTGTGTGTGTGTGTGTGTGTGGGTGTGTGTGTGTGTGTGTGAATGTGTGTGTGTGTGTGTTTGTCTGTACACACACACACACACACACACACACACACACACATATTATATATATATATATATATATATATATATAATTTGGGATTTGCTATCTATGGGGGAATAATCCTGAAAATCAGAGCGTTTATAGATGTAGACAAATAAGAAGCAACTATTCTTTGCCTGTTTACGATCAAACGGTGCTCGAATGCACCAAATATAGTTATTGCAAATCTACAAAGAATAACATTCAATACACAAGGATTAAAAATAAAATCGATTTGATAAAGACGAATTGATAATGTGGACAACATTTAGAAGAAGCTGATCAATCCATGTAGAAATTCTCTAGTACCAGGCTGATGGTTCTCATTCTAACACAAATGTTAAGCAAATGTCCTTCAGAATTAATCCCAAGAGATTATAGCATTGTCAAATCAACCGTTTTACGATCTCCGACAATTTGTTATAACGAAATTCGTGTTTTTCCTCGGACTGCTTCCAGTAGATCTGTCCATGAATTTTAACTAAGATCTTGAAAAACTGCCTGAAAATCAAGATTCGGTATAGAAATAAAAAAAAATAATAGGCAACTGGCATTTCCCAAAAAGCACACTGGACAGGATAACAAAGAAGAACTCTATTTATCTCAGATGAATACTGACTCTTTTGTTATCAGAATTATGTCGGAAAGCTTCCAGGGAAGATATATAGTGACAAACGGGTCAAAGAAACACCCCTTCAGCTGGATGATTTGGGGCAGCTTGTTTATGCTTTCTGGAAACTTGAAGAACCGTGAATGGTTAAAACTATCTGGAACTTCTGCAGAACACACTAGGTTATCGAGATTCACATGCTGCAGAACCTTTATACATGATGGTGTCTCCTATGCAAGCATGTCTTGGTATGAAGGTCAGCAACAATATATCGGAATGGCCTGAAAATGGACCTGACCTCAATCCTATAGAATAATTTTGGACTACATGAAGAATTAGGTTGCCGACAAATACCTCGTCAATGTCAATACTCTTGTGCATACTATTACTGACGTCTGAACAACTGGCGTATCAGCAGTAAATTTTCAAATTTCAAAGTCAATAGGCTTTGGTTTGGTTTGTTTTACGGCATCTCAAACTTAATGGATTATTTAATGCCGACAAAATTTTTATTGCTGGTAATCCTTTTTTACCAAAACTGTATTGTTGGTAATGTTTTTTGCTCGTTCAAAAAATCTATTTCTGTAAATATTTTTCTTCAAAATTTATATCAGGTAATTTAAAAAAAATATCTATTGCAGGTAATATTTTTCAAAAAATGTATAGCTGGTAATATTTTTTTCAAAAATGTATTGCTGATAATATTTTTCCCCAAAATGTATTGCTGGTAATATTTTGTTTGTTATAATTTTACTTTAAAAGTGTATTACTGATAATAATTTTCCTTCACAAAAGCATTGCTTGTAACAATGTTCCTACAAAAATGTTTTGCTGGTAATAATTTTTCCTTCAAAATTGTATCTCCGATAATAATTTTCCCTTCAAAACTATATTGGTAATAATAACTTTTTCTTCACAAATATATTGCTGGCAATAATTTTTTCATCAACAATTTATTGCAGTTAATAATTTTTCCTTCATAAAAGTATTGCTGATAAAAAATTTATTTCTCAAAAACGTATTTCTGGTAATATTTTTTACCCAAAAAATGTATTGCTGATATTAATACCTATTTTTACACTTCTATAGCGTTTTGACCCTTGTTTGGGGTCAACTATTTACACATTGGGGGAACATAACAGGTGCTACCACCCCTGGTCAGGGCGGACCTGGGAACACCATCAATTAAGACTGCTTACATAGCCAATATAAAGCGTATAAAAATAATATGTAAATTTTAAAACCATTTTTTATGATTGGAAATGTGATCTGAAGAACCAGGAAAAAAACACTTTCCTGGGGAAATAAACTATAATCAATGGACCCTTAAGGTTGTCTGTTTTTAATTTTAATTTTAAATAGGATATAGGATTAAAAAAAAAAATCTTTGTCGGGATTCTATATCATATTTTAAACACAAAAACTACCCTTCTGCTATAAGTAGAAAAGGGAAAGTCATGTTTATATAAACTAGCTCCACCACCAGAACTATTTTGAAATGAATGCATACTGCAAACCAATGGATTCACACTGCACACTATAAATCAATACTTTTGCCATCTTTGTTATGGTTACTCGCTTTAGACTCTGTCCGTCTGCACAAGTCAATTTGTGTTTCTCAAAAACCCAGGCAGGTTACCTGAGGTTTATAATAAAATGATGCTGTATCGGGATTAGTGCCAGCTTTAATATGCGCGACGCCAGGACCATATTCAGTTTTTTAATTGTAGCTGTTCTTCTTCTAAACTTGTTACCAAAAACAACTACAAGGTACAGTCTGTCTTGTTACTTAAACTCTTGCTGGAATGAGAAGAAAGGAATCATAACTTTCCCCATGCTATTTGTGCGAAAGTGAATGCAAAGAAATCAACCAAAATTCGAAACTGTTTTACCTGATTCTCCTGTGGGGACTCTAACCTGGGTATTATAGTTAATATGTATTGAAACTGATGGCGTGAAGAATCTTGGTAATTCAAGTAACAATTGAACCTGTTCCAATGCTAGCTATTCTCCGACCCTAGAGGATGTCAAAGAAAACGTTAATGATTTGCCTTCACATTTTCCTCTTCAGACAGTACAATAATAATAATAATAATAATAATAATGATAATGATAATAGTGATGATAATAATAATAATAATAATAATAATCTTAATAATAATATTGAACCAAACAGACTGGGCATAATTGTCAAAAACCGAAAAAAAAAGACAAACTTGCTTATTAATTTATTAATTGATATAGCTTGCCCAGCGACTGTAACATAACAACCCTGGAATTTGTATAAAAAAACCTATTGTGGTATAAAAAAAAAACTGAAAATCGAAATAAAAAAAAAAAATTGGAAATTGAAAACAAGAATAGTAACAATAGGTGCGCTTGAAATGATATAAAAGGAACTCAACAACATATTTCCATGGAAATCCACGCTCAAGAGAAATACCAAAATGTTTTGATAATTACAGACTAAGAAGAACTAATAATAATAATAATAATAATAATAATAATAGTGGGATGATAATGATGATTATGTGTTAAAGGAAAAGAAAAGGAAACCTGGTGAAGTAATGGCGTGGAAGGAGATAAAAGTGATCGAATAAAAGGAGATAGAAGAGAATAATTGTGACGATATTTTTCAGCAAATTATTCATAACCACCAGAGATTGGAATATCTTAATAATGAATGCGATTCTCATCGTCGTCATTGTCATCTTGGACGTGCCTGTCGTGACAATTTTAGTGTCTTCATTCGCTTTGACAAGTGCTGTCATCTAAATAAAATACCGATTCTCCTCAGTTCCTACAAAAGAAACTATCAACAAGAGACAGCGCCCAAATTAAAATTAAGCCCATCCTCTTTTGCTAGATTTCACTGACTATTCTCTCAATACACACTCTATCTTGATAGCACTCAGTCATTTAATATGAAGAAAAAATAATTTGGGTAATAGTATCTTAGTATTCTTCCAGACACCCTCATTTGGGCCATTAAAACATTTTCCAACTGATATTCTACTTTTAAAAATAGTCTACAATGATTTCTTTCGGGATCGCTATCAGCTTCCGCCATGCATTTTCCTTAATCTCACTCACTAAGTTTAGGAGTCATTTAAAACTTCTAAAAAGTGATAAAACCTATCTTGAAAGGTAGGGAGTGCTGACAGAGATTGATGGCGCGATATTACATCCTCAATCTCTGAACCAAAAAAAGAAAAAAATCTAGACATTCATACAATAAATAAAATCACTCATTGCTGTCACCTTGCCGTTTGCCGAATATGTAACCCAAAGTCTCTCTCTCTCTCTCTCTCTCACTGCGTGCGGAGTAAGATCTTCACTGATTGGTTGTCGAATTTTAATATCGTCACGCAACCGGTTCGCATTAAATTCGTATAAATCTAAACATCTGGTGTTAATCAAATAATGTCACAGACCACAAGTATTGCACTCTAATAAAGTGAGTTCTATATACTCATCAATAAGTCCACAATCGAATGTTTTGGGTGTGGCAATAAACTTCATCTGGGAGCAATGCCTCTGATCAGAATATTTGAGGTTTTGGGGAGCTTGGAACCCCCTTAATTGCTGTTTTCCCAGAACTGTCCCAGTTAATTGCTATGCAAAATTTTCAAACAAAAAAAAAAAAAAACACACACACACACAAAGAAATTATAAAATACATTTTTATGGTAAAAATACCAGGTAATATATATTTATAATGAAATGACTAACAATACATTTTCAAAATGTCCATTTTATCGAAGAATTAGACAAATGAAGGCAAAATGTCAAAATGTTTAGATTTTGGCATTAAATAACCTATCGAAGATGGTCTAAAACAATGAACATGAAAGAATTCTTTCATGACATAAAATGTTTTACAATTTCTTAAAGAAATCAAACTGCATTCCAAAATATAATTTCAACGAATCTACAACCTAGAACACAGATAGTACGCCTCGAGTTTAGATTAACATGCAATTACAGCATAATTGATCTTATATAAAAATTTCAGTTATTATGTCCATCGTCTTTTCATGTTGAATTTTTTGTTTGTTAATTATGTTTAATTCCTGATGATAAAATTTTGACTTTAGATTCATTATTACACTGTCGGATCTATATCCATATATTTTCTTACATACTGTCTACTGGAAATACAAACCTGAATTTACTTTATAACATGGAAGCCTTCAAGCTTCTACGAAAATAAAAGAATCTATTGATCTCCGCCTATTCCTGTAAGTAAGGAAAGGATTTATTAACGAACTGTTTAAAATTGTTCCATCGTGCCTGTCTAATATTTTTGAAATCATTTTTGATTTGCTTTGTAACGTGGAGGGCTTGTATGAAGATATAAGAACCTATTGATCTCTGCGTATTCCTATATCAACGGAAGGGATTTCTTGAACTGTTTATATAAAATAGTTCAATCTAGCTTTTTTAATATTTTAATATTTTGAAATCATCTTCGAATACGTTTTCACAACATCGCCCACGTGACGACGACGTGATCATATTTAAACGGAACGCTGATCTTATATAAAATTTCAGTTATCTGTTTGGATTAGTTGTACTCTTATGACCATCGTCTTTTCATGTTGAATTTTATATGTTCTAATGTTAATTATGTTTAATGAATATGTCCTGATGATGGTCTAAAATAGACCGAAACTTCTGAAGTTGACTTTATATTAACGTTAATACAGCATAATTGCATATTAAGATTTTTGTTTGTTTTTTCTGTATATTTTTCTTCATACTGTCGGATATATATCCAAATATTTGCTTACACAAACATATATATGATCAAAAGATGAGTACCATCTATCATGTATTTAATTGTGAAAGAATGACTTAGTTTTATTACTTTAATGTTCCCAGGAAAAGTAAATTTTGGCATTAAATGACCCATGAAGGAGTTGATATGCCGTTAAAGAAACAAATCAATCAATCAATACATAATCTAAACTAGGATTTAAGCGAATTCTGATCTGAAATAAGCATTTTCAAATATTCATTAAATTTAATTACTGGATAAGGGTAAGTCCATTGGGAACGAAGGTTAGATTGAATATTAACTCATCCCATAACGTGTTCTGACGAGCTAAATTCTTTAGTCCCACAACCCCTGATCGTTACAACTAGAATCTGCTCTGCCGCGAAGACAAGAGTGAATCATTCCCATTCCTTTGCATTCCTGGAATAAGAAAAACTTCCTTTCGGACAGTTTCTTCCCCAGAACTGCTGCTTTGTTGGACAGATTCCCGACAGGATGTCTTCCGAATCAGTACAATCTTGACCTCTTCAGTTCTAGGGTTAATCGTGATTTTCTCCCCACATTGAACTTCACTTCTGGCCCTTTCTCATGCTCATACAGCGGCACACAGTAAGCATCTACTTTGAGTGGCTCTTGGGCCTTGTATTGGGTTAGTATAAACAAAAAGTAAAATTTGTTGTATAAAGTAAGAGCTTTTTTTTGTTTTCACTGATGTACTAACACAAACAGACACAGAAATAAAAAAAATGTGTAATTTTGTTTTGCAAAGGATGTTTTCCTCGAAATAGCTTTATTTTCCTAAATACGTTTTTACAATAATGACTTTAACAGTTTCTTTAAAAAAAAAGTAGAAAGACGACCGACCTTCGCTACACTAAAGTGTTGAACATGGACTCTTCAATTTTTAAACATGGATTGTTCCATTGACAACGAAAGGAGACGCAGGTGGGACAAAAAGAGTCGTGCAGTAGTAACAAAGTGTGTCATACTAAATGCAGTATTCGCTCGTATTATAATATTAATCTACGTAATTAAATAGTTATTTCATTAATTCTGTGTTTCAGGTTTTACCTTTCGAATATTATTCACCTGAACTACGACTTGATACAAACATTATGACAAAATATACAACAGATTACTGCTGCCATTAATTTTTCATTAATTTAGGCTGAGTGAAAATTCATTGCTTCCTGAATATTAATCTTCTTCCTTAAATTTATTCAAATAGATCGTTCGCACAAAATAGAGCCAAATTCAGCTTTTAGTAAATAAATTGTGACTATTTTTAGCTTTGGGTTAAATGCTGAGCAGAACTTAGTTACAGTTTCTGGGAGAAGGCTGAGAATATTTCATGATCATTACTTTGAACAATTCCAGAGCGCTTAAAAACTCGGTAAAGATGGTGTCGTGCTGGAACAACTATCGACGCCTTAAGACCTAAATTCTAACACAAAATTTCCCCCAAAAAACAGCACGCTGAGAGGGGTAATATTAAGAAATCCAGAAGGGTAATATTAAGAAGTCTCCTTCATAAAAAAAAAAATCTACGCTGGTGAGATTCGATGTCGGGTCTTATGGTCGTAAAACGAATGTTCTGACTCCACACGCACACACAGCGTGCGTTCGTATAATTATTTTTAAAAATAATATAGCGTTTATTAGTTAACAAAAATAAAGTGTTAAGAGGTCATGTGATAAAAATCAACTGAGTATACCGTAAGGTTGAAACCAATGTAGAGAATTCAACTGATCTGATTTTTAAAGTATATATATATATATATATATATATATATATATATATATATATATTCGAAACGGGAACTTGATGGTAAAGCAAACGTTCCTACCCCATGCGCGCATGTATATATATATATATATATATTATAATTATTTTTTTTTTAAATGATTCCATCGCTACACAGGAAATATCATGCTTCAAAAGCAGAAGCTAAAAACTCGCAATTCAATTATAGAAATTAAATTAAAGTACCTAGTTCTGTTTCATTTTCAAGAGAATTTTGGAAATTCGCTTAAATTTGAAAAGGTTGCAAAATTCTCTTGAAAATGAAACAGAACTAGGTACTTTTACTTTTATTTAATTTCTATAATTGTATCGGAAGTTTCTAGCTTCTGTTTTTGAAACATGGTATTTCCTGTGTAGCGATGAAATAATATTCTTAAAAGAATATATTTATAATCTAGGCTCTACCTGTGTATCAAGCAGTGTTTTTTAAAAATAAAAACAAAAATACTAAAGAACTTCGGATCATCAATCTAACGGTTCTTTCCTATTTCATCAATATATTTACACACACACACACACATATATATATATATATATATATATATATATATATATATATATATATAGTGGTGCCCTTTGTCAAAAGGGTGGCTGCTGTAAGAGCCTATGTTTGCCACGATACCAATCAATCAAGAGAAAAGCAGTCATGGCTGTCAGACGATTTCTTTTTCATGACAATATAACTTTTTACATCTGGTCATGTAAGTTTCAGACTGCAACCTCCTTGATTATTGAGTTGAGCGAGAAACTAACAAAAGATATCGTTTATCGCAGCAAACAACAATTCAAACAAGGAGACCACCCAGAACAGTTGCAGGAGGAGATTTCAAAATCGTTGTTGAAGCTAATGTCGATTTTATTGAATAAATATACTCGTTTATATTGTTATATATGTTTGTGTAATTTGGGTCAATATATCTGTTAAAATGAGATGTCAGTGTTATTTTCATTTTTGCGTCATTTAACCGACAATTTATCCATCGCGCCCAGTATATGTCTGAGTCCAATTTTACCTCTTATTTAATTGATGACTGGTGGCTTTATATATATATATATATATATATATATATATATATATATATATATATAAAAATTTGGAAAAAACAAACAAAAATCCTTAAATGCAATTATGTTGTTTAAAATGAATGAAATGTCGACGTCTGACGTTTCGGTTTTAGCATGGTCACGTTGTCGTCACATGGGCGACGCTTTCAAAACGTATTCCTAAAAATGTTTGATTATTTTGAATGAAAAAGAAAATGAAAAGAATTCTATTAGAATCTAAAATTTTTATGTGTATGCTTGTCGAGCATTAATCTCGCTAAAAAAGGGGAAATATTAAAGAAACCAGGTCTAGTATTCACCGTGCGTGAGATGGATATTATACCTGCTACATAAATCCTCCTGAGATTTTTATTATGAAAATATTTTAATACCTTCACGGAGTCGAAATCGAAATTATGATCTGTTTTAGTTGGGGCTAAACGGAAAGCTGGTCATTTTAAAAATTTTCAGTTATCTGTTTTGGATAAGACTTGTTGTTTATGTCCATCGTCTTTGTCAAATTGAACTGAATTGTATTTTAATGAATATTGTCTTGAAAAAGGTTTATTAAACCGAAACGTCAGACGTCGACATTTCATTCATTTTAAACAACATAATTGCATTTAAGGATTTTTGGTTTGTTTTTTCCAAATTTTTCTTCATTCTGTCGGATCTATATCCATTTACATTTTTTATATATATATATATATATATATATATATATATATATATATATATATATATATTGTATGACGCAACACTGTCTATCTGATTTTGAACCATTCTGATATAAATATATCAGTAACAGTAGCAGCAGCAAAGAAGAATTACCCGAAGGATCAACCACTAAATGTCTGAGAAACGAATGAGACCTTTCACAATTTATTCCAAGACGACTCTTCTATATTCATTCATATTTTACTAGTTAGTCTGTCGACTACTTCTCACCATATTCTGTTTAGTCTTTCAGTTCCGCTTCTCCTTCCCTTTGGCTATCAATCAAGATACATTCTACTCCATATATTATTTTTACTCTATGCTCGGCGTTCTGTCCACATTAATGTCTGACATTTAATCATTTCTATGAAACACCTTGTCGTAGTCTCTTCCTTGATCTGTATTAGCGTCCATATTTTGCTTCAAGATATCCATTGTATTTTCTTTCTATTGATCTTTCCGTGTTTATGAAACACTTTGAAAGACCGAAACTGTTATCCGAAGGCTCATTGGAATCGCAGAAAATGTCTACCAAAAGTTAAACGATGTATCAAGAGACAGCAACATTTAATTAGAAATAAAGTAAAGTCTGCCAAACTGGCAATTAATATCAGAATTCCTCTACGGCAGTGAATGCTGGATAATCTCCTGACAGCTAAAGAAGTGAATTGAGACAACAGATACCTGCTTCTATAAAAATATGCAAAGAATACCATCAACTCAAAATCTGCATAATTGGGTGGTTTTAAGGAAAATGGAAAAAAAAGAATGCTTTTCCTTAGAATCAGAAAGAGTTAGTTGAACTTTCTAGTGCGCATAGCGAGGAAAAAGGGCCGAGAGTATGTGACATTGTAGGAACATATTGAAAAGGACAGAAGAAAGCAGCGAGATAGCTAAATAGCAAATTTGTTCTAAATGGACCGCAGAACAACGATTAGGAAAGATAAAGAGAATTTTAATCTTCATTCCTGGCAATAAACATTTTTTATACGGTCATTGTTTCCATCATATTCGGAAGGTGCTATTAATTATATCTCTATGCTTTCTACGCTGCCTATTTCAATACGATATATTTCAATAATGCTATCAACAGTATCTGTCTATATTTCTGAGATGAGGTATTATGTACATTATTTACTTCATTCGGACTATTGTCCTTATCTTTGTCGCCATATTTATGACAACGTTTCGGCCCTTCAGTATCTGTTTATATTTCTGAGATGAGGTATTATGTACATTATTTACTTCATTCGGACTATTGTCCTTATCTTTGTCGCCATATTTATGACAACGTTTCGGCCCTTCAGTATCTGTTTTATTTTGAGATGATGAGATCGGAGGTATCTTTGTCGCCATATTTATGACATTATTTATTTCTGAGATGAGGTATTTCATTATTTACTTCATTCGGACTATTGTCCTTATCTTTGTCGCCATATTTATGACAACGTTTCGGCCCTTCAGTATCTGTCTATATTTCTGAGATGAGGTATTATGTAAATTATTTACATTATTCGGACTATTGTCCTCATCTTTATCGCCATATTTATTACAACGTTTCGGCCTTTCAGTATCTGTCTATATTTCTAAGATGAGGTATCATGTACATTATTTACATTATTCGGACTATTGTCCTCATCTTTGTCGCCATATTTATTACAACGTTTCGGCCTTTCAGTATCTGTCTATATTTCTGAGATGAGGTATTATATACACTATTTACAACATTCGGACTATTGTCCTCATCTTTGCCGCCATATTTATAACAAAGTTTCGGCCTTTCAGTATCTGTATATATTTCTGAGATGAGGTATTATGTAGATTAGTTAAATTATTCGGATTATTGTCCTTATCTTTTTCGCCATATTTATTACAACGTTTCGGTCATTTTACGCTCCGGCCTTCCACAGGTGGTTGAAATTCCGAACTTAACCCTTTATTTCGCTCACTGGGATAGACTGTTCCACTTCCACGTAGCATGTTTAATGGATGTCAATTATCTCCTTTAATTTCCCTCTGAAAGTTCTCCACTGCCTTAACCGGGTATTGGACTCACACTCTTTGGATTCTGTCACTGGATCTAACTAACGTCTTTATCCACTGTGCCATGTGTCTTTGAGGACACATGGCACAGTCTACCCCAGTGAGTGAAATAAAGTATTCAGTTCGACATTCCAACCACCTGACGAAGGCTGGAGCGTACAACGGCCGAACTGTTGTAATAAATATGTTGACAAAGATGAAGACAATAGTCCGAATAATGTAAATATTTTGCTATCACCAGGTCCTAAATATACGTATTCTTGTAATTCTTCTTGTCCTCTCTCTGAATCTATAAATTGTTTTAAATATTCTTAGAATACGTTCCACTACAGCATTGATTTTCAATTTTGTCCATGTAGACCAACGGTGGTCCACATAGCATTTCTAGTGGTCCATAAAGATGTCGTTGACATAAAAAATTTGTAGCCATTTCATAAAAATGTCTCTAAATTATTCACAATTTAAAGAATTAAAAATATATTTTGTTTATTTAGAGACATGTCCATTATATTTGAAAATTTTGGAATTACTTAGGTCTTAGAATTTTCGGCTATTGTGGAAGTTTTCAGTCGAGAAAGGAATAAATTAGATGTCAACAGCAGAGGAACTCTCACAGTAAGACTAAATGACTTCAAAGTTGATTATGATATCTTGTGTGAGAAACACCAAGATCAAGGCAATCCCTAGCTGTATGAACTAAGACGGAATGACATAAAAATTGATTTTGATATCCTGTGTTTACTAGAATAAATTTTAAAGTGTAAATAGACTACTTTTTTTTTCATTGAGTATTTGAGTTTAAATTGAACAGCCTAAAAATAAAAGTAGGAGCGGTCCATTTGAATTTTTGAATAAAAAAAATGGTCCATGTGCTGAAAAAGGTTTAGAAATACTGCACTGCAGGAACAGTGGGTACTCACAGTTTAACAACTTCCCGGCGTAGACGTGTATATACGTTTTTACAAATGAACCTTTTTCATCCAGAGACGAATAAACATTTAAACCAGCTACAGGCGTTTTTTCAGAGGTTGATGTCGATTCTTTTTATTCCGTTCTGAGTTTGAGACGAATCGAATTGACAAATCTTTCATGTGGTAGATGTGACAGCCACCGCCCGGTTACATCAAGGTACCTCAGTTTTTTAGTTACTGTATTAAAAACATAACAAATTCTTCTAAAAATGAAACGTTTTTACTAAAATAATTGTCGGTGAGGGGATTAAAACTAAAAACCCTTTTTAAAAATTTATCTCTGTTCCTCCTAACACATTGAAAATATTTCAAATTTAGATGAATTCTTGTAATTTTCCTATTAATAAAATGTCGTTTTAAATGTTTAAATATTCGTCGTTTGCGTTTATTCCAATCATTTTACGGTTAGTTTTTTCCGGAAGATAAGTTTAAGTCATGCTATAAATAGTCATGGCGAATTATTATCCAATTGCCTCATTCATCACTTAAAATTGTGCCAATGTGTAATCGAATTATTGCGATACTCATATCGTATAGACACTCCAAGATAACATCTACTTTTCATCTATACTCTTGTCTCTTTGGTTTTGATAAGTTCTACCTTTTTCATAGTCAAAATAAAGGAAATAAAATTGTTTTGTATATTCTTTGTTTAATCAGTCGAAATACAACTTGTAATTTGTCTCTTCTTGTGCCTGTCTGCGTGGCTGGGTTTCATTAAAATTATTTGTTAATCTTGTCTTTAAGTATTTCTGAGAAAAAATAATATACTCCATCGTTATATGGTAGCTAAATAGTTGGTAATGTCTTCACTATCTCTTTAAGATAAATATAAAATATACGTTTCGGTTGGATGCAATAATACGTCGGCTGGCTCCCCATATAAATGGTGAACCCCACAAAATAAGCTATAGCTTTGCCCTGCTTATGCTTACCTTTTTTATTCTCATGCAAACTGGATTTATGACTACCTTCCTGAAAAAAACTGGGAGCCATACCGATGTTTAGATTTTTGGAACTTGAAGAAATTGAAGCCATTTTCAACTTTGTGACTCATATGAAAATCAAAACAATATCTATCTTTTTGAATTTCGTGTAAATCATACCGATGTCTACCTTTTAACTTTCGTTCAATATGTCCCTATGTCTCCATTTTTGACTCTCGTGCAGGATCGAACCCATGTCAAACTTCCTTAGCTCTCCTGCAAATCATGACTCTCTTTCATGGAATTCGAAATTATGTCTGTCTTTTTGAATCTCCTGTAAATCAGACTTGTATCAACTTTTGCGTATCCAAACCAAAGCAAAAAAAAAAAAAAAAAAAATGAAGGTTTACTATTCTAAGGTTTACGTTTTCACGGACATTTATATTCCTTATACAGCATTTGGGTAAATATCTGTGCTTATCTTGTGCGGAAATGATTCTCTTGCTTTTCCAAAATTTCTCTTACACATTTGCCTGCTGCATTTCTGTATTTCATATTTAGATGCGCAAAACAAAATGTCTTCCATTTTTTTACTTCAGGAAAAATCATTATTGTCTGCTAGACTGATTCTCGGTTGTATGTTTTATTTTTGAAACATACAGTTTTGCATCGTTTGACTCGATTATAGTTAACATTTTCTCGTTACTATTCATAACTTCCCCGTGGCTATCTTTCAACGTAAGCCGTTTATCCAAATGATTTCGGAATGTAGCGCGTTTGAAGCTATTCACTTTTCCAATAGATTCTTATCGTTTTCCCGTATTTATTTTATCTCTCAAAATTTTGTTGATGTTTTTTAATTCTTCATTTTCACTTTTTTTCGCTCTTCGTATTTAGGACCATATTTAATTTTCCCTTGGTTTCAGTTCTGTTTCCCCCTTTTTTTATCGCTATCTCTGTACTCCTTGTTATCTCTACAGTTTCTTAATTAAAATTGCCAATTTGTTATTCATATTTCCTGTAATATAGTGGTTAGAACTTTCGGTTTCTGAACATGTGAACCTGTTTCGTATCTCACCATGGTCGATTTGTGAGGAAGGTGACTTCTTGATGTTCTGGGGAAGATGACACCAGCGTACGGCACATCAGGAAAGCGCCTGTAGACCATAGCACGGGTTGACCCAAGATTTGGAAACTGTCAATGTCTGCGATAGCATGAAGTCACAAATCATCGTGACCAAGTGTTTGAGCGTCCTGGCCTTGTTAACCAAGCTCGATAGCACAATTCTCTTCCAGAAACTGTAACTAACATCTGCTCAGCATAGTTGAAGCATAAAACATAAGTGGGCTCTGTGGGTGTTGAAGAAACACAAAATGCACCTTAGAAGGCGTCTGTAATAGGGATTGGCTAGCCGCCCTAGTAGACAGGTATCCTCGAATACGAGTGGGCTTTATTATTATTATTATTATTATTATTATTTTCTTTGATTTCTCGCGTTTACTCATTTCTTTCCGAGTCCCGCCCAGGGACGTAAGGTTAGAAATGGCATCATGACACTTTCCACTGACAAAAAAAAATATTACATACATAAAGCCCTTCGGAAAGTGTGGGCTGTACTTGTCAGAATAATTTTTTGTATCTTCTTGAGGCATGGACTTCCAGGGATCCCTTCCATTAGTCTACTGCAATCTTTTCCAACCAGTCCTAGGGCTCCAACTACAACAGCGATTGTTGATTTTCCCATATGCCACATTTTCGATATTTCTATTTCAAGGTCCTTGTATTTTGACAGCTTTTTGAATATCTTAAAGATACATTGTAGTCAGTAGGGACTGCCATATCGATAAGGAGGCACTTTTTTTGTTTGTGGTCTTTGATAACAATATCTGGGCGGTTGGCTTTGATTGTTCTGTCAGTGTGTATTGTGTAGTTCCATAGAATTTTAACAGCTCCTATCTCCGTAACCGGGTGTGGGTGGTGTTCATACCATTTTCTTTCAGTTTCCTTCCCGTAGAAGTTGCTAATTTTTCAGTGCAGGTATTGGCCCACTCTGTCATGCCGGGTTTTATACTCAGTGATGCCAATATCGTGCAACCTGATACAAGATGATCAGTCGTTTCTGGATATTTATCACACAATTTGCATTTTGGGCTGACACAATATTTTAGTATATGTGCTTGATAATTTCTAGTTAACAAGCATTGGTCCTGTGCAGCAAGGATAAAACCTTCAGTTTCCGCTTTTAACCCTGCACTACGTAGCCACTGATGGGTACGGGTTTTGTATATGTCAGCTTGTTTGGTACGGGCAGAGTATTGGCCATAAAGCTGTTTATCTTGCCATCGCTTCTGTATCTGGTCGGTTGCATTCGTCTTTGCTGTCTTTTTTTAAGTATTTTGCAGTTTCAGTCGGTGTAATGTGCTGTACTTGCATCTCTACGTCCATTTGAAACTCCATTTTGAATTTTTTGGCTTCTTTTACTACGGAGTAAAGACGCTTACTACTTTCGTGTTCCTTGACGCATACCATCATCCAGTTTTCTGTAGTTTCCAAGTATCTTCGAAGGCCAATTGTTGTAATTTTGTAGGACAGTTCTAGTTGAACTAATCCTCTGCTTCCTTCGGATCCGGGTACATACAGACGATCAACATCAGCTTTGGGATGATGCATGCGATAGCAAGTGAGAAGCTTTCTCGTTTTGGCGTCCATTCGCTTAATTTCAGCTATGGTCCAGTTAATGACATATTGCACCACATGGACAACCAATGTGTTTATGGCTGATATTCTGTTTTTTGAGTTTAGCTCAGTATTTAGTACCAGACGTACACGCCTGTAGTACTCTTTTCCTATGTTTTCCTTAATTTCGGGTGTTATAATTATTATATTATTATTATTATTATTAATATTACATAGGTAATGCCATAAAACATGGAATTTTCTGGTACTGTCTACATTTCGTTCACTTTGACCTTGATAATCATTTTGTTTTCTCTCAATTTCAAATTCAAATTTCACTACTCCAGGTACCATTTGGTGATGGCTTATTAGATCCTTCCATCTTTAACTGCTCAAGCATTTTCAACAATTATGGAGATATTTTTGTTTTGTTTTTCTATTTTTAGCCCATTTCCGGCTTTTCCTTTTGCAAATCATATTTTCATAATTATGATTTCGTCTTTCTATAAGAAATTAAACTTTTCTTTCCTTTCACTCCGGTCTTTTGTAATACGTACTTGTGAACTGTAGTTTTCAAACAAAATGATGAACTTAATTTTATCTAATTTTATACTGACGTCGTTGAAATCATATAAACTCTAAAAATAGGAAGAATATAATCCGTCTATTTTTTAAATTGTTAATAAAATAAGATTTATTTAATACAGAACAATACACAACATTGATGAGGAACAAACCGCCTGCATGCGGATGGGAAACAAGTTTTTTCAAGTACACAAAAAGAGTAAACGGATAAAGACAAGGGTGCCTTTTCTCACCGGATTTACTTAACCAATGCAGCAAGATACTCCGAAAGAACAAGTAGCGTCACCAGGAATTATTAAAGATGGACGTAATGTTGATAAGATAAGATCCGCAAATTAAATGCTGTTGATGGCAGACACAGCAAGAAAATAGGAAGAACTCCTAGACATGGTAGGAAAGGAAAGCAATAAAAAAAGTAAATATTAACTGTAAGAAATGATTGATAGATTCTTTTTTACAGTTTACCAATCCCTTGCAGGTTATTTAAAGCCCCAATTTTTTTATTTTTTTATTTTTTTTGATATAGTTATTTTATTGATAAAGTCTTAATAATTTGCCCATAGTTGGGGAAAGAACTGCTTTTTTTTTTCATAATAACATTCTTAATAAAAAAATCATGTCTCAGTTTCTTTTAACCATATATAATAATTTTCTCTTCTTTAATATACAAAACAACTACATTTTGAACCGATTTAAAAAATTCCTAAGCTTTTGGCCTCAAACATTTGAAGTGCAGTGTATATAGAGCCACTTGTAAACAAATCCCGTAAACAAAATCGTGAAAGAGAATCAGAAAGAAATGTCTATGGCATACAATGTAAATGGGTGGGGTGACGTGGAGAATTTGACCCTAAGAGGAAATCATCAATGCAGGGGGTTCAGAAAGAAACACTGATAAAACGACCAGGGGAGAAAATGTTTCCTGGTCGAGTGGGAATATATTTCATTTCATACAATAATAATCTTTTATACTTACACATACACTACAGTTTAAAAGTTTGAAGCCAACCCTAGAATTGGCATGGGATGAAATCGACAGAAGAGTGAAAAAAAAAAAAAAAAAAAAAAAAAAGAAAACGAAAAAAAAGATCTTAAAGTCAGTGAAAAAAGAATGGAATCAATTGTCAAATTTATACTTTGATAAACTTTTGCAACGAATGCCACAACTGTGTGATGCATCAATCAAGGCTAAAGGAAGATATTTTGACGAGAGCAAAATTTAATTTTGAATTTTTTTTCTTATTTTGTCATAATAACATTTCTAAAAAATCATGTATCACTTTTTTTAACAATGTATAATAATTTTGTATTCTTTACTGTACAATTTTGAACAATTTAAAAAAATTACAAGAGCCTTAAAAATTTGAACTGTAATTTATAAAAAAGCCACTTGAAAAAAAACTTGTGCAAATGATTCTTTGTTTCAGAAATAATCAAGAAATAGTCGACCAAGAAAGAGAGAGAGATAGAAAGAGAGAGGGACAGAGAGAGAGAGAGAGAGAAAGAGAGAGTAAGAGAGGCAGAGAGAGAAGAGAAATGAAAAATACTATAAGATATATTTGTTAATTGTTCCTTAAAAGCAAAGTGGTAAAGCCACTAAGACGCATGGAATTAAAGAGTATGAGAGAATATGAGAAAAAAAAAACATTATTAACGGAGAACAATAAAAGAACAGGAATGAAAAAAAATGAAGTAATAAAGTATAAAATATGTGGGTTAATAATCATTTATTTAAACAAATATTATCGATATCGATTTTTTTACACTAATATTATTTGGACTATTACCCTCATCGCTGTTGCCATCAATCATTTGGCAGTTGTGCACACCCCCGGGCTTACTAAGGCATATGTTGACCTGGGCCAGGATAGCGACTGATTGGTCAGAATTCATCGTGACCTTGGAATTCTGACAGAGATGGATTGGCTTTATCTAAGTTTGAAGTTGATACCAAATCGGCGCGAATTCGGCAGAGGGCCACAAAGTTCTTTGAATCGTCGCCACTTTTTTTTACCTTTATATTTTTAGTTAATACGTACATTTGCATTTATTCTTCGATCGAGTTCTGACGAACTGAGGAGCGATAACCGGTAAAATCTTGAATCTAAAAATTTTTGTTTCGTATTAAATGTCAGTTTATTTTTTCCTTTAATTTCAACTATATTCTTTAAATACATCTGTGTTATACGCCAATATAAACATTTCTGGAATTTCCAAATAACATGTACAATTTTTTTCGAAATTATGAATAAACTATTCAACGTTCATGTTTCAAGTATCTTCAAGTATGATGTCAATCATTGCCAAATCCTGTTGTTTCTAAAATGTTAACGACGACATCGAATTGGAACGTGTTTGAGTTCAAAATGTCACCGTATATATATATATACATATCTATATATATATATATATATATATATATATATATATATATATATATATATATATATATATTATATACGTATATGTCTTACATATGTATTACATATGGCAGGTTCCCAAAGCCAACTTCATACCTATTCTAAGTCGAGGTCTACTCATGTATAACAAAGAAACTTTATTGTACATTTCTCTGTGTGCTGACAAAACATATGCACATCTAGAAAACCTTTCGAATGTTCATGACAGATCCTAGCAAGGGTTAATTTAATAAAATGATCATGCTAAAAAATCACATATTAATATATATATATATATATATATATATATATATATATATATATATGATTATTTATTTAAAAATAGGATTCTAACACGCTACAAAAGAGGTCTCATGTTTGAAAACAAGAGCCGAAAACTCAACTGAATTCAAATAATTATATTGAAGTTTTCGGCTTTTGTTTTGAAACATGAGACCTCTTATCTAGCGTGTTGGAATCATATTTTTAAATAAATAATTATATTTATGCTCTACTTTTGTATCGAGCACTATTTTTAAAAAATAATAACAAAAATACTAAAGAACTTTCCTATTTTCTAGATATTTTCACACACACACACACACACACACACACACACACACATATATATATGTGTGTGTGTTTCATTAAATAATATAGACGAGATGTGTCTATTTATTTTAAGTAAGTTCCTTTCATATTGACTGATAAGCTTAATAACATTATCGTTGAAAGACGAAATGGGATCACCATATTGATACATGTTTAAATCAGATCTAAGCTTTCGGCTTACATAAGACATTATCAAAGATGAGAATTACATTTCAATATATCAGACAATACACGGGCGAAACAATAATGATAACGTGTTTTTGTTGGATGAAATCTTCAAAGCAACGACAAACTCGTGTATACCGGATGCGGAAGCGAAAATCGCATTGCAGCTCGTGAAGTCACACATGACAACGCGAGACTGAAAACGAGAAGTATTAAGTATGGGAAGCCGTTGGTATAAACCAATGGCTTCAGTTATCCATTACAGGCACAATATATATATATATATATATATATATATATATATATATATAAGAAATAGCAAGTTTAAACAAGAGTTACACTACCAAGATGAGCATAAGTACCCAAATTCTAAAAACAGAAAACGGAAAGTCATATGGTTAAATCCACCCTACTGCAAACTTTTCAATATTATAATTAGGCCATTTCTTCATAGAACTATTAGATTAACATTTTGATGACATGGCAAAATCGTTTATCATTTTTGTTTTAAAGAGAAGATCACTTAAAATTAGTTACTCTTGCATTATTAATGGAGAGAAAATCATCTTAACCCACAAGAGTAAGCTACTAAATAAATTGAAGTAACAATGAAGTAACGGATATTAACCCCGCATGCAATTACTTAACCTTCGAAGTGAACACATATCGAAATGCAGACATAAATACCTTCTTAACAAAATAGAAAAGTACCCTTTTTCCTGGATTATATGTTTATCTAAATTACTCTAATGTTGTAGTATATGTTCAAATAGAAATATTTATTGCAATCTGACATTTAAGTTTGTGAGGATGTTGAATGTAAAATAAATGGTTTTAAAAGTTTCAAATTAATTAACGATCCTTTGTAAGAGAAAAACGCTGTTACAAAAGCTAGAATGACCAATCAAAACTCAAGTATAGTACGGTTCTTCTTTAAATTTGGAATACGCCTTTAACTAAACTCATAAATTTAATAAATATACACGACGGGTAACCCCGATCTAACTTTACCTTAGTTTAAAGTACATTCATATCCTACTAAAACTTAAAAAATGCATCTAGGTTCTAAAAGTTCAGGACTCTAGGTATATAAGCTTTATAAAAATGTTTTTTTTCTGAATATAATTAATAATCATTTAGCCCAAACCTCGTAGGTACTTTAATTTAAGTTTCTTGGTTAATTATATAAAAAGCTTATGGAATTTTTTCGTTAATTTCGAAATCTTTAAAAATGTTCCCCTTTATTATCATTTACAAATAATTTGTTGAATGAAATAAATCAGCCTTGGAATTTTGGCCGTTGACTGAACAAGACGGGATTGTTTCTAATACACACTGAACTAACTACATTCTATGCCTTTCCAACTTCCTCAAATATTAAATCTGAGGTCAGTAAATCAAAATAGGTCAACACTCTCTGTATTTTCCTACTCTTTAAAGAAGATAGCAATATCTCTTGATTTTAACCCGGGGTATTTTTTCCATTTCATTTGTGATTTCATTGTAGGTCTTGAATATTGAGAACTGCTGTTTTTGAGAACTCTCATGATATAAAAATTATTACCTATGGGAATTTAAGTGTTTGATATTCTTTAATTAATAGTAAGTTTGATCTTTTGATAGAGAGCTCTCCATGGAAATTCCACACGGATTACCATATTGTATCATATATATATATATATATATATATATATATATATATATATATATATATATAAACTTGTAAGAGTCTTTTGGCGCTCAAAATTGTTGGTTCCTTTATTTGTAGTTTCCTATTGGAAAGCATTTTAGGCAGGTACTTTTTTGACATAAAGTCCTCGATATCAAACGCAAGTATTGAACGACAATAGAATTAATGTGGAGAAACTTAAATGAGTGATGTTGATTGATTCATGTGCCGACTTCGAAGTTTTCTGAGACTATTGCACCAATTCTTTCACTCTTCACGGTTGTTAGCTTCTCTGCTGCGACTTCTCGACAAAATTGAGAAATAGTAGCAGAGAAGCCAACAGCCCTGAAAAAGGCCCGAAAATATTACTCAATATATATATATATATATATATATATATATATATATATATATATATATATTTCAATTAAAAGGTGCAAATATAATTTATAAATTCATGAATCATTCCTACAAAAAACAAATATAGAGGTTGATGATTTAAATGGCGAGAATACATCGTCGCAAACAATATAAATAAGATACATCAACCCCGAACCTGTATATGAAGGATATGATCCCCATTTTTTGTATGAATAATTCCTGAATTTATAAATTATATTTGCACCTTTTAATTGAAATTAAAATAACTGATCCAACGTGCAACTCTCGGATAATAAGTGTGACATAACTGTAATTATTGAACAATATAGTTCATGCCATAAAAAAATTAAATCAAAATTTAAATTCAAACTCAGCGTTGCGACCGCACGTTCCAAAACAAAAACACATTTCTCATAGCATTTTTTCGGATTGCATCTCTATTTTAGTTGTCCTCTTATTACTGAGAAGTAAAAACAAGAACAAAATCTATTTCCATACCTGATGATGTCTGTAGGAACAGACGAAAGCTTGTAAAAATTAAAAAGACCTTATGCAACTGGAATTTCTAAACGGGGATCATATCATTCATATTATAAAGGTTCGGGGTGGATGTATCTTATTTATATTGCTTGCGACGATGTGTTCTCGCCATTTAAATCATTAACCTCTATATTTGTTTTTTGTATAAATGATTCATGAATTTATATATATATATATATATATATATATATATATATATATATATATATATATACTTTACAATTTTGAATTGAGTTACCTTTAGTTAATGACCATTTTCACTAACGAATTTTAATTTTAATGAAAACGATCATTAACTAAATGTAGCTTAATTCCAGTTGTATAGAAAAGTTAGCCTGGATTTTACCAACGGATTACTATCTATCTATCTATCTATCTATCTATCTATATATATATATATATTTAAAAATTATTCGTAATCTGGAAAAAAGAAGTAAAATTAATCGACTGTTGTCATTAATATTTGCTATAAAGAAGATTTGCTGTGGAGGGAGGCAATTGTGTTACCTGATGTCAACAATGTGGGGTGTGCAATCATCTGCCTCACAGTATAGACCCATCAGTCTCATTACTGTAATTAGCAACCTCTTTGAAACTATTATCAAGCATGTTGTTGACAACCTCAATAGGAACAACCTCTTGAGCGACAATCAGTACTTATTTCGATCCACTCAGACCAATACTCTCATAATTAGTGAGGTATTGACATCAAATACATCTTAGGGAAGATCACATTAGTTATTTGACAAGGTGTGGCATAAAGGGATACTGCACAAGCTGCCTAGCTATGGAAGTACTGAAAGGGTCTTATCGGTTATAAAGTCTTTCTTAACTTGTCGGTCCCTGAAGGTAGCTTTTAACAGCCAAATCTCAGAGTCTCTAGCTCTCGACGCAGGCTTCCTCCAAGGTTTTCTTCTCTGTTCAATCCTCTTCACTCTTTTTATGATATATCTGAGCATACACCAAACTAATATCTATGCTGATCATACAAGTGTATATCGGTTCAGCTGACATAGCTCTTTTCTTTCTTTTTATGTACCGTCTTTTCAGGACAGAGGCGATCATGTCTCTCCACTTCCGGTTATCTCTTGTGGCTCTCAATAACTTCCGTAACCTCCTCCATTCCACATCCTGTCATCCACTTACTTAAGCCCGCCAGGTATTTCATGCATTGCTTTCCTTTGTCTCTCTTTCCCTCTATCCGCCCTGTGAGTATCAGTTTCTCCAAGCCCTGCTTTTTTATTACGTGTCCCAGAAATTTCAACTGCCTCTTCCTGATGTTAAGTATAAGCCTCCTCCATGTATACATGCTCTCCAAGACCTCATCGTTGCTCGGTCGATGTTATACTCAGCATCATGTAGAAGCACATCTCCGTCGCGTAACAGCTCAGTACTCTTTTCTATGTTACCAGAGAAATCCTCCTCTCTCGCAATAATCAACCCATCTTTTGGAATGCGTCCTTGGCCATCCCAATACGTCTACGGATCTCAGTGTCGGGAGGGCTGTTCTCTGTCAAAACGCTTTCCAGATATTTAAACTACCGCATCTGCTTGATTTTAGGGTGTCCTACCGGAAAATTGCATTTCGGGCTAATCCTTTTATGGATGACTATGCATTCTGTTTTCTTGGAGTTTATGCTTAGTCCCTTCTTCACACTCCCCGTCGCTACCTTCTGTAGGAGGTTTTGTAAATTCTTTTCCGTGTCTGCTATCAGTACTGTGTCATCTGCATATCTTATGCTGTTAAGATTGTGGTCGCCGTTGTTGAATACCGGTAGGATTTCAAAATCTCTTAGAACTGCTTCGTTGTATGAGTTCAGTTCGGGAAAGAACTGGCTGGTCACACTCAATATCTTGAAAACCAAACTATCGCCAATTGAATACAGAATCGACCAAACCGAGTGTGCAGTTGGAAACGATCCAACGTTGTTGTGGGTAGGTTCAATTTCTGTGCGCGATGACGAATCGAGGTGTCTGGATTTTCGGCCACATTCTCGTGCACTGCAGCAATGTTTTCAGCTGAACGGCGTAAACGAGCATGCAATGGTGTTTTCACATCTGCTACCGACCCAGTTTGTTTGAATTTACGAATAATTTTTTCCAATTGCACTCTTGAAATTTTAACACGTTGTTTGACTGTTAATCATTCCATGGTTGAAATTGTCAAAGACTTAAATTGTTAAATCTGAAAGAAAAACAAAAGATCATTAGACGCTTAAACCTAATTCACATTTAACATCGATCCAACTTATCGGAACACGCTTCATATTATTGGGTTAATGAAAGATCTGAGGGAACAAAGACATTATAATATGCACATATTTAAGGCGTAATTACTCTATCAAATTAACATTGATGTAAGAGATCTTGACAAGCATTTGTAGTTGAACGTTAGCTTACACGAAAATAGTGTAATAGATGACATTACTGCTGAAACAAAGATGAAGGGGACGATGACACTTTAAGAGATAATCAAGCAGCTTCGAAATTCCAAAGAAAAACTGAGTTCAAATCATAAAAACTATTTTTTATTATTACTGGAATTGTTTTAAGTTCAAAGAAAATTGCACGGTCACAAATTTTAGACGAAGCAGATTAAAGAAATGACTGTGAGAGTTATGTAGAGTAAAATAAAAATCAGAAATGTGGGGTATGAATTAAATCATAAAAGTGAGGTTGACGTTGATACAAGACACAGGGTATTACGAAAAACAATATGATCGCGCTTATAGCAGTCAAAAGAATAACAATATTAAACAATAAACATCGTAACAGGAGATTGATGTGATCAAAAGAAAATCTAACATGTAAAGTGATGGAAATTTTCAAAAAGGATTTTGTTAAAGATGAATGCAAAATAGAGCGACTTTCTCATGCAAGAATGTATTTAGGAATACCAATGGGATGAAGAGACAAGGCAAGATGCCCCACAAAGACAGTAAATTTCGGTGGTGAACACATAATTGTGTTGGGTGGCATCAGAAGCGATTCTAGAAGAAAATTGGTAAACGCTGATTGGAGCCTAAATAGCGAAGTCTGCATAAAATATGTATATATAGCTGGCCACTCGTATTCGAGAATGCCCTTCACCCACAGAGCCCACCTGTGGTTTATACTGAAACTCTGCTGAGCAGACCTTAGTTACAGTATCTAGGAAAGAGCATGTTATCTAGCGTGATCGACAATGTGAACAAAGCCAGTACGTTCAAGACCTCGGCCACAATGACTTGGGACTTCGTGCTAGCACAGCTATGGACGGCCATGGGTCAACCTATGGTATGATTTCAGGCACTGTCCAAAGGTGCCGCAAACTGGGTATCGACCCTTCCACTCCGATAACATCTGGAAGAGATTCGAACCTGGGATTCATGACCAGAATTCGAACCTTCTAACCACTTGGCCACGTGCCCATATATAAATATGACTGTATTAAATATAGATACAGGGAACCTATAAATTTTGTTTATATATTATATATATATATATAAATATATATATATATATATATATATATATATATATATATTCTATAGAGTTAATGGTTATATCAGTCAATAAATAGAAATAATATAGAGTGTGACTATATTTCTGAGATGAGGTATTATGTACAGTATTTACATTAGTCGGAATATTGTCCTCATCTTTGTCGCCATATTTGTCACAACGTTTCCGCCGTTGTACGCTCCGGCCTTCTTCAGGTGGTTGGAATTTCGAACTGAACACTTTATTTCGATCACTGGGGTAGACTGTTCTAGTTCCACGTGCCATATTTGATGGATGTCAGTTATCAGATATCTCCTGCTAATTTTCCCTCTGAAAGTTCTCCACTGCCTTAACCAGGTATTGAAGAGACGTTAGATAAGGAATTGGTCAGTATAAGTAGTACCCTACAACGTAACAACTACCCTGGCTACATGGCAGCAGCCTCCAAAAACTGGGATAGGCGGGTACAAGAGGAGGAGGACAACAACACTCAGAAAACATTCTGCCTGCCTTATGTGAATGGGTTATCAGAGAAAATACAAAGGATCTACGGTCCATATAACATCAGGACAACCTTCAAAAGCGTGGCAACACTTCGCAGGTATCTCTCACGTGTGAGACCCCCCCACAGAGAGGAATATGACTAAAGACAGTGTGTACGCTATCCCGTGCAGCTGCGGAAAGGAATATAAAGGAGAGACAGGCTGCCCCTCAAGGTAAGGCTTCAAGAACACCAGAAAGCTGTAACGCGAGGGGAAGTAGAAAAATCAGGCGTGGCTGACCACATATGGAGAGAGAAGGAGATCACCGCCCCTGTGGGATCATGTTGAGATCATAGACAGGGAACACCATTGGAAAATTCGTAAACTTAAGGAATCAGCACATATGCTAGGCCACAAAAATCTCCTGAGCCGACCAAGCATAGAAATAAATACAATATGGGAACCAGTAATAAGGAGTGCCAGAGAAAAGCAATGATAACAAAAGTTGCAATATGAACTCTGGTAAAAACATGCAATGATAACAGCAAAAATTGCAATATGAACACTGGTAAAAATGATGCTGAAAACATTAGGTTTATGATACTCAGAAGTTCATACCCAGATGTCCTCAAGGACAAATGGCACAGTGGATAAAGGCGTTGGTTAGATCCAAAAGAAGGTGAGTTCAATACCTGGTTAAGACAGTGGAGAACTTTCAGAGGGAAAATTAGCAGGAGTTATCTGATAACTGACATCCATCAAACATGACACGTGGAACTAGAACAGTCTACCCCAGTGATCGAAATAAATGGTTCAGTTCGAAATTCCTACCACCTGAAGAAGGCCGAAACGTTGTGACAAATATGGCGACAAAGATGAGGACAATATTCCGACTAATGTAAATACTGTAGAAATAATATAGTATTAGATTTGAGAAACATTACACCCCCCCAAACGATTCAGAGGATAGAATAATAATAGTAGACAGAACACGTTTACAACTATAAGCATATTTTTTTTACATAATTTTAGATATCGGTTATGTATTTTCGCCAACGATTAAAGCCTACACGCCACGCTATTAAAATCTGAACCTATCTATACTCATATCAAGTGTTTGGTTTCCATAATAGTTCAGTAAGCGCAGTTTGATGAAAATAGGTTTAATTCACCTCAAAGGGAGAAAATGAATGAAAAAAAAACGAAAAAAAAACACTTTGCTTCGTAATTAATCGTCAAGACAGGCAACAAGTCATTTGGCATTTTGTCAAATTTTAAACAAGCCAAAAATTATGGGTTATTATAAAGAAGTCATGGCATAGAAGACATATAACGACACTTACCAGTACCAAAAAATTGTAGTTAATACGTTTGGATAGACCTTTGCGATTCAATTTTAATCTGATTTTAAAGTTATCGTTTTTGTTACACAGATGTTTTTAATCATTTCACCCCAAACAAAGAAATATAGCGACTAAGACACAAAGGGTTAAAGAGCGTGAAATAATAAAAAAAAAAAAAAAATCACAGAGCGAGGATCATGACAGAAATAATTATCAAGTAGTTAATAGATAACGATTTGCATTGCATTTAAATTTCTGAAGATCAAAGTTTACTGGGAAGCAAGAAGCCGGAAGAGACTTCCACAAGCGAGAGGTGCGTTAGAAGAAACCTTTAACATAGAACACACGGTTACACCTTGATATTTCATCTGTAAAATGATGAGACTTTGCCGTCAATCAAGTACTGTGCTTAAATTCATAGAGGAACGTTCATCAGAACAATTACCATGAATGTATTTATAGAAAAATCATAGGGAAAATACATTACACTGGTGGAATAGTGACTGAATCTGAGCTGCAATAACATTGCTGATTCTTCTTTGGATTTTGGCAAGAATCTCTAAATATATAGCAGGCAGACTAGATAAGATGTGGTAGCAATATTCAAAGCAACAACGGCATATACACTTGCGAAACTAAGTTTATGATCGATGGTTAAAGTTTTATACATTTCAAAATATGTTTTCTAACAAAACAATATAAATTAGTTTTTATTGTGTACGCTTTTTGTAGAATTTACTTCTCTTTCGAATGATATAAAAATTGTATATTTTTCTACAACTTGAAAACAATTAATGCTGGATTAATCTAAATTATTCAATTTGCCGACAAAATAATTTTAAGACCGCATGGGTATGATGCAAATAATTTGCTAAATGGGTATTCACATGGCTGGTCATTAATGCATTATATAGTGTAATAACTGAGGATTGTTATATAATTAATTCACTATGGGAAAGCATTATTGTCTTAGTCCAGTGACTAGATCAAAAATAGTGTTACTTCATTAACAGGACGTTTCCTTTATTAACATAAGCAACTAAAGGGCAGCAAAACGGTTTGCGTTTAAGATTGGAAGCTTTACCAGGATCCTGGATAATATAAGGATAGGCAAAGATAGGGACCCCCAAGAAAAACAATAGTGCAACTGGATAGATGAATTCATAACCTTTCCAAAGCTAACCGAAGGCTGATGGCCGTGGACATTTGCAACCAATTATCTGGTAAAACTGGCTTTAGTTTTACACCGCAAACTGTCCGAAACAGTCTAAGAGAATTTGATTTGGGAGCATTGCTAGAAAAAAAAAAGACATATTTCGGAGAGCAATCGACTCTCAAGCGGCTGAATTATATGGAAAGTCTCATTCAATGGACGGCCGACAACTGGCGTAGAGTTCTTTGGAGTGACGAGTCACGCTTTTGCATCTTTGGATCGGATGGACAAACCTTTCTCAGACGCCACCAAACCGAGGAATTCCATGCTAAATGTGTCGAAAAGATGGTGCTAGCGGGAGGCGGTGGTGTAATGGTGTGGGATGTGTTCGGTAGCTTTGGTATTGGTCCAATTTTTAAATTTGATGGAAAACTCAACATTGTAGGCTATATGCAGCTATTTAAGGAACATGTTCTGCTATATTTAACTGACCAAATGCCGCTTGGAACTATTTATCAACAAGATAAAGTCCCAATCGCAAAGCGAAAAATGTAATGCAATTTTTTGCTCACCATAATGTGGATGTCATTGAGCGGCCTCCATAGAGTCCGAATTTAATCCGATTGAAAATTTATGGAATTCTATTTCTAAAAATGTTCACGCTAAAAAAAAACGACAAATTCAGCCCAATTATACGATTATATGATGCAAATATGGCAGAGCATTCCAAATAATTATTGTGCTAACTTATCAAGCTCGATGCTTAGGCGATGTGAAGCTGTAATTAATAATAAAGGCTACGGCACTAAATATTCATAACTCTTTAATTTGTTCATTTTTAATATGACTTTTTGTTTTAAATATAATAATATTCATGCGGTCTTAAAATTATTTTGCCGGCAAATTTGGATAATTTAAATTAATCCAGCATTAAAATTTTTCAAGTTGTAGAAAAATATACATTTTTATATCATTCGAAAGAGAAATAAATTCTGCATAAAGCGTACACAATAAAACTAATTCACATTGTTTTACTAGAAAAATATTTTGAAATGAATAAAAATTTAACCATCGGTCTTAAACATATTCGTCAGTGTAAATGTATAAGGTAGATTCTGGCGAGAATAATTGCATCACACGACACTGGAAAAGCATCTTTTGTAGAGCAAACATAACAATTCGAAACATTCACCTGCCAAACAGAATCCCGTCTTGAAATGAAACTTAATCTTAGTTATTATTTACTGTTTTTTTAAATTTGATTTATTTCGCCCGTTTCATTTTTTTTTTCAAAAGCTTCATGACACTTCCATGTTATTATTCTTGCGAGCAGAATCTGAAATTACCCGTTGGATTTTTTAGTCATCAATCCATCAGTTCGTCCAGTCAACAAGGTATTTTTGGTACTCATTGTATTCACATATTCAGATAAAATATTCGATAACGTCGAATGTTATTCAGTCTCTTAAACAAGCATATAATTTCCCTGTACAAAATTGGTTAAGCAATTAGCGACCAGTAGCATAGCAAACCAATTTGTTCATCTGATGAGATTAATCCCCACTGGACGACCCGAATCTATACTTGTTCTGCAAAACTTATTTAAGTTAAGGACATTTCGTCAGGCTGACAGGATTCAGGCGTCAGTTTGAAAGAACTGCAGATATAATCGACACATTGACTAATCTTTTTGTAATCTACGCGAGACAGTGACGTTATCAATTATGGTAGACTCTAGTGTATGTTTTTGTTGTACTGAATAGTAAGCGGATTATTAATTTTTAGTTTTCATCTTACTGTTAGTTCACTCAATAGAAGGCCCAAGGGTCCCTCAAGTTAGAGAGATTACTGAGTGAGATTTTTGTAAGAGACTGTAATGGAGGAATTAAAAATACATATTATAAAGGAGGTATCGGTTGTCAGTTATCGTCAAGAGACCAATATTGTAGTTGCCAAGGAAACATACGCTTGCGTGTCTGTTTTACAAAGCAACATTTCTGTGAAAGATTCTGTTTGTGCGGAATTTGTTCGTTATCGAAGGATCTCAAACGGAATCAGAATGGTTAACCACGCTAGCTGTGAAGTCTTGAGCTATTGGATAAATCATCCGAATATAATAATAGCGTTTGAGTAGTGATGGTCTGTCTATATTTTTGAGATGAGGCATTATGTACACTGTTCACATTATTCCAACTATTGTCCTCATATTTGTTGCCATATTTATTACAACGTTTCGGCCTTTCAGTAACTGTCTATATTTCTGAGATGATGTATTATGTACACTATTTACATTATTCGGACAATTGTCCTCATCTTTGTCGCCATATTTATTACAACGTTTCGGCCTTTCAGTATCTGTCTATATTTCTGAGATGAGGTATTATGTACACTATTTACATTATTCGGACTATTGTCCTCATTTTTGTCGCCATATTTATTAGAACGTTTCCGCCTTTCAACCTGTCTATATTTCTGAGATGAGGTATTATGTACACTATTTACATTATTCGGACAACTGTCCTCATCTTTGTCGCCATATTTATTACAACGTTTCGGCCGTTGTACGCTCCAGCCTTCTTCAGGCGGTTGGAATGTCGCACTGAACCCTTTATTTTGCTCACTGGAGTAGATTGTTCTAGTTACCTTGATCTATCCACTATCCCTCTCCTCATTCTTTCTTCTATCACTCCTATCTGCTCTTGCTCCAAATCTTCTGCAACTCCCTGCATCCTAATGGCTTCACGCTTGCTCGGGGCGTAATGCTCAAAAAAAAAAAAAAATAATTGATATAATTATTTCGCCAACGAGCTACCATACGTCGCCTAGCGTTCATGGAAATGGAAACATTGGCACTGCAGGGAAAAGACGAAGCGGAAAAATGGAAAACAATGTGAAGAAAATTATTCAAAATAAAACTAGGGTTTACATTTCATTCGATTTTTTTAATTCTTTTCTTTTCACTGCTTCTCGTCTAGGTTTACATTTATTTTATTTTAGAAACGGAATTGCTTTCAGTTAAACAAGCGCCGTGTATTTACCATTTAAAATATAACTATATATAAATTGTGATTTGTTTTAATATATGCAGGTATATTCGCACATGTATAATAATACTTTAAAAATACACTTATATTTTTAGATAACGATTTATATGAAATTTAAATTGCCGACATATAAGCGCTAGAATGGGACACTTTTCTAGCAGTCGTTAAAACATTTCGCTAAATACGCAAGCAGCAGTAGAAGTTTTTCAGCATATGGGCATGCGTTAAAAAACTGGGAGCATGCGTACCGTGAATTCCAACAGGCTAAGTTCCTTCTTTTTCACTAGTAGCCCATAGAGATAGGCCGTCAAAACTAACACAGACAACACTGCTCACTCATTCTTTAACTCACCAACAGTGTATATTCAGTATTTTCATCATTTTTACAAGCCTTAACTTAACAAACTGTCATACTATAACTATTCTATTGTAATGGACTCTTCCATAGATAATAAGTTTATAAGTAGTAGTAGTAGCAGTCGACTGTTCAGCGTCAGTGGTGTTTAGCGCGTCAGACGATATCGGACATTGAAGTACCAAACATCACAACTAGATTGCTGCGTCAACTCTTATTTTCAAGTTCCTAACGTTTTGTACGTTGAACCTAATTTAGGACGACTTCCTGAAATACAAGCCTCCACTGTGAAAAACTACTCCACACCACAAACATTTCTGAAAAAATATTCCCGATCGAATAAAATGTTCTATATCGTTTTTTTTCGTCTATTTGACTGTTTGACTGGAAATGTTCGACATATTTGTTTTTGTTCAAAGTTGTTTTGAATGTTTCATGGAAATTCAAATATTATTGAACTGTAGGATTAATTAATCTTATGTAGCAACAAATATGTTCAACTCAGCTTCTTTTTTTTCAGGGTAAATATTTAATTCCCAAATAAAATATCATAAATCTTTTTCTCGTTAGTGTATTATCAAATGAATTTAATTACGGATCGTGTCCTTAACTCTTTGAGGCCTGCGTTCCTGAACAATTTTAATTATCGGCAAATAATTGGTATGTAATGTTTCATGGTACATATAAAAATAGTTACACGTTTTTACCCACCGTTCAACCGGTGGCTTGGCATTAAGTCATTTTTCTCTGCCACTATTCAAGCGGTGGCTGGGAATTAAGTCTTTTTTTCTCTACCACTTTTCAACCGGTGGCTGGGAATTACGTCATTTTTTTCTCTACTACCGGTAAAGCGGTGGTATTGCTCATAGGGTTAAATGATAGTTAAAACAAAATATGGCATTACACAAGATTATGAAACTAAATGATCTTTAGTCTTGAAAAGAGCGTTGTATTAATTAATATACTAAGCCAAATAAAACATATAACTAGGAAATATCTATTTCACTAATTTTGATAATTTAATTTAAGATATTATTGTCGTTATTCAAGTGTGTTGAATTTATTTTTCGATGATAGATGTCATCATGTTGAATATATAATCTTTTTTTTAATCATTTCACTCTGAAGAAAGCGATAAAGCCACTAAGGCGTAGCAGAGAATGAAAGAAACCAAGAAAAAGTTATTGGAAAGAGAAGACAATATAGAAAATGATCCATGGAGACAGAAGATGGCAATTGTCGAAGCTTTTATATTTCTGAGGATCGAAGTTGTTGGGAAATCAATAACATAGAACGGTATTCGACAAGTGAGAAGTGCGAGAGAAGAAACTATTAGAATAGAACCTACGTCTCGCAATTTCAACAGTAAAAGGATCTAATGCGCTAATCTGCGCGTTAGAGTGTAATGGGGAACTGAGTTCGAATTTCCGTCGAGTTTTACATTCATATACGCGCAAATACGCTTAGAAGAGGTTTGAACCCGTTCCCTCTTTTCTTTCCTAGCTATAGGTTAAATACTAAAACAGACTTGGTCCTATAACCTTGGTTTGTGTTAAGGGGTCCACCCCTTTATACAAGTGGACTCGCCCGGTGTGTACTTGTACTGCTGCCGGTGAATACGCGTGAGTGAGATAATGGGAGAGTGAGAGAGTGAGAGTGAGAGGTAACCGCTTTGTAGGAGTCACAGTTGCGAGCACGTAGACTCAGAAGGAAGTCATACTTCGATACTGAATTGCCCAGACTGTATATATATTATTATTGCTACTAACCGCGTTTCTGGATCTACTAACTGTATTACCAATTGTATTATTGTGTCAATACATGTATTTGCTATATTTCATTCCTGCGTTTGTCATTCATTTGAGACCGGATTACATCCCGGAATCCACAACAGTTTGCAACCAATCTTCTACTGCAGAAAGAGCCTTCTCCAGGAAAATCTTCTCCAGGCATGAACCGAATTTTCGCCCAATCGTGTATCACGTATGACACTTAACTGACAGTTTGAAAGTGCTTAAATCAATGGAGGCGATGTACAAGCGAGAGAAGCTCATCAAAAAAGTTGCCTTGAAAATATTTACAGTAAAAGGTAAAGCGAATCTACACAACGGCTGTGTGAAATTGATTGAAGACATGCCATATCAGCACCGATAAAATTACGGAATCTTCTTTGAATATTCTCAGGTATGTCTACCTACATGGCAGAAGCGCCAAACCAAGTTTTGTAGAAGTATACAATGCACTGACGAATGCGAGAAATTATGAATTACGTGCTTCCATAACAAACAGACAATATTGAGTAAGACGAAGTCAGAGGGCACCTGTACCCATGTCACCAGATTTCGGTACCGCAGATACCTAGATAATTCTGATGATGAAAATAGAAATCTTGCGAGAATTGCACCTATGACACGAACATTGTGAAAGTAGAATTAGTTTAATAAACAATATTATAGCAATGACTTTTGAGATATACATTAAACAAGATAGGATAACGTGTAGGCTTCCTATGAGTAAAACTCACATCAGTAAGGGTTTTGTGTGTTGAGGTGGCGTGGGGAAAACACTTAGCCAAATGTTAAGAATTATAGAAGAACAGACAGGAAAGGGAAAGAGATGAGAAGAAACAAATTAAAACTGATTAATTAATAGTTAAGCTAATGCCTCTGAAATCACAGCATAGCGTGCGGCACACAACTTCCGGAAGAAAATGCCCCAAGAGAATGTCTTCACAAAGACACTGAATCTCTTACAACAACAAAACGAATCTCGCCAAAAACTGGCTGCTGGTTATTCGGTCGCTTTTATTGACATAAGGCGGTTGACAAAGACCTAGATTCGGACAATTTGCAGAGAGGCCTGTATATGGACACGCCAAAATGTACTGCTGCTAACGCGAAAAATCTCCGATGTGAAAAGCTTAATCGGAAATGTCCGCACAAGATTCGGTGCATTTTTTAGAGTCTTTACTGATACGCGTTCGAAAGAGATATTGCGACACTATCGGTGTTCTTTCATTAACACATATTATATAATATACTAATTTATTCTCGTACAGATATAAAGTGTAATAAACAGATACACACGAATATCAATCTTCTTCGAACAGCAGCCATCATAACATGTTTCTCGCCACCAATATTTTAGTCTCTTTCCCATATAATTGCATTCTTAAGTGTCTAGAATTCTCCAACCTGGCAAATCTGTTACGTGTATCCCCGAACATGAGAGGCAAAATATTTGAAAAAATATATGTAGTTCCTTTTAGAAAACAAATCATTTCTTGAGGCATTCTTCCAAAATGTATTAAATAGTTTGCAGCAGTAACTGAAACATAAAAAAAATATCTAAAACAGCATCTCAAATTTTTCCGATTTTAAAATTCATCATGGTAGAAGGAAAAGCAGATATTAAAAAAAAATAGTTGCAAAGTATGTGTTGTTCATTTACATTCGAAGCGCTAACTGCAGCCTTTTCACCCATTATTTTCCCAGATTCACCGAAGAAATTTGTCTGCGTGGATAATCCTGCACACATACAAATGTCTTGACCGGCTATATTCAGAAACGAACAATGGACACTTCAGAAGATAATTACAAGACAAGTAGAATAAGGTATCAGTTGATAGAAGGTGCGAGAAACTTGTCAAGATGTACGCTCCCAGGTAAACGTATTGATTTATTTTAGTCTGCCCAGATACATCAAGCTATCTCAGACTATTCTTAATTCTATTCCGGTCTATCTCAGCCTGCCAATATCTAGCACACCGTGTTCAAATCTATCTATCTACACACACACACAACAAACATATATATATATATATATATATATATATATATATATATAGAGAGAGAGAGAGAGAGAGAGAGAAATTATAAGATATGGAAAAACATGTAATGTTTTTATATATTTATAATGCATATATTTTTACAAAGAATTATAAAAATTATTTTTTTTACATATGGGTTTTCAGGTAAAACTGTTTCACTTTCAACGGTTTCGCTTTTAGCTTTTCAAAATGTTTGTAAATGTTTATTAGATTCCCACGTGGTGCCGATTAAGTCAGGAATAAAAGAAAACTCAAGTGGCGTAACTGGTTTTATCTCTTGTTTAATGTTAAGATAAATATAATCTATTTTGAGGAACCTAGCTTTTCACTATTTACATTATTCGGACTATTGTGATCATTTTTGTTGCCATTTTTATCACAACGTATCGGCCGTTGTACACTCCGCCCTGGTTCATCAAAATGGTTGCTGAAGACATTAGATTTATAATACCCAGAAATCCATACACAGATGTCCTCAAGGACACATGGCACAGTGGATAAAGGCCTTAGTTAGATCCAGTAACAGAACCCAAAGAGTGTGAGTTCAATACCTGTTTTAGGCGGTGGGGAACTTGAAGTGGGAAATTAACAGAAGATAACTGACATCGATTAAACATGGAACTAGAACAGTCTGCCTCTGGGAGCGAAATAAAGGGATCAGTTCGACATTCCAACCACCTTAAGAAGACCGGAGCGTACAACAGCCGAAACGTTGTGATAAATATATGTATATAATATCTCATCTCAGAAATATAGACCGATACTGTAAGGCCGAAATGTTATAATAAATATGTTTTGGTTTAAATTTTCTGATAAAAAATGTTTCATTGTTAATAGAATTTTTTTTCCGGTAGTTTTGTATTGACATTGGTAGAATGGGAAGATATTAAATTTGGGCAGTTTTCGTCGTCCGCATTCCTCTATATAATGGCTACTGGATATTTTTATAGTATAGGGAACACGAATTTGTTGGCGAGGAACTGCTATTCTTTGTCGGATTGCCCGTCCAGGTTGATCAATGTAGTGATCGTGGCAACCTCTGCAGTTATAATGTATATTAAGTTCTTTGCGCCGAACGAGAAATTATTTTGAATTAGAATCCGTTAGCCTCATACTTCACAGTGTGGGGTCGGCTGCATCTTTTGACCTGGGCCTCTTTAATTATGGCCTTCAGTTTTGCACTCATAAGTATCTGTTTTATTGAATTCAGTTGTCATATACCTTTTATGACTGGGCATTTCTGTAAAAGGTTTTGTCCTTTTTTGTGTTCTTTATAATAATATAGCTGTCCACTTTTTGATTGTTTATTTGATTTCATTTTGTTGTCTGGTGAAATTGTACTTTGTTTGGGACATTTCCAGTTTGTTATGTGGGAAGTTCGAGATGTAATCGCAGAATAAAAGGCTACATTTTTGCCTTTTGGGGGTGTTGATGTTTATCATTGTCTTCTTCAACATAATCTTTCTTTCAGCAGAAACCCATGTGGATATTTTATTTCGTAAAACTGATATTTCGGTTTCGTCTCATCAGACCAAAATCTGTTTCAACAATAATTATCACTTACAATGTTCTTATATTGAGCTCTCTCTGGATCTATATCCTCTTTGAAATTATCCGTACGGATTAGGAAATAATATTATCATATATATATATATATATATATATATATATATATATAATTTAAAGAAAAACAGACCACTTTACTTTAAGGCGCCATTGTAATAGTTTATTTCACCAGAGGCCTTTTAAAGGACGCTGGATCATCAGACATCACTTTCAAAAGATGAAAAGAAAAAGGAAATGAAAATTTTCATTTTTGACGGGTAGTATAAAGTTTATTTAATTTAACAGAGAGAGTAGCGAGGAGTGGTGTGAGAGACTGGTCGAGTTTAGAAAGGGTTTATTTTAATATTTCTTTCTATTATACTTAGTATTGAGGAAGGAGGGAACAAACATTGATCTATTTAATCGCTTAACTTAACGGAAATGATATGTTCAAAGGGAAGTAGAGAA
>CAHIKZ030005380.1:5255000-5277500 GCA_903632075.3 Acanthosepion pharaonis
ATATATTATATATATATATATATATATATATATATATATATATATATATATATATATATATAGGTATTAATGTGGATAAACCAAATACCTAGATATTAGCAAATGTCTATATGTACGTTAGCGTGCATACACAGGTAAGCGAATAAATACGAAGAGGAATTACAAAGAAACAAAGTCAAATATGGAAAATGTTGATTAGTGTCCTAAAAGATTGCAGATAGGAAAAAATTACTGAATCTTCATTTCAGCTGATATTAATTGAAGATTATGAAATCATTATTAAATATTCTATAAAAATAATCTATTATTCCCTTTTGGCCGTAATAACATCGAAACAATCAACAGATAAAAAATAAATGATAGAAAAAAAGGTAAAGTTGATTAATATAAATTTGCTTATGCAAAGTAAAGAATTTAAAAAGAAGACAAATAATTACTAATACTGAAAACTCTTTAACTGTGAAAATATTAATAGAAATAATAATCAATACCTACATCACATCAAGTAAGTATAATAATCATAATAAACTTCAAATTCTGTCTGTCCGTCTATATGTCTGAAACCCCTTAATCTCTGTTCTCAATTGCTCTATATAAGCATATCTCTGTGGAATCAGAATGATACAGAGATATAAAATCTGCCCTTCATCTGGTGCTTGGAAATTCCATATTGGGATTTATATCCGGATTAGGACGGAACATTAAAAATTTAAATTTTAAAATGTCGGATAACATTTAGTTATTTTAAATGTTTTTAATTTATATTAACTTTAATGTAACACAACATTTCTATGAAATTAATTTTTTAAATTCAGTTTAAAATATCTCCAAAAGTTTGTGAAATAAGGAAATCAATTTTACTTCTTCAAAATGCCAAGGAATCCGAGTGAAAGTGACAGGTTTCGTGACGTGAGTTTTTTTGTTTAAATTCCGCATAGTTTTTGATTTAAAGAAATCAGTTTTCAGGCTGAACTGGAATTTTGACCTAAATCTTATTTTGGGACCAAATCAGGCTTTTGGCCCAAATCAGGCTCTTGGCCCAAATCGGTCTTCTGGTCGGAATTGAATTTATAGCAAGAAACAGAATTAAATTGAAGTTTTGAAGTTCTGTGGAGTGAATTAAAGAATTCAAAGTTATTTCACGCCATAAGTTCTCAAGTCGGCATTTACGCGGACGAAACTATCATTTACTCCTGTCTCAATAGCAAAACCAGCAGTGCTGACCAGGTTAATGTGGCAGTTGGTCTCGAAAACTACCTCAAATCTGTGGTTGACTGGGACAGGAAATAACTTGTGAATTTTAATGCATCCAGAACGAAATTGCTGTCATTTACTCACCATGGAGAAAAGTTTCTGACCCTTATCAGCCATTTTGTTTCAACATTTCTGGTGTCTTATCAAGTGATGATGTCGAATATAGAATATAGAGTTTTATTCTAAATTCAACAAACAGTACAAACGGGCCTCGGTGACGAAGAGTTAGCGAATTAGACTCGATATAGCCCCGCTCAATGACATCTTCCGTGGTGGAACTCATCGGAGTTTCTCCTTACCCATAGGACTTTTCCACCAAGAGCCATGACTACTATCACCAGGCCGCTCCATCCAGAGCATTAGAAGCCGGTTCAAGCAACGATATACAAGTGATAGAAAATATTAGGAGGATTTGAAATGATTATAATTAAGTAATTCATCGAGTCTATAATTTCTAGTAATTCATCTAGAGTTAGAATATATATACACACACACACACACATATATATATATATATATATATATATATATATATGTGTGTGTGTGTGTGTGTGTGTTTAGGTAGCAATCCTTCTTTCATGCACATTTCATTGAATACGACAAACAAGGTGCTGAAAACATTTTATAAAACATACAACAAAAGTATTTCTTATATTAAAATTAATATTAAACTATTTAATCGTTGAAAATGGCTAACTGTATAGCCGAAAGTACTCGAATAAAAAGAACATTTTATATAATTTATCATCCGAAAAGAAAAAAAAAAAATTAGATCGCATGAGAAATTGTATAAAAAAAAAAAAAAAAAAATATATATATATATATATATATATATAATATATATATATATATATATATATATATATATATATATATATATATTCGGCTAGAGTTATAGTTACTGAGTTTGTTTTTACCTAATTGATTGTATAACTATTGAATTTATAATAATTGAATCAGTCCAATTAATATTGCTTTTGACTGGGAGAATGGGATTTTTCCACATTGGACGCCTCACATTTTTTTGTTTTGTCTCAGTATACAACAAAACCTGGCAACGAATTAACGTATCACTACATTTAAAATCTATAGAGTAGTATAAAATATCAACATTTGAAAATGGCAAAGTGACCGCAATTGTGGTGTTCTGTTGCAAAATTAATTCCGCATTTCTCAAATATCGCCAGCCTGACATTCTGTAACTCTTCAGTCTTACAGAAATTTTTCAGTCAGGATCAAATGGTTTCTAATAAAAAGTCTTTATAGAAAATGATAGGTTGACAATATTTTAAGGAATAACCTTTATTTCAGGATCAGAAATATTTTTGCGTTGTGTTTCTGATCGTCCATTGACATTGAAACCATAAATGTTTCAAGAACACTTTTTCGCTGGCAGCTCCCAAATTGTATTCAGAACATTAGGTATCATAATTCAGAACACTTTCCCTTTCATTCCAGTTATTTGCTTCTCAACAATCAACTGTCACATTGAACCGGACGTGGACAGAAACTCAAGCACTGAAATCATGCGAATCAAAGGTGAGTTTTCAATCAGCTACGGACATACTTCCCACTGAAGATAGCGGGTGACGCATGAATTTAATTATAAAACCTGGTTGTCGAATAGTGATTTCGGAGACTTCTAAATCTCCCCGTTTAAAATATTGGCGCATTAGAGTCTTCGGGTAAAGTCATTTAGCTTATCAAAAATTAGTGTTGTTATAAAAATACAAAACTTTAACAAATGACTTTTAAATATGTCAAAATTCTCTATCACAGTCTGCTTCTCTCTCTCTCTCTCTCTCTCTCTCTATCTATTTATCTCTGTATCTATATTTATCAGTTTATTCATATATATCAATATCAGTCTTTTCACCCCCTTCTCTGTACCTCTCTCTCTCTCAATATATATATATATATATATATATATATATATATATATATATATTACTCTTCATGAATGAATCGAGTTCTCCAAGCTGCTGGCGTATTTCGTATAGAGAAAAACTTTCAAATTCCCTTACTTACTGGCGTGCGACGATGGCCTAAATCAGTTGTGTTATAACACATTTCTATAAAAAAACATATTTCAATTTGCATTTAATCTTTCGTCTCCAATGCTGACTGGATTGACTAAAAACAAAATAATTTCTGAGGATGACTGTATGTAGTGTTGAAAGTACTAGCAGAATAAAAAAATACCTTATACAGCTTATTGCTATTAAAAACAAGGATCCTAACATTCATCGAGTGGTTCGTAGGTTAATGCAACTTTAAAATTTTGTTTGCGAAGAGTTTTCGCCATTTTATATCATTAACTTTACTCATCTACTTTTTGTATGAATGATTCATTGTAATATATATATCTATATATATATATATATATATATATATATATATATATTAAATGGATTATGCCCGAAAATTTGATATATATTATGTTTATGTGTTCTCGTCAAATCGAATGTCGATGTCCGTATAAGAATACAGGTTCGATTACTGTCGGGGAATTTCTCAAATATTCAGGCCGGTAAATATAATTGATAAATTTTAACTAAAAACGGAGCATTTACTTAAATAACTTACACCTATAAAAATAAAGTATAAACAGAATATTTTAATATATATATATATATATATATATATATATATATATATATATATATATATATATATATATATATATATATATATACATTCCATATTTAAAAATACTTCAATATGGGCACCAGATTTGCTACCAGTTGCTCGATCCACCCAGGAATCTCGTCATTTGTTTTCATAACTTCTTGAATTCACCTTGGTTCGTTAGAGTAAACTTGCTTCTTTAAAAAAGTCACAGGGTAATAAGTCAGGATTCCTGGCTGGCTACTCAAATTGAAAATAAGATGTTACTTTTCAATCACACTGTATATATATATATATATATATATATATATATGTGTGTGTGTGTGTGTGTGTGTGTGTGTGTGTTGCAGTTTATTCATCTATTTATTTAGTCTCTCTCCTTTTGTTAATACCAATCTCAGTCTGTTCATATATAACTGTCTATCTCAGATTATTAATATTATTAAATATATATATATATATATATATATATATATATATATACGTTATGCATATCTATCACTATCAGTCTTTACATATCTAATAATCAATCTATATTCATTTTTTCTCAATCTCAGTTTGTTCAAATCTATCTATCTAAACCTATTTATATCTATCTACTTGTATTTACACATTTTTTTCTCTCCCTAGATATGTATAGATATGATTGTCTTGTTAATTACCTAGCATTTAGCCATATTAAATAAAAGGTTGACGAAATATTGAATTACCAACGGAATGGAATATAAGTTGTTTACTTACAGGTTCTTATTATTTATATTTCTCCCGGTTGGCAACCTATATTTTTCCTTTTTTTTTTTTGGCTTTCCTTTGTTATCTTCCCACACACTTTTAACCAAATTCTTTTCGATCTTTTCTCCACTCTCCTTTTATTAGATTTTGTCATTATCCAATTTGTGGGCGCCATTTTGACGGCTATTACAATCTCAACTCAAAGCAGAAAACACGTCATGTCAACAAAGTAACAACTTCACCTCCATCGACCATCACCAAGTGAGTCAAATTCATTTGTCTTTTTGCCATAAATCCTGGCAAAATGTGTTGCTGCTTTCATTACCTTTTCTCTTCGTTTTGTGGCGTTGTCAAGTTCATTTTATTTCAGTTTCACACAGCATTTCCCAGAGTTGCCTGCTGTCCAAAACCTTTAAAACTACTATGTTCATATAATGCATCTCTTTGTCGCTCAAAAGAACTTAGTCTGGTACAAGGACAAAATTCAAGGTTTTCTAGATGGATGCAATTCACCATCACAGTCATTTGTCGAACTTTAAGTATAGTTTGTCACAAAAGATAGATTTATGAAACTTAAGGCTCAAGCTATTGATATACCTTTTCTATATGCCGTGTCGCTTAATGACATTGGAGATCATGGTTCTCCACGATTTCCTGTCGTTTGAATTTTTTAATAAATTTTGTCTTTTTATTCTTTCTCCTAAACCTTGCTCCCCAATTCATTTAAAGAAGCTCATTAGATAAGGTCATAAGTGGTTTTCCTAAGTCCCTCTTGCCTTCAATCTGTTCTGTGAGTATCAAATTTTTCAAGCCCTCTTTCTGTATTTCGTGCCCTAGAAATTCAAAGTATGTCTTCCTGAATTTAAATATATTTACTTTTTCTCTTCATGTTGTCTCAAACTTTTTGGTTTTTCCTATGTTCGGCTCATGGAATCCTCAGCAGAAGCACATCCCTGTTGCTTCCAGTGTCTTCTTCATCTGTGACTATTCACTGGAATATGGAAAAATATAGTTTTATACAAATGTTCAGTATCCTTTCTTTTGTTTCTAACGAATTTTAAGTCTCTTAAATACTTCGCTTAGCGTATGGGTAATCCCAAGGAGGATGAAATCCTGAGAGATCAATGTAAATCCAGAGCTAATATTTAAAAGAAAAACAGACCACTTTAAGGTACCATTATAATAATTTATTTCACCAGAGTCCTTTTAAAGGACGCCGGATCATCAGATAGCACTTCCAAAAATGAAATGTAACGAAAAATGAAATTAAAATTGATGGGTAATGTATGTTTTTGTAATTTAACAGAGAGTGTAAGAGGGATAGTTAAAGAGACGTGGTAGAGTATAAGGAGGGATTAATTTCATATCTCTAAGTATACAAAGTATATTGTTCCAATGCGGAATGAATCAACCGATAAGAAGAAAGAATAATGAATTAACCTCTACAAGAATTGGAAATATTGGTTTGGTGCATAATTATCAGGCGTTTTTGAAGGCGCATTATTTTTGATAGAAATTGTTGTTTTGTTTACTTAAGGGAGATTAATTTAAAATATAATTGAATAGAAGTGGTGGTTGTATCTAGCTAGTTCAATAGTAAAAAAGGTGAGACCTCGTTAGCCAGTTTAAATTCATGTCGCCGGATTACTATTGAAAAGTATTCATCAGAACAGTTGCCATGAAAACATTGACAGACTGGAGTCACATACATTGCATGCCTTTCTTTGAATTTTGCCAAGAATATCGAGATAAACAGCAGGACAGCAGACCACATATGGCAGCAATATTCAATGCATCTAGATTTTTTCCTAATCAGAGAACGTTTATGTGAACTGGCTTACGCGGTATTTCTAACTCCGCTCATCTACAAGTCTATGTGATGCTCTTACCAAAACCTTCTACAACATCACGCATGTCTGTGACTGGCATACAGTTATCAGGTTGGGTGTAATGAGGAAAAGATCATTTCAATAAATTATATTTTAATATTAACTCCTTTAAGTATGTCTCTCTATAGAATCCTTTTTTTATCATCTGTGACATGTCTTGATTTAATGGAAAAGAAAATGGGGTGCTTTCTATGAGATTTCACTGACGTTTGGATCTAAGATATTTTTCTGTTAACGTGATTACTGCCCAAGTCTATAGAGTACATTCTACCCTACTATTTAAATCATATTTGTGTACGCGCGGGCAAACATATGTATCGCATAATTTTTGTGTGAAAGCGAACGTGGGAGACGAAACTAGAATTTGACTTGGCTCGCTGTTATCTACGTCTGGTTTATATACATTACAGCAGTACTACGTCAAATTAGTGTTATTTAATACTTTATTGAGTTATCAACATTTTTGTAGATGCGATGTCTTGTTTTTCTCGATTTGCCATCGTGGGTATTGTCATTTGCACCATAAAATTCTATTCATAATGTAATAAAAACGAATGTCAATTAATTTCAAATAATAATATTGTGAACATGATTTCTGCTTTGCAGGTTAAAGCGTTTGTTCTTGCCGTTTTCATCTCCCGGTGTTTCGGATTTAGGATTTCTAAGGAATTGAACGATTTTCAGTTTCAGACCGGAAATATGAAAAAAGCGCGCGGTTTTGTTAAAGACACTGGAACAAGAAATGTTATATTTATTTTCCAAATGACATCAGAAAGATCGATACAAGCGCAGAAGTATGTATACCTATGTTTTATAAATTATGTAAAAGCTTTGATAGTTGACGACACAATAATCTGCTTGAAGAGCAATCTAAGCTAGATTTATTTGGGAAATATATTAGAATAATCCAGAACGAATAAAATGTCTGAATACGATGATGGAATACAATAAATAAATTTCATTAAATATCAGGTCATCCCAGAAGTTCTATCCGAATTTTGAATAAAGAAAATAAGTGACCAAATGTTACATTTAATAACAGATTCAATCAACAATGTATTTTCCCTGATTATCTATGACTTCCTTCCATCTATTAACAAGCTTACTAATTCCATTACTGTAAAATTCTTTTGGCTTTGATTCGAAGAACTCAGAAATGTCAGTTTTGACCTTTTCCTGTGTTACAAAAGCTGTTTCTTCCAAATGATTCTGTAAGCTACGAAACAAATGGCAGTCTGAAGGAGCAAGATCGGAAGAATAAAGTGGATGAGGAATTTTCTCCCAACCAAGTTCTTCGATCCTTTGTGATGTGATTCTTGCTGTGTGGGGTCGCGCATTGTCCTTATGAAACATCACCTCTTTTCGACTCACTAGAGCAGGTCTTTTTTTCCTCAAGGCTTGGTTCAAACGCTCTATTCGCTGACAGTATATTTGAGCATTAATTGTTGCATTAGGTGGTAAGAATTCAAAGTGGGTTATTCCTTGGCGATCCCACCAGATTGAAAGAAGAACATTTTGCCCATGAAGTTCCCTCCTTGGCTATGCCTGGGGTCCTTCCCCTTTACCAAGCTACTGTCTACGACGCTTAACATTTCGATAAAACATCCATTTTTCATCACCAGTCACAATATTCAAAAAAGGTGAAACAGGTTGGCGAGAATAGAGAGAAGAGCAGATGTCAACTCGGGATTTGAGGTTGTTTTCAGACAATATATGAGGCACCCATTTTCCGAGTTTAGGAACTTTTCCAACTTGTTGAAGATGATGATGGACAGTTGTATAGTTTGAACTGAGAACCACTGCCAATTCCTTAACTGATAAGGCAGGATTTTCTTCAAGGGCTGCTTCAAGAAGCTTTTCATCAAACTCCACTGGACGTCCGGTTAGAATCCTTTTTTAAATAAATGGTATAAACCGATGAAGATCATATACCTCACGGTCCTAGTTTCGTACCATTAACCTTAACTTCCAGTCGCTATGTTAGATTAATTATGCTACTCGTCACTGAGTGTGAATTTCTCAAGTTTTGTTCCCTTTCGATGTACTGTTAATCGACTAAAGTGACGGTGTCTCCAGGCGTAATCAATTTCATTTAGTGGAGATTTCAGGCTTGACCACTGGTCGAGAGATCACGATTGACCCGTACGGAAGGTTGGGCCTTGTAAAATGAAACTTTTAATAATGACTTCAGATGAACATGTATACTAGCTTATCAAACAATTTCAAGGATCAGGAAAGCCTTAGCTCGTCTGAATTCTTTTGGGCTTTTAATCTTGATGCGATCGTCCTGTACATTTTCCGCTGTTAACTCCCACCCACTCACGTACGTACACATTTAGAAAGACGCATACACGCACATTCATAAATACGCATGCACACACAAACATAAATTCACAAATACACATTCACAAACACGCATGCATACATTCACAGACACATACGTACGCGCAAACACAGACGCACACTCAAAATACGCACGGACATATACATTCACAAATATTCACACACACATTCAGAAATACGCACAGACAGACATTTACCTATAGGCGCGCACAGATTCACTAATACACATGCACAGCCACAGTCACACATGCCCAAATATGCACACATACGCGTTCACATGCAGCCTGAAGATTGCATAAAAGGATGAAGCAGACTGTCGCTAGTTAGTGTTGACCTCTATGTCCCCTCTTACATTTACATACGTTCTATCACTGATATTGAGTACTTTCATACATAAATATAGCATTCTTTAAAGCTATAGTTATATCCTGTATAAAGAACATCCTCCACCCCATTCATCAGTCACCTGTTCGCTTATTTCTGCAACAAACTAATGAACACCCTAATAGTTATCTACCAGTTCCACCTACCGTCTGAAAACTGGCCACGCCCTCGCGGCAGAGCACTCACATTATTATTATTATTATTATTTTGTTTTATTTTCTTTGATTTCTGGCGTTTACACATTTCTTTCCGGGTCCCGCCCAGGGACCTAAGGTTAGAAATGGCGTCATGACACTTTCCACTGACAAAAAAAAAAAAAAACAAAAAAAAAATTAAATTACATAGATAATGCCCTTCGTAAGGTGTGGGCTGTACTTGTCAGAAGAATTTTTTGTCTCTCCTTGAGGCATGGACTTCCAGGAATCTCTTCATTTAGTCTACTGCAATCTTTTCCAACCAGTCCTAGGGCTCCAACTACAACAGGGATTGTTGATGTTCCCATATGCCACATTTTCGAGATTTCTATTTCAAGGTCCTTGTATTTTGACAACTTTTTGAATATCTTCAAAGATACATTGCAGTCAGCAGGGACTTATTATTATTATTATTATTTTGCTATTATGATTAAAGTTAATCAAGAAGGCTTGTAGCATGTTTTGGTTCTTGAATTAAGATTAGTACATAAGTACGTAAATAGAATTTAATGTATCAACGCATGAAGACAGTCTAAGTAATTATAGTAGTGTTTTAAATAATATATTTCTATGAAAGAGTCTTACAAATATAATGAGTTTGGAATTTAATATGCACATTATAAAGTGGGGGAAACAAATATTCGTACACAAACACATTTTTAATTTATTGTATTTCCAACTAATGAATAAACATAATTTTCATATAATTAACTGTACACAGATGCATAATAACTAAATGTGCATAGAAAACAGAAAAAAAATTGATTTAATAGGAATAAATCATATTTATCCATTTTAATGGGTGAAAAAAGTATTCGTACAATGCAAATTTCAGATTTTAATACGTTTAAATTGCTTTAATACTCTAGATTATTCAAGAGGAATATTCTAGAATGTTACAATAATGTTATCAGTGGTTATCTGTAGCCTAAAAAATACAATCAGAAAATTCTTTAATTGATATTCGTGCAAAACGTTTATTATTATCGCAAGAGGTAAAAAATTGACGAATTCGCAAAGAGAACTGATTTTTAAGCTCTGAAAAAAGGTAAAAGATACAGGAAAATCTCAGAGAACACGAATATTCCATTTACTACCATTAATTCATTCATTGCAAGGTAAAAAAAACCCTCAAAACTGCTGCAAACCAAAGAATAAAAGATACCCCCCGAAAGGTTCCTGCAAGATTTTCGAAGACATTAATATGTCAAATTAAAAAAAAATCCTATTGTTGCACGTCAACCGTTGCAGTATGATTTGCTTTCAAATTGAATCTGTCTCACTAAACGAACAATAAGCAATGAGATTCATAGGAAGAATCTAAAGTCACGTCCCCCTCGGAAAACTCTACTGCTATTGAAAAGACACAGAGATGTCAGGTTGAAATTCGTTCGTGAACATAAGGATAAATCGTACTGAGAAAGAATATTATGGACAGATGAAACAAAATTGAGTTTTTTGGATGTAGTTCGAGATATCATGAAATTTGCTGGTGGCAGCATCATGGTGTTTGGAGGTGTTTTTTTTCTGCAAAAGATACTGGCAACATATAAGTAATAGATGGTAGAATGAATACCACAACATATCAAAATATTTTAGAAGGAAATGTAATGATTTCGGTTGAAAATCTTGAACTTACTCCTGATTGGATCTTCCAACAAGAAAATGATTTTAAACACACTGCAAAATCTATGAAGAAATGGCTTGTTAAATATAATGTAAATATTCGGAAATGACCAAGTCAGTCCCCAGTTTTAAGACGAATCGAGAATCTGTGGCATTAATTGAAAATGCAAATCCAATCGAGAGTATTAACAAGACCAAAAACAAACTATTAAATAAGCGACCTAAGAAGATTCCCCCGCCAAATTTTTACTACATTAATAAAATAAGTAAAATAAATTAACCCGAATAAATAAACAAATAAGCCACTCCCGCAAAAATAACCGCCAGAATAGATTAACCACAATGCACCACTGACCTATATATATAAATAGCCGAGGGAAAATCCAGCATTCGCGGCTTGACGATTGCGTCCAACATGAAACAGCCTGTCGCCTCTGACTGTTGACTTAAATGTTCACTTTTATATTTATATTTACATACACTCTATCTCTGATATTGGGCACTTTATCCTATAAATAAAGCACACCTTAAAACTATATATATATATATATATATATATATATATATATATATATATATATATATATACAAATAAAGAGAAAGGATAGACAGATTAAGAATCCACCAGTCTTAGCATTTACTTTTTTTTAAAGTTCTTGATACAATATACAGGAAAATATTATAATATATGTTATTGTAAATAATTTTACATCGCTACACAAAAATTTCTATGTTTCAGAACTTAAAAATTGTTCCTCATCAGGCGATGTTGGATAAGTTATGATTAAAATGATTTACTTGGGAAATCAGAAATCAATTTGGTAACTTATTTGAAAGTTAAAAAAGAGGGGGGGGAAACCAAGATTCCAAAATTAATAATCACATTCAAAAGACGGATCAAATCTAAAATAGATAATATATAAATTATTGGCAATCCATATGGAATTTCTAAAAGGAGATATACATATCTATCTATTTTTTATTATCGAACATCATGATGATGATATGTCTGTTTTCAACGCTGACTGTGCATTGTCCACAGACAGAACCTATCTTGACCAAAGTCTACGCATGCGTGTAAGTGCGTATGAGGGAGTGTAGGTTTCTCTGATCACTCAGACAGAAGATCTGAAAAGCGTCAAGAACACTCCTGCCCTCTCCTCGTTAAAAGTAACATCGATGTACATGTAGCCACGTTCCCGACACCGAAATAGAATTATAATTGCATATGTACGTGTGCCTGAAGGCATGGTTGAGTATCTGCTGCTCCTGGCCTTAGATTGTTTATATGGATGCGTTTGCGTGAACTGAAATGCGTACAGCTGTATGATTGTGTGTTTGTGTCTATGAGAGTGTCATCCCGAGCAAGCCCGGAACGAAACTGACCCCTCCCACCACCAAATTTGGTCAAATAAGCTTAAATAGATCCAATTTAAAAAAAAATGTACCAGTTTGTCTGACGATCGCAAAAGCGTGAAACCCTGGGTCACAAAGTCATATTCATTCAACTAAATATTTTAGCTCTATCATTGAATTTGTGCGCTTCCCACTAAGTACTGCATATACAAAAGCATTATATATATATATATACAAATCGATTATGGATAGGAATCCGAAAAAATGATTCTCGACGTTAAAGTGTTTGGATATGTGTCACCTATGTAAACTATGTAAAGATCAGTGAGACGCTGTAGGATATTTTTTAAAAATTTTCATTATAGACTTTCTCATGCGCATTATGTATATAAATTGATTTTTATGCAATCAGAAGTGATAACTTGAATTCATGATTAATGGATTTGTAGAAAACTGATGTAATGTAGTTTTTAAAGTGTGTTAATAGTTGTTAATGTTGCTATAAATATATTTTCATAATATTTTCTTTTTAAAGCGTTATGTTCTACTTTGATGAGGTTGGCATTTATGAAATATATTGCATGCGGGCGTGTGTGGGTGTGTACCGCCTATATTCAAGCAAAAATAGTTTCAGAACTGTAACAGCTCATTCTAAATACGCGCGAAACAGGGTTGCTATAGTAATAATTCAATAACACTCCTCAGGCGTGCAAACCTCTTATATGTCATATCTTAAAAGCTGTCAGATTTGAAGAAACCTGAAACAAATAAATATTTCACATATTAAATCCTTTGATAAATATCTCAACAGGCTTGCTAGCATTTATTAAATTTCTTATGTACACTTCATGAAAATTGTGCGATATTTAACCTTTATGGAATGCAATGTTCCTTGTCCTTTGGTGTCAGATAAATAATGTTCATTTTACTGGCATGCTTTACAGACATTCATCTCATATGGTATTTCAGTTTCGGATGAGATGAAAAACTTTTCAAAATTAGAAGTTTTTGGCGTTGGTTGGAGCAGAGCCCGCCTAATTTTTCTCCAAGCTAAAAAAGGCGCAAAGACCTCTTAAAGGTCGGGGATATTTTGTCTCGATAGACCACATATTAGTCTAAATGGTTTCGTTATATTCCTCCGGATGAACATCTTTTAACAAAGGTTATCTATTTTCATTAGATGTTCATGTTATTTATTTAAATGTTAATAACAAATAAACAAATGATTTGAAAGAAGAGAAACTCATCTATTGATATACTCCACATTTTGTCTGGCGATTGATTGTGTTTTTACCTTTCAAATTTCTCATCTTTCTTCATCCCAAGTTTCAGTTTTACTTTCTCAAAATTAATTTCATCTCTAACCAAACTATCGTGTATTTTTATAATCGAGAATTACAGTGTTTAGTTCCTTTTATCATCGTATTTCTTTTTATTTACCTTCAAAATATACTATTTTTTAAACCGATCCATCAAATTGACACATACAGAAAATCTCTTACATAATGTTAGTTCAACAATACTTTCCAAAACGTTTCCTGAAATCAATGTTACTTCGCTAAATGTGTTTATTCCATATTTAGATCTCCATTCTATAATTATTTATCAGTCATATTTTTAGTGAAAAATACGCATTGTGTTGATATATATATATATATATATTATCGTTTATAATGAAACTCGTGTGTGTGTGGGAAAGCTGGAAAGAGCATCTCGTGACATTACCGTCCACATCAAGGTATGTGTGTATAGAGCATGCATTCTGACAGTTCTTCTATACGCCTCCGAAACTTGGACTCTACTCAGCAAACATATAAAAAATACTTGAGCCTTTTCAGCAGAAATGTCTGAGACGCTATTGAATGTCAAATGGGAAAGCAGAACTCCTGATACTGATGTCCTAGTCAGAGCCAACTGCCAAAGCATAGAGACTCTTGTAACACCTTCCCAAATACGATGGACAAGACACATAATTCGAATGAAGGATAGTTGACATGGGTTTATGGTGTGCTGAGTATCAGAAAAAGTCCCCAGCACAAACCAAGCAAAAGATAGACGGACTGTATCAAGAACAACCTAAAAAAGCCGGCATTTGACTTCAACAATTGGGAAGAGCTGGCCTTAAAAAGAACTGTATGGAGAGGTCAAATAAGAGACGGGTGGCAAATCTTCGAAGAATGTAGTCTGGAACACAAACGGATGAAGCAGGGTGATAACCATGGACTCGACGAGGGTATCGAGAGCAGGATATATGATTTCAGTCGGCACATTCTTCTTTCAATGGCTGGCTGGGTGAATCATGTGAAGTCATATAAAGGAAATAAATCAACCATGACATTCTCTAGACACAGAGTGTCACAGTTTGCAAGCTGTGTGACAAGGTATGCACAACCAGCTCCGGGCTGAAAAGGCACGTGGCGGTGTACATGAATCAAGCAGAAGGGCGCGAATCCATCAAGTTTCTTGCAAGCACATTGCTAATCTGTCACTTGTGTAACACGTCATGCATGTCCGCAGTCGGCGTGGCCAGTCACCTTCGGGTTCATGCACGAGAGTAGTGCAAGTTCGGAGCGAACGTGATTAGGCAGGTCAGCATCATATATATATATATATATATATATATATATATATATATATATATATATATATATATATATATATATATTATAAACTGCTACAGTGAAGCATAAAAGTTATCACGACAAAAATACATATTTCTTTTGGCGCCTAGAGATGCCTCTTTATATTATATCGTTTAGAATAAAACTTGATATATATATATATATATATATATATATATATATATATATATATATATATATATATAAGAACAGAACAGTTATACAATCTGGTGTTCTTATTGATATTTTTTTTTTACAAAACAATGCTCATTGTAAATTTACAGAGCATAAATGTTATAAATTAACTGATTTGAAATATGGTTCCTTCGCTACACAGGAATTACCATGTTGAAAATCTTTAGCTGACAGGAAAACAAGAAATTAAAAGGGAGATCCAAAAGTGAGAAGTCTGAGAGAAGAATATATTGGAATAGAACTTACGGTCTCAACTAGAAATTTCAAGAATAAACTGATGAAACTTAAGTGCCAATCTTGCACTAGGTATAAATCCATGAAACCGTAATACCAAAAAGAAAATCTCATCAGGACAATTGCCATGAAAATATTAATAGAAAAAGCGGGAAAGTGATTGAAGCCGCGATGCCAGGTCAGGACAGATAACGTTGCCGATTCTTTTTTGGAATTCACTAAGAATCACTAGATACGGAACGAGACGAAATGTAGCAGTGACGAACGAAATGTGCAACAGAGATTCGTGTGAGAGAAAATTCCTATGAGAAAAATATATTCATTATACTGTGAACCTTCTCATGACCAGACTTAGCAAAGTAGACAGGGCTCGTTAGCCTTCGATGGAAATCAGTCTTAGAGAAGTGAAACATTGAATCTTTGAATTCAAAACTGCATTTCATTACCGTTCTTATCATGGGAATTTACAGATGAAAATCATAAACGCCTTCTCCCTAAGGACGTATGGTATGAAACAAAAATGAATCAATAAAACAATAACTTACATTTTTCGCAAATGTACCTAAGAAAGGGGACGTCAAATCAAACAGAGTCTACCAGCATTAAAGGGCAAAGATATATCAGTTGTAGATAGAGAAAACCTTCATTAGAGATTTTTATCCTTGTTGCTTAAGACATTTGTGTGTACTTCTCGAAGGCTAGCGTCGTTATTATAAAGAAAAAAAAATAGACTCAAAATCAATATCTGTATTCTGACGTATAATGACCTAATGATCTATTATTGATTTTTTATTCGGGAAGTTCATCTGAGAAAAGATAGTTTACTTTAGATTTTCTAATATCGAATTGTAAGAAATCATTTCGAATTATTTTAGTTACAAATTTGAAAAATTTTCAATTCTGTGTAAAATATAATACATTTATCGATAGGTCTGCATTTTCTATACTTTTTTATTTTCTTTTTTTTCTTTTTACTAAATTTCACCCAATAAAAGTCAAGAGAGACTATTAAGTTAAAGTGTTACACATGAATGGACTATGATAAAACAGATCTTTTAATGGAAGAGCTAAAGAAAATAATAACAAAATGGTAATACTAATTCTACTAGTATTATTGCTACTATAACAACAACAACAACAACAACAACAATAATAATAATAATAATAATAATAATAATAATAATCAGAAAAATCAGAGACAATTTCCCGATTTCCTTATTTTAATTTTCTGATGAATCTTAATTATGAGTTAATGATTGAATAAGCTCATGGCGAGTTTTACGACAGTAAAATATCTGTAAAAATTGATCTAATCGCATCGTTAAATAACAACTTTAATAAAATATTGCAATGATAGATATTGAAAGCTGGTCGTTATTGTAAGAAGTAAGGGGGCACAAATGAAAAGATTTGAAATTGACTCTTTCTTTTTCCATTTTACTGAAACAAGCGTTAAACATTTCTATCTTCCTTATTTTCTTTCATTTTCTCACTGAAACCATGTAGCGTCTCTAATTTATCTTTTTTTGTCAAAACGGAAGAGTCCATTAAAACTAAGAGAGGAACAAAAAGAATAATAATAATAATAATAATAACCATGAAAATTTTCGCATATTTATGTCGCTATTATTATTATTATTATTATTATTATTATCATTCATTATCTAACCACACATCTTCATTCGGTTTTAACGTAATTATTCTTTCTTTAATCACCTAAGGCTAGAATATTTTTTAATCGAAATTACCCCGTCAAGCCACGGTAGATAAAGATTGAAATTTGATTTAAATTTTAAATGATCAAACGTAAATTGAAAGCACGATGCTGCAAGAGCTTTCCACAAACGAGAAGTACGAGAAAAGATAACTGTTATGATAGAACTTACGGTTATATCTAGCCAAGTTAACTGGCTGGTAATCTACTTCTGTGATTAAATTCGCAACATCTAGGTACCAATGCAAATAGCTTATCCAATTACCATGAAATATTTATGCAAAAGGCACAGTAAAGCAACTTTACGGCGGGGTGAAAGTGACTGAAGCCGAGATGCCAAGTCAAGACCAATAATATTACAGATTCTGAAGATATCCTTCTTGTGATTAAAAGCCATAGAATTTTATTATCGGCTAATTTATTCCAATATTGACCACGTATCATTTGTGTTTATACGGGTTTTGCACAGGTTACTAATATAAAACTTGACTCCATAATGAATGTTGTCAAACCTCATTTTTTAATACATTCTTAACATAAAGAGAGGGATAAATTTTGACGACTGAACAGTTGAAATATAAAATGATTTTTTTTCCACATTTTCTTCTTGTTAACGAATAAACTGTAAAGATTTACTTATTAAAATTAAAGAAATCATGGCAGTTATAAATAATATTACATAAAGTTAATGTATCGTTTATTTAAAGAGACGTACGTCTTTTCAAAGACGTTTTTCTACGCTTTATTTTAAATATTATATTTCGAATTTATATATTGGTTTATTAATTAAGAAATCCTACTTAGGAAATTAAAACGACGAGTGTTAGTTTCACTGATAAGAAAATAATGGCTCCTCAATATGAAGTATTATATAATTAAAACGCATTAATTACTATATATATATATATATATATATAATTAATACATCGAGTCTGATAGAAACCTCAACAGAATGCAGAAAGCACAGGCCGGCGGTTTCGTCCTATATTTGGGACTCATCAGCTGTGCGCATCCACTACCGAGAATAGAAACCCTGTCATTTGGTTGTCAAGCAAACATCATACCAACTGTTCCACTGGGCCTCGGTAACGAAGAGATTGCTAATCAGACTCAATATAGCGCCGCTCACTCAAATATTCCGTGGTGGAACTCTTACTGAGTTCTCTGTAACCATAGGACTGTGCCCCCTGGAGCCACGACTACTCTCACCAAGCTGCTCACTTTAGAGCATTAGAAGCCGGTTTAAGCAATGATATGCACAGATAGTAATTATTAGGAGGATTTAATAATTAAATTTAATTAATTCATCGAGTCTGATAGAAACCTCAACAGAGTGGATGCGCACTGCTGTTGAGTCCCAAATATAGGACAAAACGGCCGTGCAGTGCTTTCTGCATTCTGTTGAGGTTTCTATCAGACTCGATGAATTAATTAAATATAATTATCAAATCCTCCTAATAATTACTATCTATTATATATATATATATATATATATATATATATATATATATATATATATATATATATATATATATATATATATATATAAAGCATTAAATAGTTAGTATAGCCTTAGTTCGTTGTCAAGTTTTTTGAATTCTAATATACTTGTATTTTGATTGGTCATTCCACCTTATGTAACAGCGTTTCTCCTTAGTGAGGGGTGGTTAATTTATTTGAACTTTTTAAAACCCTAGTATGGTTCTCAGGCACTTTTCAAAGGTGCCACACGCTGGGGTCGTCCCCACACCAGACCGATACCATCAGGAATTTCTCTACTTCCTGTCAAATCAATCGTGGTCACAAATAGAACGTTCTAACCACTCGGCCACGTACACACACACACACACACACACACACACACACACACACACACATATATATATATATATATATATATATGAAAACCGATGTCAACACCGAGCGCCGGTGACCGTCTGTTTCTTGATTGAACGCAATACTCTGGCCATGTGTTTTTGAATCAATTTATATATGCCTGATCAAAGGTGCATTATAGGTAGCAATGTCTATTCCATTATCTTAACTGATTAATTTTCTTTTCTGAAGATTACATTCAATTATGAAACAGATCGATGTTATCTCTAGCGTCCATTTTTATATTTACATACGCTCAATCCTTGACTTTTACTTTTACCATAAATATAGCTTACCTTAAGTTTATACTTTATCAACTAGTTGTAATCTAGGGTAATATTTTAAATTGATGAATGGATAAATATTATCATAGATAATGTACTGATTATATCACTGCCTACGCATTAGATCTATTCCTATAAATGATATGGCAACATTTGCTCGGTCTATTCTCCAAATGTTTACCTTAATAATGTGTAATTTTGGAATGAGATAAGGTTCCTGCCAACTTTCTAAAATTTCTAAAAATATTATATTGCAATAAAGAATTAGAATCTTAGAACATACGCATATGTGACATATAAATATTTTGAATAAAATCTTCGAAATTATATTAGTAATGGCGACAAAGTTGGTATATTTGGTAATATTGTGATCACGTGATTGAAGTTTCAGCATGATGGCAATCATTTTCTAGGCTGCTGTGACAATGTAAATATGGACCAGCCGCTAGCAGTGTGCACCAAGGGGAAACAAAAAGCAGCAGTCCGAATTTGCAGAGTACATGCTACCTCATCGATGATAATTTGCCGGTTCGCCATTACCATCTCCTCAGAAGGCACCACGGTTTTTCGGACACTTTTAAACTTCTCGACGCGTTCATACACCCTACTACGCGCTCTGTCGCCGTATTGTGTTAAACGAATTTCAGCCCCTGACACAATGTCCGACCAGAGAAATCGGACTACTGATTTTTAATTCTTCCTTTGTGCACACTGCTACCGGAGCTGACATGTTTACCCTGTAACAGCAGTAAGCGAACTGGCCCGATCAAGCTCAACCGTTCATCATGTGATCGCAATAGTAATAACAATAAAGATTGATTGATTTATTTGGTTAAAGGCATACCAACTCTTTAAAGGTCATTTAAAGCTGAAATTTAATGTTCTTGGAAGATTTGAAGTAATAAAAAATGATATATGTTATTCTGCTATCACAGTTGAGTACATGGTAGATGATACGCAGCTTATGTCTGTATACATGTTTGTGTCGAAACAAACTTGCTGATGGGGAAATTTGATCTAGGGTAGAAGTTGTAACCATTGAATCTGGGTCATCAGGTGACAATGTAAATGGTCGAAATAATTTTTATCGATTAAAAATTGAAATAGAGCTGAGTAAACTAGAAGGAACTTTGGAATTCACACGATTTTGATTGAAGCAGCCAGAACCCCGTGATAATCACGTGCGGAGTGGTGGGGCCGCGGGTCAGTTGTAGCCAGCCGGGTTTGTCTATATAAACGAGTGGTTGTGCCGAGGAAGACAGACGGGATAAAATTCTTGAAGAGAAAAGAGAGAATTGGCCCGGGCGAGCGTTGGGAGGAGGAACGCCACTATAACTTTAAGCCCCGCACAGAAATCTTTCTCCCTCCATCGCAAGAGTCATTTATCGTTCTGAGGCGATTTAACAACAAGATGATCACATACACTCTCTCTGTGTCTAGAATCCAGTGTATGTTTATTTTTTTGTTTTTTTCTACTTTTCTTTTCTGTATTCCGTTTCTCTTCTCTACTATTCTTTTCTGCTGTATAAAAGGCATTACTAATTCAATCATTGAATCAATGTTGGTCCGGCTTTCTGCAGATATTATTATTATTATTTTTTTTTTTTTTTGCTGCTTTCCAAATTTCTTAGCGCAGACTCCCCAGTCGTGTCTACATCATCAGTCGACCGTGAATAGACGGACATCTGGATCAAACAAATTACAACGTGGGCGGGAAGCAGGATTAAACCAGCGGACCGGTCGAATAATCTATGGATGCTCAGTGAACCTATGGCCACTCCCTTACGTTCGGTTAGGACCGAGTAGACACCTCAAACCCGAGAGTAAGATGCTGGAGCCGGGGCAAAAGTGTGAGACTGGAGATATGTTTTTTTTATGTTGTAGTTTTGTTGAAGATATATTTTCGAATACTGTTTCATTTCTTTAAGAAATTTAAGGATATTGTATGGATTAAAGTCATGGAAGATTTCTTTCATGTTGGTTGTTTGATTGGTGGAATTTAGTTTGGCGGCCTATCAACACCTCTGTGGGTTATTTATTGCCGAAATCTAGATATCTTGTACATAATTTTATCATTTAAACTACTGATATTTTGTTTAAGATTACCTTTCTGTAATTTTAGATATATATTTTTTAGATCAATGTATTGTTGATAATTTTACAATAAAAATCTACTGCTGTTTTTGGTTTGGGGGGGTCACTATTTAACCATACTTAGACCCTAACTGGTGCTACCACCACTGATCAAGAACAACATCAGTTACGATGTGGTTATACGACTCTCAAAATCTACAATTTCCCGCTTAGAGGAATTACTGCCGGATGTATTTAATCGTCATGCATAGGAGGAAAGCACGAAGTCAGTGTGACAAACCTAGATATGTGATGGCAAAATGACGGATAATATTTATTTAACCCGTATATATATATATATATATATATATATATATATATATATATCATTATTTTTAAAAGTATAATTCCTTCGCTACATAAGAGTTCTCATGTTTAAAAAAATGAGAACCAAAAATCTCAAAAATAATTATTAAAAATTACATTGAGTATCAAACCCCGTTTCTTCCTCAAGCGAAAATTTAGGAATAACCAATCTTGAAATTTACGCATCTTTATAAGCATGTTCATTGGCAAATTAATTACTATGGAAACGGCTGGGGCGACCATTTTGGTAAGGGGTCTAAGAGATAATTTTTATCCACATATCAGTCACCTTCGGAAAGAGGTCAAGCTGGTGTCATCCATTTCAAAGCGAATGATGGCATTCATGTGCGCACATAGTCTGATAAGTCACAGCGAAAGATTATTTTTGGCCCCATAGTATGTCGTCAAGTGTCTAGAGAATTTTGTTTTATTTTATTTAATCATTTATTTATCTAGTTATTCTTTTATTTATTTATCTATTTATCTTTTTAAAGGGCTGTTTCGTTATTAAACGCGTCGCACTGAACTACAATTGTTTTTTAGACGACTTCGTAAAGGTTTTTTTTTATCTTGATTGGATTAAGCTTTTTTAAATCTTTTATTCGACTATGAAATTTAATTTTTTATGCTAATTATTTAATGCGAAAATTTGTTGATGTCGGCAGAAAACCATTAACTCATGTCTATGGTTTAATAAATTTTCATTACTTAGAAACTTAATAATGTGTAGTT
>CAHIKZ030005380.1:5285000-5330850 GCA_903632075.3 Acanthosepion pharaonis
TTTTTGTCTTTTTCTGAATGTCCAATTTGGATATAATTTGATAACAATCTCATCTGGTTTCACTTTCTTTTAATCTGATCGTGTCTTGCTCAACATTATATCCACATTTACTATGTGTGTATGTTTCTATATGTAGAATATTACGTCGGGCATATTAAAACGGAAGGGCGTTTTTTAACACAACACCAGTGACCCCCAACAACATTGGATTAACTCGTCCACGTGCGAGACTAGCAGCGGTTAAATGACGCGAACATAAGTAAGCAGAACTTGACAGGCAAACACTTTACACCCGTCGCTCTGACACAATATGAATCTGTTTTAATACCCCAATTATGTACGAACACCGTTCTGTTAATGAGACTGGCAAATTTTGACATTATATTGGTAATAACTTACTAGAATACAAAGCTATATTTTTCGGACGTAAAGTAATTGATTGTGCGCTTCTGAACACCATAAAATGAACGCCGACGAAATTGAATCTACGGTTTTGGCTACTTATATATTCAGTATTCTCTCTATCGTATATATATATATATATATATATATATATATATATATATATATATATATATATATATATATATGTAGGTCGGGCTTTATATTGCCTTTTACGTGTATAAAAGATTCCCTGTTTAATGTTTTTTATTTTTTCAAATTAGTTTGGTAAAATCTGTAAACAGTGAATGGCATTGTGAAAGCTTATCACTCCAGTATTAGAGGTGTCAAGTTTAGCTGACATGGACGAATAGAAGTAACCTGAATTTTGGAAAAGTTTAACCTGCGTGCGGATGATTCGTGCCGACCATCAAAATGCCGCAATCATGACAGCTGCCCAATGATCTTTGAACACCGTGAACATAATAAGACGTGAAATGGAGATCTGCAACAGAGGCTACGTCCGGGACTAGTAGGAAAGAACACGGCAGGCGTTCTGATTGCCTACGTTCATCAGAATTCATCCAACAACTACAGGGGAAAATGATGGGAAACTCAGGCAGGGAAATATGGCTTTTGGATTTAGAAATGGGTGTTAAAATTTCCACCATGAACTAGCCTTGAATGAGATCCTCAGATGCCAGTCATAAAAGAGGTATAAATATCAACTTCTTCCAGAAAAGTCTTGAGAAAGCGATAAAGAAAAGACAAAGAAAAGAGCAAGGTGAAACATCATGTTGAATCAGGGAAAATTCGGTTTTTGCCAGAACCAGCACCCCGAACAACAGATAGCTTACCTACAATCTATATGACGTTCCTCGTGTCATGAGGACGAAATTACCGCAAAATATGATGGTTTGGGAGTTTGGGAGTTTTTGAAAAGTGTCGCAGGTTCAATTTTGATGGCTATGTCGAGTTGATGGTCAAGCCTTCCTTGGAGAGTGTGGCTACTGAAAAACCAATATGTATGGCAGCAAGATTCAGCTCCATGACACACCTCCGTCAAATAAGTTTTACGATTTCATCTGCCCCAAAGTCTGGCATCCTAGCTCCCCTGAATGTAATCCCATGGATAAGTATGTGCGGGCGTGGTAGAGAAAGACAGCAACGGCACTGCTTGTAAGACACAGGACCGACAGAATTAAGTAGGCGTTTGTGGATCTACCTAGGGACACAGTGAAAGATATGTGTGCCAGATTCTGGAGTTGAATCGTGGCCGTGCTAGATAATGAGGGTTTTTTCTTTCGAGTGAATTGTCTTTTGATTAATATAACCTATATGGTACTTATCAATTCCTTCAATAAAATGATTTTTGGCTTCGATGTTCACTTTGTTTTCGTTTAAACTAACTGGCAAATTTAACCCAAATTCTCTGCTGGATGACCAATGCATTGCCTATTGTTGTCTAATGCCGAAGTTTCTTTTCCATATCCACTAGGCCAGGCAGTAGAGACTTACAAGTCGAGCAATAATTGAGTAGGCTTTAAAAAGTGGGAGGGGAACCGATATAGGAAAACAGAGCAAATCTCTCCGGTATATGATAGATGTACACTTTCAGTAAGGTGGATGACTCGCTATGACTTCACCCCGTCCAGTCATTAGTGAAACAATATTCTGTTGAAATACTGGCATACTGACTACCGTTCGACGATTGAGAACTGTGGAGAATTGAGCGCTCTGGCTGCTGGTCTAGCGTTTGTATACATCACATATATAATACGTTGAATGATTCACTTTCTTTACCGTACGCCGATAGCTTACGGGTAGACAGGTTGTGTGTGTGTGTGTGTGTGTGTGTGTGTGTGCGTATATATATATATATATATATATATATATATATATATATATATATAACACGTGTCGTAGTAAAATTATGTAAAACAAGGCATAATATTTTTTTCTAAATAAATCCACATTACAACCAAAAACGTTTGCGGCACCTCTCTTCTCTTCTTTTTAATATACATACTTTTCACTCGTTGGAACCACTACAACATATTTCTTTTATATATATATATATATATATATATATATATATATATATATATATATATATATATATAATTATTTATTTAAAAAATATAACATAAATATGTTAGAAAATCACTACAAAATAGCCATTTTGTTTAAACACCTCCGGTGTCTTATCAAGTGATGATGCCGTGCTAGATGATGAGGGTTTTTTCTTCGAGTGAATTGTCTTTTGATTAATATAACCTATATGCTACTTTTCAATTGTTTCAATAAAATGATTTTTGGCTTCGATGTTCACTTTGTTTTCATTTAAAATAACTGTCAAATTTTATTGTTTTACTGATGACTGGACGGGGGGCAGTCATAGCGAGTCATAGATAGATAGATAGATAGATAGATTGTTACCCACAGACGGACTGTTTCGCTGTATCACAGTACATCAGTGTGGCTAGACGTCCGGTTGTCTCTAGCTAGGATCGAAACCCGACTGAATTAGCGTCAGTCGGGAATTCTACCACTATTACTTCAAACGTTATAATAGAGAACATGTTATTTGAAATAGTCGCCCATTTTGTATTTCTTAAACAGTGTGTATTATGTCTATCAGCTTGCGTATTCGGGAACTTTTAGAGAAGAGAATGAGTTATCGGGCAGGGATCAAGCCTGCGTCCTCCTTTTCAGGGCAAACCATCGTTTGATCCGGCATGCTATACTATTCCATTTTTAAGGAAAGCACATCCTCTTCACCTAGATTATTTTCCCCGACAGTCGTATATACTCAGCTTCGTATCCCAACCGTAAACCAAGTAATTTTACATGATGTAATAGAATGCACTGACAGAGGTAATGCATACTGAGTAATAAATAAATAAATTAGGCGTCTATTTCAAATACGAATTATCTACACCTTTGTGCAAATTAAATGAAATAACTGCTTTAGTTTTCTTTCTTTCACCATAAAATCAGTTCTATACCCACTGGAGTGACAGGGTGTGATCGATTACTATTTTTTTTCTCAGATTAGGTCATTTGCTGTGGTTTGCAGTAATATGAATCTATTTTACGTGTTTGTGATGAAATTTCTTTTTCCTTGAAAAATATTGAGTCATCCGTGATTGCACCATATTTTTATCACGCCCAGACACTATTGTCTCAACTACCGATTAGTTGTCTTTTGGCCGTTGTCTGCGATGGACGTTACTCCAAGGAAGCTTATGAAAATTGTAACGCTTCACGAACACTGTAAAGACTTACCAGTGAGCAAATCAAAGTACTGTAGACTGGCCTGGAAACACTCCTGATTTAAACCCAATCGAGTATCTGTTGTCCATCTGCAAAGAAAGGACTTCGTGGAATAGACATACAAAGTATTATTATGTGCAATGGGCCATGTTTTAATGGAAAAATACGAAAAAAAAGGAAATAATAACGCAATTATTTGTTTCAATTAATTTGCACAAGAATGTACTATAATATTGTTTGAAGAAATAACATTTTCGGAAAAAAATGAATTGCTTATTTCTTTATAAATTGCTTTGTTTACATTGTAAGTAGAAAAATGAGCCTATAATCTCTGTGGAGAAAAAATATTTTAATAGGAAAAAGTGTATTCTGTAAATGACATTACAGGTCCTTGCCTATATTGAGCGCTGTATCCAGTGGGAGTTTCTTCGACGAAGTGATACGCATCCTCGATCAATGCAGGAGAACAAATATTCTTTACTAAGAATGCTTAGGACGATGGATTGTTTGATAAATAAAAATCGGACGTCTATTTCAAAGACGAAGTATTCATTACAATAACGCTTGATGTAGTAAAAATATTTGATTAAAATTGATTCCATTATTTCTTTGGAAATTGCTTAAACACGTTGGTATTGCTATTTTCAGTCAGTCGTAGCTTTGAACAAAAAAGCTAGAAAATTCAACCTGAAATGCTTTACATATATGTATGAATATGTTTAATTTATATAACTCAGGTTAACTTGATTTCCTTCCTGATTAACACGTTGGTATTACTATTTACATCCACGCGTAGCTTTGAACAAAGAAAGTTCAACCTGAAATGCTACTGGAAGTACGAAAATGTAGTTGAAGTTCAAAGGCAGTATCGAAGAGACTTTCATCCAGATCCACCCACACAGCTTGTAAACTCAAGAATTAGAGATAAGTTGATAGTCAGCAAATTTCTGCATCATACCTAGCAGCGATTTGAAAATATGAGATGAGAATATCTTTAGAGCAGGAATTTATAATAAAAAAATATTTAATAATAATACCTTCTTTAAATTAGATATAATTTGTTTTAGCTGCTTGATGTATTCCTTGAAAAGCTTCAAAATATGAATACTATTTTAGATACCCAATATATATATATATATATATATATATATATATATATATATATATATATATATATATATAGACAGTGTGTGAGAGAGAGAGAGAGAGAGAGAGAGAGAGAGAGAGAGGCGAGCGAGTGAGCGTTATTTCCGTCGTTAAACCTAAAGTTTCCCTTATCGCTTTTATATTCAGCCATTCTGAAAACCATGTATTTCCTGGTTTTGAAATTATTAAATGTCAAGAATATTTATCGAGATTATCCGTCATCGTCATATGGCTAACCTTTCATTTGATGCCTGGCTGGTATACTCCATCTGTAATGTCTGTCGGAATGACCGACAAGACCTTTCCTGGAATATATTCATGATAACATACACAAGAGTCTGAGAACATCGACCGGAAGCGGGCGAGCTTTCAATATTAGATCGCACACTTCATTTCGTTGCAGAAATGATAGGAAAAAGTATTAAAGGCTATTTTTATATGTAATCATTAACATTTACCGGCATTATTTCTCAATTCGAATCATTCCTTTGCGTCTTAATTGCCAATGCATTTCTATATTCAAATAATAAGTATTTGCAGTATGACTGCCAGTTTTTTTTCAATAACGTTCGATTAGAGTCTGTCTATATTTCTGAGATGAGGTATTATGTACATTATTTACATTATTCGGACTATTGTCCACATCTTTGTCGCCATATTTATTACAACGTTTCGGCCTTTCAGTATCTGTCTATATTTCTGAGATGAGGTATTATGTACATTATTTACATTATTCGGACTATTGTCCTCATCTTTGTCACCATATTTATTACAACGTTTTGGCCTTTCAGTATCTGTCTATATTTCTCATATGAGGTATTATGTACACTATTTACCTTATTCGGACTATTGCCCTCATCTTTGTCAACGTATTTATTACAACGTTTCGGCCTTTCAGTATCTGTCTATATTTCTGTGATGAGATATTATGTACACTATTTACATTATTCGGACTATTGTCCTCATCTTTGACGCCATATTTATTACAACGTTTCGGCCTTTCATTATCTGTCTATATTTCTGAGATGAGGTATTATGTACACTATTTACATTATTCGGACTATTGTCCTCATCTTTGTCAATGTATTTATTACAACGTTTCGGCCTTTCAGTATCTGTCTATATTTCTGTGATGAGATATTATGTACACCATTTACATTATTCAGACTATTGTCCTCATCTTTGTCGCCATATTTATTACAACTTTTCGGACTTTCAGTATATGCCTATATTTCTGAGATGAGGTATAATGACATTATTCGGACTATTGTCCTCATGTTTGTCGCCATATTTATTACGCTCCGGCCTTCTTCAGGTGGTTGGAATGTCGAACTGACCTTTATTTCGCTCACTGCGGTAGACTGTTCTAGTTCCACGTGCCATGTTTTTAATCGATGTCAGTTATCAGTTATCTCTTGTTAAGGCAGTGGAGAACTTCCAGAGGGAAATTAGCAGGAGATAACTGATAACTGACATCCATTAAACATGGCACGTGGAACTAGAAAAGTCTGCCCCAGTGATCGAAATAAAGGGTTCAGTTCGGCATTCCAACCACCTGAAGAAGGCCGGAGCGTACAACGGCCGAAACGTTGTGATAAATATGGCGACAAACATGAGGACAATAGTCCGAATAATGTAAATAATGAACGTTCGATTAATCCTTACTCATTAAAGATTAATTGCAACCGAGTTATCAACGCATGAGATACAGACTAGCGTCCGAAAATTGCTTATGAGTTAGCATAAATTAAAAAAAGAAAGAATTAAACTCCCTGTTTAATAATGATTTTCTTTTAGTTTAAAAATTAATTACAATTAAGGAAAACACTTGCAACTTAGTTTTAATGTTGCCACAGGAAACACTGAACTATAACATATGAAAAGTTCTAATGCATTTAGCATTATAACGAAATAATGATTTGTATTTCAATTGTAAGTGCTCGGTCCCTGGATATAAAACATTTTTATGTTTTATAAAATAATTAAAACGCTTTTGCAAATGACTACATCTACTGTAGGAATGCAAAGTTTCTGTTCAAAAAAATAATCAATAATCATGATTTCATTTTAGTAGCGATGGTATTCGAAAGTCAAAATATTTATTTATTAATTAGTATTCACTGGTTTACAATTACACTATGACTCCCGTTCCTGACTTTATTACTAAACTATGTGTCATGTGCTAAGTTCTAGCGCACCCGTTTCGCAATAACCTTATTGACTTTACCTTTTGTAATAATGTTAAGTCATTTCTTCAACAAAATACTGTCTTTCTGGTTTAGAGTAAAATTATTATTAGACATAGAATGCTTTAAATGCTTTTTCCAAAATATTTTGCAATATTAAGCACATAGATTTGTGTTGCCACTGCTAGTAATTAATACAAACTTTGCTAAAAAAAAATAGAGCAACTATATGTATAACTAGCAGCCATAGCTATCTGGTAAGTCAGAAAAAAGCGTTCAATTAAAATAGAGAAAAAACAGCATCATGTTTAGATATAACAGTGTCTATCTTCTTCAATTACTTTAAAGAACTTTCATTGATAAAACATTTTGAATTAATGCAGTTACTTATATAACAGAAGTAGTCTGTATTTATTCAATCGAAGTTAGCCGAGGACGTGAAGGGGTAAAACAGACAACATGATGACACACTTCAGACAACAATTATTTTGGAGATTTTGAAATTCAATTTGTCAGTGTCCGACCGGGGATGTAAAAGAGAATACATTGATAAGTATTTATATTGTTAAGTGACATTTATATTGTTAAGTTTGATGAAAATTGATTGAAAGATCAACGAAAAATATGAAAAAAAACATTAAAAATCGCCATTTTTCGTTATCTACGTGGGTTTTTACTATATAGGTGGACTCAGTTATCAAGTTAAATGACTGTTAAACAAAGATCTTATTCTTGGCTACAATTTAGTGAAGTTTGTATTAGATTGCTTGAAACTTGAGGGAGATTTTAGTTTTTAATTTATGTTTAAATAGATTTGTGTTGAAATTGATGTTTCGTTTTTCGCTAAACGCGGTGGCGCTGAAATAGAAAAAAATGGTATCGTAAAGCTCGTCATGATGTAAGGTACCTACATCCCGAGTTTGAACGAAATCGTAGGAAATATGTTGAAATTATCGATCTCTGATTGGCTTTATCGATTATAGATTAAAAAAAAATATAGCGATTTTATGCTAAGAACCTATCTCTTATATGGTAAAATGTATGTGCCAAGTTTTGCCAAAATCGGTTGCATGGATCTCGAGTGAAAAGTTATCACAATGACTGACAGCCATCCTCTGTTTTATATATATATATATTATATATATATATATATATATATATAGATGTTCCCTAGCCAGAAGGTGTTTTTCCTCGTGTACTTGTTTTTCTTTTAATTCATTTTATGCCCAGGAAGACGATAATGCCACTAAGATGCGAATGTTTCTGAAAGTGAAAAAAAAATGAGAAAAAGATAATGAAAAGAAAAAACAATAAAACGACAGGATCTTGGAAGACAGAAAATGGCGCTTGATGTTGCATGATTTGAATTCTTGAATATCGTAGGTGGCAACGAATCAAGAAAGCAGAAGTGTGGGTAATTCAGTTCGCCTGTCGTTTGCGATGACTATAAAGGATTAAAGTGCTTGCTTTCGTTCAGTCATCCGGTCTACCAACTGAACTGTTGCTAGTAAGCTCTTATTCTCTCAGTCTCGTTAGTACGCACGTACGCCGTCACGCCAACAACGCTATCTACCATTTTCCTCCAGGATTCGCTTTTTATGCCTGCGTCGGTGCGGTGGGGGGCGGGAACAAAAATTTGTATACGAGACTTACTTCTCATTCACCCGAGACTTCCGATTTTATAAATTCAAGCTGGTTTGAATTCTTAGTCTTTTTAATTCTTTTTGCTTTGTACGTCTGCCCGCGATATAGGAATTTTGGAATAATCCATTTATCTTTTAATACCGATCGCGATCTTTCAACAGGACCCAACACGCCAGGCAAATCCGCTTTGCGGGGTGGTATGTCTTCTCTTTCCTCACAAGAAGACTAGACATACGAGAAGAGAAAGTATTAGAATCGAACATACGTTTTCATTTAGCAATCTCAACAATGAAACAATGATCGGCCCTGAAGAAACTGGAACAGAACAAACTTATTATATCATAATAAACACCGAAATTTCAAGCGTTACTATTTGTCGGCCTAGTGTAGTAAAATCATCTATTGGAAAACTATCGCCACAGTTTCGGAGATGAGAAAATTTGATATGTATAAAAAGAGTGGTGCATACTGTCGTTTCCGACACGTGATCTGCAGTCAAATTCTTTCTCCGTCACTTAGTTCCCAATACGAGTTATATCACTTTTACTTATCTTATTCAAATAGGTACAATCAGTGGTAGCGTTCGTCTGAACCGATTCTTAAAATTCTTAGGAAATCGGTTGTTGGATTATCCGAAAAAAATCTTATATATTAATAGCCGATATATAATAGCTATGATATAATTAATACCATTACTACAAGTTCTGCAGATGCTGAAAAGGGTTTTTTTTCTGTGAGGAACAAAACTAAATTTATTTTGACATAGGAAATCGTCTTGATATTAAAAATATGACAAGTCATAAATTTGATAGACCTTCCATTGGATGTTTAGGACTGCAGCAATTCAGTTTGAATGTGGTTAAGTAACCATAACACAGCTGATGACACTAGCGTCAAAAAGGAGCCTATTTCAGAACAAAGATATAAGAACGGAATTTCAACCAGGAAATATCTTAATAAATAAATGTTTTCTATTAAATTATCAAAAGGGTTTTATTCTTTTTGACGCAATAAAGTGATTTGTTTCCATTCTTACACTGAAAAGAAAATAATCAGAACATGTTCCAAAAACTGTACCTTCTTTTATAGAACCGGTTCCTGGAAATGTTCGATGACATTATTGGGTACAAGCCTATTTATCTATTAAATTCACCTCCCTGAGAGATTTAATGTTGCTTGTTCTCGGACTTCTGTAACGAAAAAAAAGCTAGTAAAACAGATAGATACTTAAGGCTTATACAACTTTATCGAGAATCTACAGTAGAACGATTTCAACGAAGGCTCATTCACCCAACTCGAACAAGCAGCATTTTTTATTTACACTTTTTGGCGGAGGTGGGCAGGCATTTTTAGCTTTTCTTTAATGTTACTTCATACTGTCACTGTAAATATATGTCGCCAAAACTGAAATATTTCGTGAAAAGCGTAAGCAGTTGACTTCGTGCCATCTAAAAATTGTTTCGAATTCCATTCAGATTGACGGATAAGACAAGAACATTCAGGACAAAAAGTCGTATCCAGAATCTTCAGATGAGATATTTCTTACATTCTTAAAAATACTCACCAAAAATATAATTTGAGAAAATATTTCCTTTGAGAAATTCCTGCTTCAAAGGTTATGGTTTTACGGGAATACTGCCCAGGATTATTTTACTAAAAGATAAAGACATATTTATTAAACGCGAAAACAGGAACGGTTAATTATAGTGTTTGTTTAGCAGGTTTACGCTTGGTTTCGGATTTTTGCTTTCTAGTAAATAACTAACTACCCCAATGACAGTTCCATTCCGTTCAAATATATATTTTGTCATTACTAGGAAGAAATTTATTTAAAGGAAGGTGTTCTTTAAGAGGTTTTGTCGTAATACGCTTTTTTTTTTTTGTTTCAAAATGGAGGCGGTTTGTGAGAAATGGACTTGCACACGAACACAAGCAAAACAAATTGACACTTTTAGTGAATATTCCTCAAAGGGTTTGACAGAAGGTTAGAAATAAATTAGGTTTACGAAAAAAACAACATTGTCTTCTTTTTTTTATCTTTGAGCCCCTGTCCGCCTCCGTTCGATGAACGGATATTTGCAAAAATGTATAACGAAAAGATGACAACGAAAAGGGAGGCTTCGATGCATGAAAATGGAAAATTGCAGAGGAGGAAGTGATTTGACACTGTGAGGAAAAAATAAAAACAGATGAGAAATGAAGAAGCCGAGATAAAAATGGGAAGAGGGGGGGAGAGGAGAAACTTATTAAAGTTCATTTGTATAGATACATAGATAGATAGATAGATAGATCTGAACAATCATATAGATATAGATATATAAATAGATAGGTATGAACAAATAGATAGATAGATAGATCTGAACAATCATATAGATATAGATATATAAATAGATAGGTATGAACAGATAGATAGATAGATAGATAGATAGATAGATTAGAATGATATAGACCAATCAATTCTGAGATAGATAGATAGATAGATAGATAGATAGATAGGTAGATCTGAACAATCATATAGACATAGATATATAAATAGATAGGTATGAACAAATAGATAGATAGATAGATAGATAGATAGATAGATAGATAGATAGATCTGAACAATCATATGGATATATAAATAGATAGGTATGAACAGATAGATAGATAGATCTGAACAATCATATAGATATATAAATAGATAGGTATGAACAGATAGATAGATAGATAGATAGATAGATAGATAGATAGATAGATAGATAGATAGATCTGAACAATCATATAGATATATAAATAGATAGGTATGAACAGATAGATAGATAAATTGATAGATAGATAGATCTGAACAATCATATAGATATAGATATATAAATAGATAGGTATGAACAGATAGATAGGTATGAACAGATAGATAGATAGATAGATCTGAACAATCATATAGATATATAAATAGATAGGTATGAACAGATAGATAGATAGATCTGAACAATCATATAGATATATAAATAGATAGGTATGAACAGATAGATAGATAGATAGATAGATAGATAGATCTGAACAATCATATAGATATATAAATAGATAGGTATGAACAGATAGATTGATAAATTGGTAGATAGATCTGAACAATCATATAGATATAGATATATAAATAGATAGGTATGAACAGATAGATAGATAGATAGATAGATAGATAGATAGATAGATAGATAGATAGATGCTGACATAGACCAAAGCTGAAGTGTAGTAAAATGAAAACAAAGTATGGCAAATGAAAGAAACAAAGCAGGACAACACACGAAAAAGAAAGAGAGAAGGCCAAACGAAGAAGAAAGATAGCACAAAAAATAAAAATAAAAAGAATGAAAGTAAGAAATAAAGAAAAAAGTATAGAACACGGAGATAGAAATAATAGGTAGAAGAGTGTAAGAACAAAAATAAAATAAAGAAAGAAAGAAAATACAGGCAAAAAGAGAAAAAAAAACAAATTAGTCAAAACTGATTTAGCATGTGTAAAACCGAAGAAATGAAAACATATTTTGATATATTCAGGAAATGGAAGGTAAAAATACAGGCAAAGCAAATATGAAATAAATATTGATAAAGTTGATTTTTCTTAACTAGATTATTTTTATTTTTCTGTTCAGACATCAACGAAAAAAAGAATCAACAAGACAAACGCTGAATCTATTCACCTCAGCTTTTAACAAGTCAAATTCTGCAAAGATATTTAACGTAAAAATATATGTAAACAAAGTTTATTCATTCAGGCTAATAAACCATTCTTGGGTGGTCATGAAAATAGTAGGAATTCTAAAGAACTTCCAAGCACAAAATAGAAAGAATGAAGAATTAAGTTTTGCTTTCTTCCCAACATGCACGCAAATTCAAGCCTGACAAACCAAACATTAAGTTTCCAAATAATGAAGGATCGGAAAAAAGGGTTTTTACAGACTTTTTTTTTACTTTGAACAAGTGCATTTGCTTTACATAGGATTTCTTCTGATTAATGGTCTGAGTGGAAATTATAGGTGTTTTGTGTTGTGAAACATTAACATCCATTCTTTCAAGATATTTCAAAGTTGAGTTAAAGTAATGAGGAAAAGCGAGATTTTGACGCTGAACTCTTCTTGATGTAGAGTTCTGTACGGTCATGATGACCATTGTTATTGAGCTTTTCACTTTAATCTAAATAGAAACGCGGGAAAGGCTATGATAGATAGATAGATAGATAGATAGATAGATAGATAGATAGATAGGTAATGAAAATACTAAGATAGATAGATAGATAGATAGATAGATAGATAATTAAAATACTAAGATAGGCAGATAATTAAAAGGCAAAGATAGATAGATAGACAGATAATGACCAGGCTAAGATAGACAGATAATTAAAAGTCAAAGATACATAGACAGACATATAGATAGATAGAAAGATAGATAGATAATGAAAATACTAAGATAGACAGATAATTAAAAGGCTAAGATAGATAGATATATAGATAGATAATGAACAGGCTAATATAGATAGATAGATAGATAATGTACAGGCTAAGATAGATAGATAGATAGATAGACAGATAGATAGATAGATAGATAGATAGATAGATAGATAGATAATGAACAGGCTAAGTTAGATAGATAGATAGATAGATAGATAGATAGAAAATGAACAGGCTAATATAGATAGATAGATAGATAACGAACAGTCTAAGATAGATAGATAGATAGATAGATAGATAGATAGATAGATAGATAGATAGATAGATAGATAGATAATGAACAGGCTAATATAGATAGATAGATAATGAACAGGCTAAGGTAGATAGATAGATAGATAGATAATGAACAAGATAAGATAGATAGATAGATAGATAGATAGATAGATAGATAGATAGGAATCCGAAAAAATGATAAGATGATGAATAAATATGACACGTTTGTCAATCTAACATGTTTTCACTTTTATTAACGTCACAAATTGTACTAACATTTGAATCCTTGTTCGTTAATTTTGGAATCGATTAATTTATTGAGACGTCAGATGGAAGAATCGTCAGACGTACGTGAAACATGATTGACCAATAAATATCAAAGAACACAAAAATAAAAATAGCAGACTTTCTTTCCTTTTTTTTTTCACTTCATATCTCAAACCCAATGAAGCTTTAATAGAAGGTTAACATGTTAGACTGATTAAAGTTTCCGAATCTGTATCTTATCAAAGATAGATATGAATAGACTGGTATATATATATATATATATATATATATATATATATATATAGAGAGAGAGAGAGAGAGAGATCCGTTTAGGTGAAACCATCCCTGCCTCGTTAGGATTTATTCTAATTTACCGCTCTACTTAGCATATTGAATCCTCTACGTTTTCGCTGTCTTTATACTCGCTTGTTTTTTTCTTTGGACTAAGGACTTAAGACACTTGACGATTTCTTTCGCGTTGTTCTGATATTTTTAGTTCTTTCTTTTTTACTTCCAATTTTTTCCGCAGATACCACTTTGCCCTCAATTGTCTACTAGTTGAGTCATCCGAGGTTTTTCAAGCGAGTAATATTCTAAATATATATATATATGTACACACACACACACACACACACACACACACACACACATATATATATATATATATATATATATATATATATATATATATATATATATATATATATATATATCTTGCGCAGCGTGCACCCAGGGGCGACTCCGTCGAAGGACAAAGTTGAAACCGAGGAAAATTATACTGAGAGTTTCCCAGCCCGAGGCCGCGCCCCCTACATTGCACAAGAGGGAGGGATTGGTGCTCGCCCCGAGGTCAGCGCAACCGATAGTTGCGGTGGTTGCGGACAATTTTTGTTCCTTGCCCGGGTCTACGCGCTCGGGTGCTCACCTTAAAAAAAGACCTTGTGTCACAACTCTTTTTATTGGTGAGACAGTGTAAATACCCAGTGTATTGAGCATTTTTCTTTTCTTTTTTTTCTTATTTTACTCGTTTGGATTTTTCTCTTTGGAGTAGAAATTACGATACTGGGCGAATTTCTTGGCCAACTTGGATGTTTTCAGTCTTTTGTTTTTTTCAAAATTTTTTCCATATATGTTTTTATTCCCACATTTTACTATCAATTTTTTTTTCTTACACCAGCCATGGCTTAGTGGTAGAATCCCCGACTAATGCCAATTCAGCCGCGTTTCGACCCTAGCTAGAGGCAACCGGACGTCTAGCCACACTGATGTGCTGTGATACGGCGAAACAGTCTGTCTGTGAATGACAATATATATGCCCCTGAAAAATTTACTTCGTTTGAGCTTTCTGGGGAGGAAGTGTGGGTTTGTAAACAGTGACTATTACGGCTAATAATGGATGACTCTTCGGTAAATCGAATCGAGTTCTCTCATTCACTGTGTGTTTACCTAAAAAGAAATACGCTTAAATTCAGCGTCACCTCTGCATGCGCCAACGGCTTAGTGGTAGAATCCCCGACTAACATCTATCCAGCCGGGTTTCAATCCTAGCTAGAGGCAACTGGTCCTCTATCCACACTGATGAGCTATGATACTGCGAAACAGTCTGTTTGTGGATGGTTATATATATATATATGTATATAAACAAACTAGGTTTGTCCCACTTTTATTCAGTTTAGAATAAAAAAGGTCAAATTAATTCTAGTTGGAAAATAGGAAATATTTTCATAAATTATTTTCTACATCTTTCCACGAGATTTGTGTTACTTTGTGTAATGTTTAATGATTTGTGCTATGAAGTTGTCCATACACTTTCCTTTTTTGATCTATTGGAGTTCTCTCGTTATGTAGGATTTGTACATGAGAGGGGTTGTCAAAAATTATCTATTAAGCTAAAAAAATAAACTGTCATTTTTAACCCAAGAAATATTTTTTCATGGTGGAACCAAATACGAAAGATATTTTTGATTATTCTTTCAATCAATTGTCTGAACTGGAATCTACTGTTCTTGTTCATAGCTTAGATCTTTGTGTACTACCCATCATGCCGGACAAAGAAAATATCTTTTTTGAGTTCGAGGTTTTGTTTTCGCAACTTACAAAACTTGTCCCTGTTTCCTCGGATGCTTTTGGTAACCTTAGATCAAATTAAATAATTATACTCATTTCTTTCCTAGTACACCTTTTTATACTTCTGAATCAAACTGGAAAATTGAGCACAAACGGATTATCAGATCTCTAAATGAAAACTGTGATTTGGGGATTTCTAGACCTGATAAGGTGGGGTGTTGTCATAATGGACTCCACTGATTATGTTACTAAGATGTTTTCAATTCTAAATGATACATCAAAATTTATAAAATTAGGCCCTTTTGATGCAACCACTTCAATGAAAATAAAATTCCAGAAACAACTTTTGAAGTGGGTTCAAATTGGAATTCTTTCTCCTGAAATTTCTGAGGAAATTAGACCCTCTGGCTATATTAAAACCCGCATTTATGGTCTTCCAAAAATCACTAATAAGGGAGTACATTTAAGACGCATATTATAAATGATAGTGTCATCACAACATAAGGTGGCCAAATGGTTTTCTAAAGTGATACAATCTGTTTTGCAGCACTCATTTACTATAAAGAATTCATTTTCCTTTGTTGAGTTTATTAAAAATTGTCCCTCCTCTGGCAAATTTATGTGCCCTTATGATGTGTGTTCTTTGTTTACTTGTGTTTCCCTCATGGAAAAAAAATTAACATCTGCTGCGATTTTCTTTGTTGCAGTTCTTTGTCCTCTCCTGCTGTTGTTGAAGTAATTTTGTGGAATTGGTGAAATTTCCCACTTCATCTGTCGAATTTAGTTTCAACAATATGATGTATCGTCAAATTGACGGAGTTGCCATGGGTTCGACTTTCGTCCCTGTGTTGGCGGTTATATTCGTTGTGTTTTATGAAGAGAGATTATTTAATAATCTATTATGTCCCTCTTTGTATTGTCGTTATGTCGATGACACTTTTTGCCTACTTAATGAATAATAATAATAATCTTCATCATTCTTTGAACTTTAACCTTAAGAAAGATGTTAATTCCAAAATTGCTTTCTTGGATGTATTGCTACATCGCACACCTACATCTTTTCGTACCTCGGTTTATAGAAAGTCTACTGTTTCTGGTTTATATACGCGTTGCGATTCTTTTGGGCCTAAGAAGCGCAAAAATAAACCTTACAGAAACTTTGACGCATAGAGCATTTCAGATTTGTTCTGAAGAGTTCCTCGATAGTGGATTTTATAACGAGAACTTTATGAAATAATGGGTATCCACCCACTGTTCTCTCATTCACTGTGTGTTTACCTAAAAAGAAATACGCTTATTCAGTGATTAATAATAAGATTACTGAGTTCCAAAAAATTAAATCAGTTTTTATAGCAAAATGTCCTGTGTCTCTAAAACTTCCGTGGATTAGAGAAAATGGTGAAAACTTAACGTGACAAAGTTTTATTTTTCTGCTGAGATGCATGTTGTATTTGTTACTAGATCAATTCTATCTTCTAGTCGTAAGGACGTTCACCTCGCTTCATCAAATACGTTTATAAGTATGAATGTAACTGCGATGTCAGTCACATAGGGAGAACTACTCAGCTGCTTTATACTAGAATTAAATACGATGTCCCATTGAAAATTAGGAACGACACCTTGCAACAAAATGAACTCTTCCGCAATACTTATTGTTCCTCAATATGCAAACTCTTGATAAATGCTTGAATGTTGAATGGTTTACTGGTTAAACAGATTAGAGTTATTTGCCTAAGTACGCCTGACGAGTGATTTCTTTTTTCTCAATTTTCTCGACTGTATTTTCCGTTTGTTTGCCCCCCCACCTCCCGATTTGATTTTCTTTATCGTTTTTGTCTGGTTTACTCGTTTTTAGTTTTAGTTTTTTTTACTTTTTTCCAAGTCTTTTCTTTTTCATTTTGTGCATTATTGAAAAAGAAAATAAAAAAAAAAAAAAAGAAAGAAAAGTTGTAAGTCATATGTTTGGCCATGGAGGTTTTGGGCCATCATTGCTGACGACAATTTAAATTTTACCACCGCCGCTGTCATCTTCTAAATCGGCCTGGTGTGAAAATAGGCCGAAGAAAAAAGACGCAGATTACTATGAAGCACAAATGAGTAAATTTGAGGAATCCTTTAATCCTGGAAGATTTGGAAGCTGTAAATACCAGAATAGTATCTGCTGGCCTCCGACGTAAAAAGTCGGAAATCAATTGGGGTCAGCAAGGAAACCATGGAAGAGGTCTTGAAAACCTTGAAGTTAAAATCCCAGAGTTTTGGCAAGAAGTACGAATGTGATATGGGACATTCTTTATCCCACAGAGCAGGACGCAAGATGGCCGGTAGTGTTTTAACTACCAAAAACCTGAGACTGCAAACAGAGTATATGGGCACCCGTAGGAAAAGATCATGGTACATGTGGTTCCCGTGAACATCTCTGAAGACTGGACGGGGTACTTCTTTTCGCATTTCGGCAAGGTGGAGGGGGAGAAGAAACTCTTATGGAAATCCGGCATTGCAGCTGGGGATATCGAGTTACAGGTTTCATTGACCCGAAATCCCTAATATTTTCTTACGCAGGGAAAAGAGGTTGTTGGTTGTGGTTGCTGTTGGTCGTGCGGTTCCTCGAGGTACATGATCAAAGAGTGCCCCGCTAAACATCCCCGGCCTGCAACTCAGCCCACAGCAACAACAGTAGCAGTAGTCGTAGCATCTGTAGAAGAGGGAGTAGCTAAGAAAGTCCACTATGGTGCCTGGAAGGAAGTTGGAAGGAGTAGGAGGACGAAAAACGTGCCATCCCCCCAAAAAAAGAAAGGACGAGAATACACCAAAGCAGCAACTACCCCCGTAGGATCGAGAAAGGAATGTGCAATAAGAAAGACGGAAAGAGCCAGAAAAGGAAGCACCACAAATAGAAGCACCACAACAAAAGCAGACGCAGACGCAAAGACGGCAGAAACAACAACAGCAACAAAGGCAGCATAAAACTGACACTGACATGGAGGTGGACAAAATGCCTCCACTTTGGGCATCATCCCTTAAGAGGAGCAGTGAGATGGAAGAGTAGGTGGAGGAGCCATCTCAAAAGCCCTCCGGGCGTAGTAGGATGGATAGCGCCATGGACAAAACCAGGTCCCTATTCGTCGGCCCTTTCTCTAAAGAAACTGTTGAAGTATCCAAAGCAAGGAGCCTCTCTACTTTCCCTTCCCGTTCTCCCTCCAATTCTCCCCTTAATGCAATTTCTACACCCTCTCACGCGTCCAAACTCTTCCCCTCCCCACCCATCCAGGGAGAAAAAGAAGAAAACATTATTCCAAGGCCCAGAATCGATTTGCAGTCTGGACAGGGAGGAATACAAACGGGGCCTGTCCATCCAAAAAAACATGAGAGATGGAGCAAAACAAAGAACCCCACAGCAAAAAAAAAAAATCTCAGTTTATTTAAATAACGTGAATCCAACTCAAACATTCTAATACTCGGAAGTATCTCAGACATTCAGGTATGCCTTACACGGATAATCACACGTGGGACATTTGGGAAGCTGCGGGGATCCTCAACAGACTTCCCGTCCACAGTAGTCATTTTAAATAAAAGCCCTAGTTGGGTCTTTTTTGTTTTTTTTGTTCAAGATCCTGACGGAGCATTTGCTGTCATTTGCCGAGTGTCTGTTGTGACCTGAGCAGACTTGCGCTGTGAAAGGTCAAACAATTCACAACAACCTGCATCTCATCTGCACGGTCATAGAAAGTATAAAAGACGACGATGAGGCCGTGCTGATCAATTTAGATCAGGCCAAGGCATTTGATAAGGTTGACCCTCGCTATCTAGCTGTTGTCCTCCAGGGAGCCGGATTTGAACCACACTTCTGCCGCTGGATTAGTCTGCTGTATCGCTCCTCCAGTGCTGTGGTACAGGTAAACTGGAAGCTGTCAAGCGCTTTTGGGCTGTCTCAAACGGTTCTCAGGGTGTTCTAATTTACGCTTTGGCTAAGAGAGCGAGCGTGCAGTCCGTCCCTACATGGAATCGCTCTCCCTGGAGGAAATCGAGCCAGGGTTTCCGCGTACGCCGATAAAGTATCTACATTCGTGTCGTCCCGCAGCGACAGTGAGGTGGTACTGAAAGCGCTTGAACGGTACGAAAAGGTGAAATGGGCCAAGATTAACCGCGACAAGTCTTCCGGCTTGCGGTTAGGTGCCTGGAAGTAGGTCAATCTTCCGGGGGCCCTTTGGTTGTACAGACGGTCCTGTACACGTTCTAGAAGTGTGGTTTTGACCCGACCTCCTGCTGGAGAGAAATTGGTCAGAAGTACAGGCAAAGTTCGGCGTGGCCGGTTAGACTTGGCGCCGAATGAGGTTGTTCTTGATGGGCAGGGTTGGGGCGTGTGCCACTTACGCCTTTCCTCTTGTTCTTTACCTTTTGTTTGTATTTCCTCTCTGTAATAGACATAACTAGGCGCTTGAGCGCTTGCCATCCTGTATTTTATCGAGGGGACGCAAGCATAATGTCAACAGAGAAGTCTGTGCACAATGTCCGTGTCATGGGGAATGGGAATGCTGCACTTGGGGAGTCACAAGCTCACCTCGCGGTTGGCTTTCCTCCGTCGTGCATTAACAGGGGATTCAATTGTGGCGTTGATTGTAAGGGACGTTTCCTTTTCCTTACTATCAGTCATCCCATCTTGCGGGTTGAGCGCCGTCATAATCCCCGAGATCAATCGGATTTCTTTCGCGAGTGTCGACATGCCTTAACGATCATTCCTCGGTCCACTGACCTTTCTCGGCCTTTGAGCGTCTTCTTTCGGGGTCTAGTGGAGTGGGGGGCGCGAAAGATCCATTCTTGTCAGAGGAAGATTTTCGATCATTTTGGTCATGGGCGCCAGCGCCGGATTACCTCAGCAATCCTGAGTTTTCGCTTACCTGGCGAATGGTTCAAATAGGCAGTCTCTCAATGACAAAGCCTTCATATAGGGCTTGGCAGATTTGCCAGACTCTGTAAGATGTGAACTTGGCATAGAGGAAACTACCTCGCACGCCTTCTACCACTGTCCTGTGGTCCGCCCTCCATGGTTTTATGTCGGCGTGTTGACGGATCGTATTGTTCCCGAAAAGATGGCGCTCATTGATCGAGTATACGCGCGTGACAGTGTGTCGCCCCCTGGTGAAACGAATGGTGTTTCTATCGCTGATGGCCACGTCCCGAATGGTGATTTAGACGACGCGACAGGAGGAAGTCTTGCAAGGCAACCGTCTTTCTCATCAGGATCTGATCCATTCTTTGAGAATCAGCTCAAGTTGAAGATTAGTACTGATAGAAAATGCTTGCTTTCGAAAGACTTTAGCGGAGACGAGCTTGGTTCGAGTGAACGGGGCTAGCCTTGATTTTGTTTTGTAGGTCTGCCTAGGTCACATTGGGGTGGTTTCCTGTGGAGCCCTCCCCTAGCTAGGTTAGACAAGCTCTGTGTAAGTTGTTAAAATGAGTAATTGTTGTTCCCGGCCTGCTCTCCGTTGCAACTTTGGTTATGATCCAAATTGAGATTTCCAACTTCCCCAGTTTGTTTTTGGCCCCCTTTCAACTCGACTGGGTCAGCTTTATTTAGTTTCCATGTCCGTATATATTTTCTTCTTTTCTTTCTCCTTTAGCGAGAAAGCCTCTTGATTCTGTCGTAGGGCAGAACACACTGGCCTCTCACTTTTGAGGGTCCTACTAACATCAGTTATCTTTATTTTGCTTTGTATTCATATTTAGTTTGTTTTTGGGTTCATCTCCTTTTCTCTCATTGTAATTCATTAGATTTTTATATATAATATTTTTATGACCAAAGAATTTTTATATTACGGGTTGCGTTTTGTAGATCTCTTTGAGAGTATGCGGCATTATGGTTTATGGATGATTGGTTGGTGACAAATGAGTTCTTGTGGGGAATGTGTAACTTGTAATGAGTGAATGAGTCGTGAATCAGATTAGCTAGGTATAAAATAGATAGTGATGACCAGCTTCAATCCATTCCTCCTTTTCAGCCTTGTGCCATAATTGTAATTTTATACAATAAATATGGAGGAATTGTTTTCTGTTTTAGCCAATTCACATTCACTTTTCCATTTGAAAGTTCTGGAGTCAGTTTACATCAGGTTTAGTAGATCCTCCCTGTTTAAGCAGCGAGGGTGTCTGCTCGGCTTTGCAATGATCCTTTTCTGGTAGTTAATTTTTTCTCCCATTTCCATCATAAAATAACACATCTTTCATATTTATTATATTTTACCTGAAATTCTCCCTATGAAGAAACTTTAATAAGTGGAAACGAAACCGATTGTTTTTCCCTCTTTTTAGTTTTTTTATCCCTTATTATATGTTTTATATTATATAATATATATATATATATATATATATTAAATGTAAATATATATGTAAATATATATGTAAATATATATATATATGTATATATATATGTGTGTATGTGTGTGTGTGTAAATATATATGGTCTGACGATTGCATATAGCATGAAACAGACTCTCGCCTCTAAGTGTTGACTTTATATATATATATATATATATATATATGAAGAAATATAGTCTTAAGGTGTGCAATATTTATGGGATAAAGTGCTCAATATCAGAGATAGAGCTTGTGTAAATATAAAATTGAACATAGAAGTCAACAATTAGAGGCTACAGTCTGTTTGATGCTATATGCAATCATCAGGCCTGACGACTGCATATAGCATGAAACAGACTGTCGCCTCTAAGTGTTGACTTTATATATATATATATATATATATATATATATATATATATATATATATAATACTAATAATCTTATAAATATACTCGTCCGGCGAAACATTAGGTGTTTTAGATTAAATGAACAAACCAATACCCAAGGAAAAAGAAAGATTAAAAAAAAAGAAAGAACTAAGAACATATACTTCCGGCTAAAATAATCGTGTAGAATCTAAGTTCAGAGTCCAAAGAAAAAATCCTCCAACACGAGTAAAGTAAAAATAACTAAGCAAATTGCTCAATACGCTAAGTAGAGCAAACTGAGTAAACCTAAAAGAACCAGACAAACCTACTTAGGTTTCACCTACGCGGATCGTCAGTTTACCCTGACGATCCCCGTAGGTGAAACCTGTGTAGGTTTGTCTAACTCTCTAGGTTTACTATATATATATATATATATATATATATAGATAGATAGATAGATAGATAGATAGATCTGGTTTCTGCAATATAGAAATATCAACTACTGTTAACCCATCAAGCTAGATATAGCGAGCTGAACAATGAGATTGTTATAAAAATAGTTATGTTCCCTAATCTCCAAATCGGATTTTGTTCATACTTTTCGGTGTAAATGCATATAATGTCTAATTTGGAGATTTCTCTGTGCAAGATGTCGTTTCGCGTCTTCGATTTCGCTCTTCATGCTGAGCAGATGATTTCCTACTTCATTTAATTTGCCCTTAAATAAGAAAGTTAATTTTCAATTGGAATTGTTGACACCACGTCAACCGCCAAACTACTTCATGTCATTGAATTCAAAAGGTCTATTAATTCACACGCCCACTAAACAGAATAATTTAACACAAGATGGCCTTTAATGTTGGACGCAATACGTGATCTCGGAAGCTAGTCGGGAAAATGTGAAGATATCCGAAAAGCCCGGTGTATGAACTTACAATATGCCACCAAATTGAACTAATTTATCAACTTGGATAATAATGTCTGTAGTCAGGCAGTAATTCCTATTTTTCCTTAGTGTCATTTGAGGTTTGGTCAAGTGTACTAAGATCGATTTGGAAAAGTAAGTACGGCATTTGACAACGATAGGAAATGCATTGGTCATCCAGGTAGTATAGACTTAAAAGCAAGCCGAAAATAATTGAGTAAGATCAAACGAACGGATAAAACTGATATCTGGAGACATAGAGGAATATAGCCCCATGAATTTAATAAAGCTTTCACTCTAATATTCTCTGATAGATATCCAGATTTACAGAAGCCGGATGAAACAGGTGGACACATTGTCTAAAATATTGTGATTATAACAACAGAAATGAGGGCATTAGTTCACCTGTAATAATATAAGAAATTACATTAGGTTTAAGCTGACAGTATTTCAACGGAATATTGTTATGACTGGACGGCTACAATCATAGCGACTCATCCACCTTACTGAAGGTGTATATCTGTCATATACCAAAGATGTTTGCTGTGACAGCAAAATAAAATAAAAGAGAGACAACTATTGACTTATACACTGCCACAGAAAGGTGATAAAGAAGAAACGTAGTCTAAATCGATAAATGTGATTGATACGTGAGATATTATTAAATATCTTAAAACTTATTAAAAAATTCCATGATCAAAGACTGAGAGAGATTTGCAATTAAACATATTAACTATTCGTTTTCTCAATACAGAATAAGTATCAAATGATTGTATTGCGTTCTATGGTCTCCCAGATTCTATTCTTTAAAGCCCACCGCTACATCATAGACTATTCCTGGGTATGACGATACACTTCATCCGGCAGCAAGACGTGAAATCACCTCTTAACTGCTGTTGTTCGCAGGTTCACCCTGACTCGGACCTTTATCACCAATTAGTGTCCCATCTATGGACAAATATTGAAACTTCAAACAAAACACTATAAATGTATAAAAATACATTTTGATAGTAAAAATACCAGCAATTCATTTTTCATTTAAAAAATAGCAACAATACCTATTTATAATAAAATTAGAAATAATTAATTTTTCAAGTAACATGATCAGCAAAGCATTTTATCTGTAGCTGAAAGCATACAATTGTGTTCAAAATATATTTAGCTGAAGCCATAAAATTGTGTTCAGTTACATATCGGCATTAAATAATCCATAGAGTTATGGCTTGACTGAAGAAAGTAACTCTTTCGAACATTTGCCATAGAAATAGCATGATATAGTACAACGTGGCTTGAGACATTTGGTCTGTGGGAAATGAGCTATAGGCAATAAAATTATTTTTCACCCACAAAGATGCCTTTGAACTTTACCAAGACTGGAAATTTATGCTAACGTATGTCCAACGCAGATATAGCGGCATTAATCGATCTGGTTCTTCTAAAGACAGGGTATAGCAGGAGGAGTCTGATACTTCCTGGAGTGATAGAAGCAAGAGAACATTTTTTTATCGTCTTTAGCGATGGCTCATATATACTACATTTCAGGCCTGGTTTGAATTTGAGTCCAAATTGACGTACAAGTCAGAGATACTCTTTAATAGCATCTGCTTAATGACAATGGAACGTTAATAGGTTGTTTTTTGAGGTAATGAATTTTACAAAACAGTTTTCCCTCATTTTTTTTTGTTTAAATTCGTTTGAAGGAGAGAACGACTGATTAAATTAGAAGCATTTTGAATATGTTAACTTTTATTTTTCAATATTTATTGAAGCACACAAAGCTCTTTCTTCACTTCAAAAATTCATATATTTCTTCTTAGTGTCTTACTGTTAAGAAAAATGAAATTTCTATGAAAAAAAAATAAATCAAAGATCTGAACCATGATAAGACGCAGCTGGTCGAATATAGGATGAAAAAGTTATAGTCACGAGAATGTTTTGATACATGTTTTGTGGGAGTGGTGTTGAATTGTATCAGGATTTCATTCAAAGCGACTAGCAACTGAATGGCTATTGCTATTTAGATCAATTCGTAATTATAAATTTAAAAATCAAAATATAGATAGAAAAGATATCACTTTGGAAAAAAACTTTATGAACTGATCTTCGGTGAGATTCATTGATTTTACCCACTATTTAAGAAAATGGAAACAAAAAGGAAAGAAAGCTTGGAGAATTTGATACTCACAAGACATAGTGAATACAAAAGGATCAGAAAGAAAACAGCCGAGCGCCCTAACTGAAGAGAAGCATGGTGCAATGATTAACAAAGTTGTCTCGCTAGATCAATTGCGCCTGACTAGTAAGTTCGATTCTCACTGGATTCCTCATAGTTTTGACCTTGTGCCACACATATGCTACGCTCAGAAAATCACCATAACCTACCTAACTAGTTGTGTAAATGGTTAACAGAACAGGTATGAGGGCTGATAGCAAAAAGACAATCTTTATTAAGAGCTATAAAATGGTGGAGAGTGATGATCATCCAGGCCCTGAAAAATGACAACACGAACAAGTAGCAGAATGGTTTCCTTAGTCAAAATGTTCTGATTGTGTTGCTATAGTTTTGTTCTTTTAGTAACACCCAACCCTCACTTCGAAGCATTCCATAGGGGACCGATAAATAAATGATGCCGATTGTATTCATTAATTTCTTTGATTTTCTGGCAGTTGTCCATTCCAAGATGGATAATTGATTATTCTTCACGATTTCTCTAAATATTTTCGCATTCTGTGTGATACTTTAACTGCCTCAGGCTATCAATCCGCAGTGGATCAAATTAAAAATGAACCGATCATTTCACGACTTTGAAGGGAGATAACTCACCGAGATTTGCCATACGACTAGTTGTACCATCCGTTTCGTTTTAATTAAACAATAAACATGGAAGTGATGAAATGGGAAAACTTAATAAAGACGATTTTATTGCAATGAAGAGATATTTTTTAGTGGATTTCTTTCATTATACACTCGAGAACCGCTCAAGGTAGATGGTTATAATTAAAATTCTAATCCTGAATTGGGGGGTGATTTGAATGAAATAGAATTTGGTAGGAAGTGAATATTATAAGGATTACGCAGGATTCTTGACCTGAAGAGGTCTGGATTGAATAGCCCAGGAAAGCACGCACACGGGTGTCCGTTCCATGAAGTAACAATTCTCGGAAATGCTGTCTTACAGGCTTTCGTAACAACCTTAGCAAGTTGGCTTTGTCCTTTCCATTAATTGTCAGGTTCTATTTAAATCAATAAACATAAAGCCTTTTACATCCCCCCCCCCAAAAATACAGAGGCCGTTACTTTCCCTGCAAATGAAACGACCTTGACCTTCGTTAGAGCAGGTGCAGAAGCGTGTTTCCATTTTCTTTTTGTCTCTGGCTTAACGCTTATCCTGAGCTAGGAAACTTTCAAGAAAACCAGCTTCATCTGCCTCAAACAATAACAGATTTTGCTTTTGATCAGGTCTCAAAAGACGTGGTTCACATCGAGCAGAAATATTCTTCATGCCAAGTTCATTGTGGAGTAGATTCTCAACTATCTCACTGGTTATGCTAAGAGAATGGCTATTTCACTCATATTCAATCGCCTGGCATCCATCGCCAGTGGTGACAGAATTAATGTTTTCCTCCTTGGCGGCAGTTGGAGGATGTCCAGGCCTTGGCTCAACTTCAAGACTCTCGTTTCCCTTACTAAAGTCAGTTGTCCACTTTTGCGCTGTTCATAAAGCTGGGTCATCATCCTCTAATGTAGTAATCGTGTCAACCTGAATATCCTTGTGGGAAATATAGTTTTCTGGAGGTACTTCATAACACCACCATGCCAATTTTTTTTTCTGTTTTCAAGAGAAGTTGAAAATAATTACATTTTAAGTCTTTTTTTTTTAACAGGGTTTACCTGAGAAAAAAAAAACAGTTATTAATAAAATCTTACTTATTATAAAACGCAGATTGTGTGTGCGTGTGTCTGTTCGTTTATATATGGGATCGTATTTCCTACATTTTTCAACCGATTTCAACAAAACTTCACGGGACTACGTAAAATTACCCGCCAGTGGTTCTGACAGCGCCAAAAATTGGAAAAACACAGTTGTTTTTGCACGAAATCAATTTGAAAGCACGAGTAAGGGTATCGCACCCGACTGGAAGTTACTGCCAGCTACACAAACGTCTGAAAACAGAACGAATGCCGTTAACTTCCGGTAACTCAGCATTTTTTTTTTTCAGAGAACGATACTATTGTTAGACCGGAAACTACCTACACAATAGACTCTTCCAGGCCTACATTAAGTAGGCGACATAGCACTCTAGACAGTGACAGAGAGAGACACAGAGTGACAGTGAGAGTCTAGTACGACTACCAATTTTGGACACTAACATATACTAAGCTCCGCTTACACTATCTCTGTAACCTGTTGTTAATATATCTTTCTTACATCTAAACCGTGTTCCGTGTTTTCTTGCTGTGGTCCCAACTTTGGCCCCACATCAGATACACAAAAAGTAAAACAAATGAAACCTAAACATAAACAAGTCCTCCTAACTAAAAATAATAACCGGAAACTACTTTAAACTGTATACAGTCAACATACGGAAGTTAACTTTTAGTCACCAACCAAAAGATATTGCCAACCGACTACGACGCTAACCGGAGCCGACATAAACACAGCCGATTTATTTTACCAAGCAACTTGGCAAAAATATATGGGTACCTTGTGGCGGTGTAATGGTTAGCACGTTTGTCTCGCTAGAACAATTACGAATGAGTAGTGAGTTCGATCCTCACTAGGTGCCCCATACTTTCGACCTTGTGCCAAATCTAAGCTAAGCTTGGAAAATAGCTATTGGCGTGGTGTAATGGTTAGCAAACTTGTCTCGCTAGATCAGTTACAACTGAAAAGTGAGTTTTATCCTCACTAGATGCCCCATACTTTCGGCCTTGTGCCATATCTAAGCTATGCTTGGAAAATAACCAACTTGGATTGTAACTCGGCTTGCTCCAGGCTAAGTAACAGTCTCACTCTCTGCTTTCGGGCGAAGAGGAACCCGGACGAGGCTCCGCCGAAGGGCAGAGTCTCGTTCGGGGTGGTTGACTGCCCCTGAACCCGTTTATGCGGGTTCAAAGAGGGAATATTTTTGGTCGAGACTACGGGCTCGGAAATCACACGTTAAAGCCGGCCTTGTGCCATATGTAACCCTCGTGGGGGGGTAGCTAAATATCACTTGGCAAAAATATTTTAAGTCAAGTGATAGCGATTGCTGTATGAGTCGTACGATTTTTGAATCAAGCACGAGCAACGCCGGGCCATGCTACTAGTCGTTAATATGACTACATGCAAGATTTCATAACTGTCGCATCACTCCTTCCTCACCAGCTTCTGACCATTTCAGCCTGACCTCGTATTTCTCGTAAATGGAAAATATCACTTTTCTATAAAAATTGTCAGTACAGTCAGTCAACAATGGTATAAAAATGAAGATATGACGGTGTTAATTTTCGAAATTCCGATCAGTCAAGCTCACAAAATTTGAGATTTATACATTCGTGCGTAGGTGTGGTTGCTATTGTGTTGACACTATTGTCAATCGATAATTGACCATGATTAATCGAACCATAAAGATTAATGATCATCAACGTGATTCTCTCGCCTCCTTTCTCTCACGGTGTATTTAAATGCTGCTAAGAACACGGTAGAACATTATTAATACTTCCAAATTATCTATCATAAAATCGATGCCGGTTCAAACTAGCTCTTTCGGGGTAGTGAAAACTCAAATGACAAACACAAAAATGTAATATATATATATCCATTGTCGCATCTACAAATGGATTGAAATATTATTTATAGTAATTATAAAATTATCCATTAAGAAAAATGTCAGCGTTTATTGATGAAACAATTAACGTTATATTCGATTGGATTTAATAACACTTTTTAAAACAGATTTTCAGGAAATTAGATTTCTGAAGTCCACTGTTATCGCAAATTCTACCAGTGATGGGAGTTTACTTCTAACTTTGTTTTTCTTTTGCAAAGTGTGGAAAGTTAACAGCTTGTTTAAAATTGCCCCTTTAGTCAACTACCTGTTTTTAGTGTAGGCAAATAAAAGTGTTCTGTTTTTTGTTATCTGATAAATATTGTTTTGTGATTTTGTAAGAGCAGACTATATAGTTTCCTAAGGATCTGTTTGCTTGAAGCTATTTTCAATCTTTGATCAAAGGAAACGTTTGTATATCGATAGTTTAGTATGCTAGGCTATTTTAGGAACGTCTTACTTGGCCTACCGTAAAAATAAATACTATAGGGTAGACTCTGATAATGAGAGAAAGATACATTAGAGAAATCCCCTAATCGTAGCAGCAGCAATCAAAACATGAGCAACGACAACAGTCAACATTTGAGAAACAGCAGCAACAGATGTCGCAACGTAATCAGCAGCTAGGTTAAGTTTAAACATCTAAGTTCACTACAGCTAATTGCCCTATGGGACAGATGACTAATGGATAAATGCTTTGATTTGTGAATTTGGTGATATAGTTGTGAGTTCAATCCCTGTGTCGGGCAATGTGTCCTTGTACTCAGTGGAAACGGACGAGCACTAATTGAACAGTGCTAAATAAAATAAGAACTAGACGATATCCCTAGATGTGAGCAGTCGAATGAGAATAGTCTATTCCCGTATTAAATAAAAGTTTCCTTACATAATTCCTTGTAGGTTACCCAGATCGATACACATCTGATGAAGGCCGAAGGGCACAAAAACCGAAACGTTGTGATAACAACAACAAAGATGATAAAAAATCCAAATCCAAATAGTAAAAATAATGATAAATCCTTATTCTATAAAACCAGAGCAAAAAAGAATGATAGTTTAGATATTTTTGAACGAGATGGATACCATGATGGCATAAATGTCCGTGTCTAGATATTTTCCTTAAAAATGTTACTAATCTTACTAGTCATTGTTTTATAAGTGTGAACTGTTTATCAGTACTTTTAGGCAGTGGTAGGATTCAAGCGGTTCGTAACGGTTGACTATAAACTCACTACTGGTAAATAGTAACAGATACTTTCCACTTCAGCGGTTAAATGTAATCTAGTAGAGGAGATAGTCGAGTGCGTCCCTGGTGACCGATTCGGTCCTCAGGGAAATGATTGAAGTCGAGTAAAAAAATGGCGCTAATTTGAACCAATCAAACCGAAGAATCACAGTTTGAATATTTTTTCTTTCTTTTTCAGCCTATTCTGAAATTCGCCAGAAGATAAAGTGATGACCTGTTGTCGAGAACTAAATGAACTTTTAAAAATAAAGTTAGCGGCCTTCCTCTTCTTATCACGAGAAGTGCAAACCACGTGTGACTTTTCTGTAAAAGAAGATGTCTTTTTTATACTAATTTCTATAATTCCTATAAGCATGTATTTATATTTCTATCATTCTATGTTAAATATCTATGTTTAATCATTTCAGGTTTTTCACGGTAATTTCTATAGGCATGTATCAAAGTTCGATTTTCTTTATAATTATCGTATATTTTTTACTTATTTGTCCTTCTTCAGCTAATGTTCTCAGCTGACATGAAGTGGAAAGACTATATTGAATCCATTTGATAGAATATCGGCAGTGTTACAACTTTGTGTCTGTCGGGAAAGCGGCTGTAGGATTGAAAATAATTTATTACAAGACCGCAGAACCAATTTCCACGTTTATCAACGTTTGAAAGTGCAGATTGGTGGCCACAGCCCAGATATTGCAGCAAAACGTTTATCTCATCTAATCTGCCTTTTGTAAAGATGAAGCACGTTTGTGAAAGAAAGCAACAATTTCCCGAGGCTCTTTATGTATTAGTTCTTGAATTAATCCTAACTCGCAAAAGGTACCGCGTTCAAAGTTTAACCGTTCATTGAAGGAGGTGGGGGTATTTCAGGATCAGATCAGTGACAATAAAGCGTTTCGTTCAAGATGTATCGAAAGTTACATGCAATTTTTCTTTATTGTTAAAGCCAGGTTAGCGGAGATTAGCGCTGTCGGCTTCTGAAAATCTATTTCCGTCAAATTCGGTTCTATTAAAGATATATAAAAAAGTAAACCTGTTTATTTATTCATTTATTTATTTATTTTTGATACAGGATTTTTCGATAATGAATATTATTGAAATTTCATGATAACTTGGATTAGAAATTTTAAAAATTGGTTTCGTTTTCAGTATGAATATGTGTCTTCTTTCTCCTTTCGATCAGCAATTACAATATGGCGTGCTTATCTGACATTACTCGAATATTTTCGAACGAGGAATATTCATGGCAGCTGTTTTTACCAGTAATCATTTCTGTGAGATTTAACCATGATGATAGATGGCACTGAATAGACACCTTCTCTATCAAATATCCTTCAAGCAAGAAATTAAAACTTACCGGAAGCTGAAAAATTAGAATATTAGATTCCGGAAGTTGTTAGGGTTACCTATGAAATGAAAACCGATCCAACTATTTCGAAGGTAATAAAACATAATTATCTTGTAGAAAATAAGAGCTAATTGAGTCTTCCTCACCAGAGGCAATTGGATGGATTAATACGAACTATGGATCTGAAACTGATGGATAGTGATAGTATAAAATCCTTGAAGAATGACACAAAACTAACAGAATTCAAAACCCAGATTCCTGTCACATTGTTAAAGATATTTTTCGATGAATAAAAACAGAAGTAAAATGAGACAAATTCTATAAGCACACATCAGAATCTATCGTTCACATTTATAAATCTTCCATTCGATCATGCATTGAATATTGCTGCCATATTTGGTCTGGTGCTCCTGCTATTATTATAACTCGCTCCTAGCGGCTATAATATTATGTCTCGCTTAGGCTACACGCCGTGACGTCATTAACATTTCTTCTCGACTGACTCCAGCGACTGTTATTTACCAACCTCCCCACAGAGCCAATATGTGGCACGAGGCCGATTTTTATGATGATCAATACCGAGACAGGAGGCTAGGGCAAAACTTCCCCGTAGACACAACTTCACCAGCCGAGCACCTGCTCGTAGGCATAGCCTCGTCCGCGTTCATCTCTGTTGGCAGAGAGTTCGACAAGTTACTCGCGAGCATGGCAGCGCACTGCCTGAATTGAACGGACTTCTCTTGACGCATGTTGAGTTCATTATATAAAACATCTTGCCTAAGTCATTTGTGCAACCGGTGGGGGGTAGTATTTACTCAACAACAGCTATATATCTCGATATTCTTGACCAAAAGTAAAGTACAGTCTGTAAATTAATCGGACCTGTCGTGCCATCTTGTTTTTCATAATGGCTGATGCTAACCAACAAGTGAATAAATCGTTGCACTTTCTTGTTATGACGTTTTCCATTAACACGAGTGAAGCGGTTATATGGAATCAATTCCTAGCCTAGTGCTGGGTTAGCTGCACAGTTCTAGACAATATTCCTACTCAGTATCCATCTTACACAATTATAAAGCGCCGATCCGGTCGTGCATTTAACATTGATGGTATATTTGGTCTAATAACCTGGTTATATACATCGAAGTTCTTGACAAAATCAAAAAATGGATCTAAAAAGGTAAAGGACCTGAATTGGAATTTCGACTTGGATATTGATGCCATATCTGGTCGAGTTATCCGGCTATATATCCTGAGGTGCTCGACAGGATCCAAAGAGGGAAATGCAAAGTTAACGCACAGGAACTGGCATTTCGACTTGGATATTGATGCCATATCTGATTTTGATATCCGGCAATATATTTCGACGTTCTCGACAAGATCCAAAGATGGATCTAAAAAGTTGACGGACATGAACTGGAATTTCGACTTTGATATTGTTGCCATATCTGGTGTAGTTATCCGGCTATATAACTCCAAAGATGGATCTGAAAAGTTACCGCACATGAACTGTCATTTCGACTTGGATATCGTTGCCAAATTTTGTCTAGGTATCCAAGTATGTATCTCGAGTTGCTCGATAAGATCCAAAGTGGGAAATGTAAAGTTAACGGACATGAACTGTCATTTTGACTTGGATATCGTTGCCACATTTGGTCTAGGTATCCATGTATGTATCTCGAGTTGCTCGATAAGCTCCAAAGAGGGAAATGTAAAGTTAACGGATATGGAGTGGCATTTCGATTTGGTTATCGTTGTCACATCTGGTCTAATTATCCGGCTACATATCTCGAGGTGCTCCACAAGATCCGAAGATGGATCTGAAAATTTAACGGACCTGACCTTGCATTTTGATTTGGATATTGTTGCCACATCTGGCCTATTTATCCGGCTATATTTCTTGAGGTTCTTGACAAGATCCAAAGATGGATCTGAAATGTTAACAAACCTAACCTGGCATCTCGACTTCAGTCACTTGCAGAGCGCCATAATATGGCTTTCTGCAGTTTTTTTTCTCTAAATAGTTTCATGGCAGTTGTTTTCATGAGCTACCCTCTTTGGTAACTGGACCGCATGAATTCAAGTGCACTACTCAATTGGTAACTAGGTCTCATTTTTTTTTACTGTTGATTTCGTGAGATATAACCGTAAGTTGTATTCTAATAGTTTCTTCTCTCACACTACTCACCTGTGGAATTCCCTTTCTATTTCCTGATTTTCTACCACATAAGTTCGTCAAAGGTTCAAATGCAGCGTCAACCGACATCTTATGTCTTCCTATAACTTAATCTTTTATTGTAGTTTGTCATAAATGAAATAGTCTCATCCTCTTCCACTCTCAGTAATTCTTGAGTCTTAGTTAAAATGATAAAACTCAAAAGCAATGTGTCAGTCAGGCAACTCTAGAATTATTACCTTTTATCACAAGATCTTTGTCAGTTGGTTCCGGTATTATTAGAATAAGATTCCAATAAATCTCATCTCGTTCTCCATTCTGCGGGGCAAATAGGACATTCGATTATGAACGTTATATATTCTGATAATAGTAATCAGCTTGAAGTAAGAAAAAGTACAGTGAATCTTTGGTGGATAATTCGATCAGCTTCTCAAAGAACTTGTGAAATTATGCTGATTCTGCTAAAATGTGGTTGAGGGAAAATCCCAAGCACAAAAACTAAAACGTACAAGTTTAGTAACCCTCATTTCAATTTTCAAACATTTTCTTGAATTTCATTGGTTGTTAAATAAAAATAAGCTTCGAGATATTTCTATAACAAAACAGTCAAAATTTGTGCAAAAACTGACATTAAAAAAAATATTTCTCAAATTCCTCCCTAATTTAAATGCTTCAAGAAATTCTATTGCCTAAAAAATAAAACAATACAACATTCGTCCACGCATTTCTCAGAAAAATTTGGTAGAAGCCTACCAAGCCGCTGGAGCCGATTTTGTTGTTAAAAAAAACTATAAATAGAAACAGAAAACGAATTTTCGTCGCATTTTGAGACTCACACACGCAAAGATACACACGGGAATTATGTGTCAAAATTGCCGCCAAAGAAACAAACTTTCTTTATGACAGATTTGAAAAATTCATAAAACAAAATTTTTCACTTAATATCTTTCATAGAAAATCTTTTGTCTAAGTTGAATTCAACCTTTCAGTCAAAGATACACAACTTTTTAGACATTGAACATTTCTGAAACAGCAAAGACCTTTTTCTCTATACCTTTGCACACATCATTACAAACAACGAAATTGTAAATTGTGTATATAAAATTTAATCTGTTATTTCAAACATGTATTTTTTGTCGTGATTGAATATCGTTACCATTTGGCCATTTCTTATAATTTATGTTTGTGGATATTGCATATGTTATTTGCAGTACAATCTTAAATATTCATGCATCCTTCTTAGAGCCACTACATAAGATAAAAAAGGAAGAAAATTAAGTTTTACTGTAGAAGCATTCGATGCATAATAATAAATAAAACATAGTTTGTTTGTTTTTTTATAAAAGAATGCCAGGATGTAGACAAATGTCTCCTGCCTACCACGCAGACGCCAACGTGTTTCTTAAAAACAAAGAGTAACTTCAAAGAGTTTATCCACATTTTTAAGTGTTTTGATATATTAAAACACTTTACTTGTGGATTATTATTCTAATCTTTGTTATTACTATCGCAACGTTTCGGTCATTTTGTCCTCCGACCATTAGCAGGTATCTGTCGATCCGGTTTACGATACAGGGATTTCAGAACAGAAGGTAATCAATGGGGAGAGACTATTCTCGTTCCACTGGCCATATCTAGGGATATATCTTATCCGGTTCATATCTTTACTGTTGCTACCCTTGGTTACACATTGTGACACTATTTAGGTTGATAGAAAGAAGGAAGAAAAAAAAAAGAAAGGCGAGAATTAAATTTAGGTGATAAGAAGCCATCACGAAAAGGACACTAAGCGATGTTATTCTTTTTAACAAAGAAAAATGCAAAAGTTTTTTTCTCATTAGCGAGGAAAGTAAGGTCACGGATGTGTCGGATTTAATTTAATTTATGACGACGCACCGAATAAGATATATCCAATCTGACCATGGCAATGGTAAATATTTCAAGTTGGATAAGCGACCTCCCGCAGAGTGCTGGGAGATAACAAATTAATTAGGTCAATCTTGAACGAAACCAAAATGTCCGTTGAACCACCTCCATGTCATTTGGGAAAAACACCTGTTATTGTCAGGGCTGGCTATGATAGCAAAATTATTTTATCAGAACAAGTAATTGGCACCAAGGTGCGATACGTCCAATTGACCACCCACTTGTTTGGCGAAGGTCCCGAGTGACGAATTGCATATGAAATTCGGTTAAGATAAGAGTCTAAGGACTTGTTGTCGGGCAGAAGAAAGGAAAGAAAGGAAGAAAAGAAAAAGGAAGATATTTTTTTTTTCTTTGAGCAAGATTTTTTTAAACTGAGGCCAGTTTGGCCACATCCACACTGCTGGGCGCCCATTGGCTGAATGCTGGCGTGAGCGGCAGGCGAAGGTAATCATGTGAAGAAGGAGGGAGGCCTGTTGATACCCCCCTGAAGGGATCGGTATGAGATGCCACTGTGAGAGAGAGGGGAAACCCGTTGACACCCTCTGAGGGTATGGTGAGATACCAATATGAGAACAGAAGAAGGTGGGAGCACGAAATAATAAATTTTCCTGACCGAAAACAAAGAAGTGGATTGTGGATTTAGAATTATCAAGGAACCTCAAACCCCGACAAGCCCACCACGGTTTTGGTCGGCGTCCATATAAGCAGAGTCTCAGCGAATGAAAGGCAGTTCCAGTTGAGTTGGCAGTTCCAGTTAAGTTCGCAGTTCGCCGCTGAGTTGGATTGAGTTGGGCCAGCCTCGCAGGAACCTGACTGAAAGATTCCACGCAAATCACGACCTCAACTTCTATATATAAAATATTGTTATCCTTTTTAACACATTTGAACTTTTCGAGTTATTATTTTATTTTCTTTTATATATACTTTGTAGAAAAATCACGTGGTAAAGATAAACACTTAGTTGTGGAGCAAGCTAAGTGAACAATAATCCAACCTTTAGAAAGAGAGCTATTTATGTTGCCATAGAGCATCTCATTGTGCTAAAGTGGGATAGTCCATTGCTTGGGCTGTGATTGGCTGCTGGTACCTGAGTGGAGGTATTTCTATATAAATACCAGCTTGATTCAGCTGTTAGTTTGCAGGGTTTGTATTAAGTTACAACCTGCTTTATTTTTGTCTGCCAGCTGGACGCTAGCTGGGACCTTTACACCGGTAAGTGCTGTTTATTATTGTTATTCTACATACTTGTGCAGTATTGACCTTGTTCGGACCCGACTTGCATTACGGCCCGGCGACTGATTGATTTCGTCTACCTAAGATCAAATCACAACGTGGGTAGGTTAGACTAGAAATCAGAGCTTTTACTTCGGTAACCAGACGTTGGAGGCGAGCTGGGAACGACAAGGCTGATACCGAATCTAACCAGATTCCCATCCGAATCAGCAAAAGGTTAGAACGTCACATCTGTCTTATCCAGAGATTGAACTCACAATTACTATGTTGCATAAATCCAAGCATTAATCTACTACTCATTAATCTACTACAATATTTTTTACAGCCTAGTTGATTAAAAGCGTTACTTCATGAATTTGCTTGCATAGTAATAACACCGGATGAAGGCCGGAAGGTACAGCGACCGAAACGTTGTGGTAACAACAACAAAGATGAAGACAATAATCCGCACGTAAACAGTGTAATTAATGACAACAATTTCTTCAATAAATTCAGAGATAAATTATTGGTGTGCATATCTATCTATCTATCTATGTATCTATGTATCTATCTATCTATCTATCTATCTATCTATCTATCTATCTATATATATATATATATATATATATATGTATGTATTGGAAAGCTCTCAATATCAGTGATAGAGCTAACATATTTACTTGTATTGATGTGAGTTTCTGACCCTTGGTTTCATGACATTTGCGATCATCAGACAAACTGGTTAATTTTCGTTACAACAATTACGTCTGAAAAGTGAGTTCGATCACCACTGGGTGCCCCAAACTTTTGGCATTGTGCAACATCTAAACTACGCTTGGAAAATCACTATATATACTCTACATGATTACAACAAAATGTACAATCGTAGATGACAATAAAATTCAGAAAATTAGGGAGAAATCCCACAGAATCATTAAAAGAACGTAAACACACTGATTAGAGAGAACAATGCTGAAATCGGAAGCCTAAAAATCAATAACAGCAATTCTTCGGAAAATACTCCACGCCTGTATTGAAAAAAATATTTGAAATAACTAACAAGCCACAATATTGACGACATATTTATTTTTATAAAAAAAAAATGAGGATGAAATCATAATTCTAAAATCAACATTTGAATGGTCCACACTAAAATTTACATGCAAACTAAAATCTAAAATTAAAATCTAATAGTATTTATCACCTACCCGTATAAAAAAAAACCCATCAGTACGAACTGTTGACTTCAAAATTATCATACCCAGAAGATAGCACTGATAGGAAAACTTTCTAAATAGAGTACCCCTAAATTCTTCTTAACAAAGAATATTTCTGATTGAACTAAAACCTCATAAAAAATATCAATAATAATCTTCCCAGCTACATCACCGAAAAAAACATCTTACAAAAGTTACATGTTCTCCACCAGGTATTGAACTCACACTCTTTGGGCGCTGTCACTGGATCTAACTAACGATATTATCCAGTGTGCCACGGGTCCTTGGAGAGGGGAATTAACAAGAGATAACTCTAACTAACATCCCTTAGACCATGACAGGTGGAACTGAAATAGTCTCACCTCAGTGAGCGAAATAAAGGGTTCAGTTCGACATTCCAAACACCTGAAGAAGGCCGGAGACTACAACGGCCGAAACGTTGTAATAAATATGGCGACAAAGAAGAGGACAATAGTCCGAATAATGTAAATAATCATATTACCCTTGTAAATTTAAAATGTAAAATTACACTCCGATTAATGTAAACAGTGTACGTAATACCTAATCTCATACAGTAATATGATTATTGGGCTTTCCTTTTGTTGGGAAGAAGTCGTGAGTTTGACATTCAACGGTAGAATTTAGAGTTGAAAGTTAGAACATAAATACACGCTTCGAAAGTACATACTTTTTATAGTTCCGATGAGTGATTAGTCAATTACAAAAAAAGAGTTGACCTTAGTTAAGTATTGCTTGTTTTTTACTACTTTTAATAATAATAATAATAATAATAATAATAATAATAATAATAGATAGATAGATAGATAGATAGATAGATAAGTAAGTAGGTAGATAGATAGATAGAAGGTTTTGTAATGACTGCTTGGTTTTATTTGCTTTCTACGTCTTAACAACACATTGAAGTTTATTTAAAGCCATAATATATATTTTAGATTGTAAGAATTTTTAGATAACGATGATATAAGTCTTACTATTTAACCCATAGCTGCATTCAGAAGATATGACCCTATATTTTTCTCAAGGGTATTTCCGTGTAAGTGAATATAACAAAATCAAGGGAAGAAGAGAAATGAAAGATCTAGTTTTATTACTCAGAGATATAATAGTTAGGAAGCTGTGGAGAATCCTAATAGCCCAAGTATTGAAGGGACACTGTATAAAAAAGACGTATCACATAATTTTTCTACGACAATACAACTCGTTTTAACTCCATGAGTTACGAGTTGTTTTAAACTAGGTATCTCCACTATTTCGGAATAAATTTTCTATATTTAAGTTTAAAATGAATTTTTTACAACGAAAAAACATTCTTAGAGATTTTATTTTAGCTTTATAAAAAAGTTTAATCATTAAATTTATGATTTCCATTAATTAAACAATTCTGGTGTATTTCATATAGAAACTATAGACATTTGATTGTCAAATTTAAATTCAAATTTTTAAATTTTCTTAAAATCGGCCATTTTCTTAATTTTAAGAAATTTGTAAACAAACACAAATTTATCGATTTTGAAAATATTTAAAAAAATTTCTGACACGTTATTTCAGTAAAATTAAAAAAAATTAAAGTTAAAGTAATCTTATTTGAAAGAAATCTTTCTTACTTATAGCATAAAAAGATAATATACAACCAATTATTAACAATCGGTCCTGTTCATCTGATCAAACTATTGATGGATTGTTGAATGACGAAACGATGGCAGCTACTACGGATGGCCATAAATGACAAAATTTTTAAAATTCTGAATTAACGGTTTTTTGGTGGGATTTTAGCTACCTAGTAATTGTTAGAAATGAACATATTTTCCGCAATTTTTAATGACTTTTATTTACATTTCGAAGATGCAAAAATAAAAAAAAGTAAAATAAAATACCATGATAGAAGTAATTTAATAATTTATGAAATGGTAATTTAATTATTATTTAATAAATCAAAATTAAATGTGACTTTCCAATCCAATGTATATAGTTTCTGTCTTAAATACACCAGAATTTTTTTAAAATTTATTTATAATAAATTAAATCATTAAGCTTTTAATTAAATATTTGTTCCTTCTTAAAGTTTTTTTAAAAAAATTATTCTATTTGAGTATGACCCACAGTAATGGAAATACAATGCATAAAATAAAAATATTTAGTGAAATAGTAAATGAAAAAAAAATTACTTTCAAATTTAAACTTTTACACTTTCAAAGCTGAACGGAAAATATAACTTGTTAGAAAGCAACTAAGAAACGAAATGTTATGAAAAGGCCACGTAAAGGGACAAAACTCTTATATCACGTGACCTTGTTATAATAATGGTAATAATCAGTATATCATACATGGGAATAAGGAATGTATTAAGTAAAAAAATACAACATAAAAAATTATTTTTAAAAAAAATTAGCGCAACTAAATTTATTAAACTTAGCAATTTTGGACACGTAAATTTTTTTTCCACTTAATTACTACATCACCTCGAGGAACCAGCCTAATACAGAGCTTTACACGTTTTTAAACTATTATAAATTATTATAATAAAAATTTCTTAAAAAACGAAAAAAATCTTGTAAAATTTAATTATTCATCATAAAAAAATTATTTCTTCAGACAATAATGTCCTTAATATTACTTATTTACAAAAGCAATTAAAAGCTTTTCTAATTAAGTAATATAGTTTTATTGGATTCAGTATTTTTCAATTCAGAGCAGATTTTCAATTAGATAGCTCAAATTTGAAAAAAAAGTAGGTTATTTACCATCTCCAAAGACTCCTACTTTTAACAAAAAAAAAAAAAAATTCAGGAACCAAAAAGGTTTTGGACGAAATTTAATTAAATTAAGCAAATGTGCGGGTAACATATTTTAAAAAATATTTTTTACCAAAATTTTTTAAAAAAATATTTAAAAATAATTTCATTCATTTGTGAATAAGTCCTGAAAATTTCATTAAAATCGGACAATTACTTGATTTTTACAAGAATTTCCAAATCAATATGTTTTCAACGGAAAAAATCGCAAAAAAAATGTTATTTTCTGTGACGCCGCGATGACGTAAACAAAAGAAGAATTTAACCAAAATTTCGAACGTGTTAGAAAGGATTAAAAATTTCAAAAAATAATTAAAAAATACTTTGGTCTTTCATCTTAATAATAACATACGCATTTTGACGATAAAACTTTATTTTCTTTAAGTTTGTGGCATTTTTCATTACGCTATGCTGTTTTCCCGCGAAAACAATGGACAAGGCTATTTTAAACCATATCATTGTACATATTATTGACTTAAATTGAGGCAAGTAGAAAGCTACACATAGAAACTTTAAAAAAATGAAACATTTAAGTACATCAAGAGGTAGTTATATTCTGTGCGTTCCACAATATCTTCGTGGAAAAATGAGTCAAACGAAAATATAAACACATTCAAAGAAACATTTACATAATTGTGCATATTAATGCATACGCGACAATACGGACATTTATAATTAAGGCAGTATAGCAGGTTGAAATAAAATCTTCACAATTTTTCCCTGCTATAATATCAAGATATATCACTTCTATATATATATATCACTTCTATATAACTGACGTCATAAATGACGTCATTGAATGTTTACACTGATGGTCTGATTTGACGTTTTCTACGGAAAAGCATGCATTTTTGTTCGGTTTTAAAACAAAAAAAGATAAAGCGATGTTTTTGCCTCTTTTGGCGAATTCTCACCGTCACTAGATGGAAACGAAGGAGGCAGTTTTAGATTACGAGTGTGAAGCGTATACAAGTGGTTGGTTGTCAGGGAAGGAGACATTCCAAAAATGCTGGTATCTATGGAAACGGTAAGATGAGAAATATACTATAGGAGAAAGAGGGTAAACAGAGACACTTGTTAATATACAATCGTTCCTTACGTACATACGACATTTTAATATGCTTCAATATATTCCTAAGTGCGTTTCCGCGCGTGTTTGTGTGTGTGTGTGTGTGTGTGTGTGTGTGCACGCGCGTGCGCCTATGTCTAATAGTCATTATGCTGGGTTCTTTTTCGCATGTTGACTTGGGAATATTTAACGGATAAAGTCTCCGTCGAACAACAATATAATTCCAATCAATCTAATTTCTGTTTGAAATACACCAGAGTCTTTTGCTTTCTGGAAATAGTAAAATTAATCATGAATAAATCTTCAAGAAAGATTTTTCTTTTTTAAAGTTTTATTTGAAACCTCAGGTATCGAAAACAAAGTGGGGGGTACCTAATCTAATGTTTTTGACACCTGCGTATAGTTGGTAACGTATTTATTAGTACTCTCTCGAAAGTGCTTTCCACGTAAAGAATTATGTTCTTGATTAATTAATCAAGAACATAATTCTTTACGTGGAAAGATGTCATTTATAAAATCAAAATTATGGCAAGTTTTCTTGTGAGTTTAAAAGCTTATCCAAGCATAAATTCCTTTTTATGCTTGTATATAAGGGTATTTTGATTTAGAGATGTATCACCGATGTGCGGTTTTATACTGCAAAGTTTTTATTTGATGAGTACCGCTCTCTGAAGTGTGGTTGGATTTTTTTTCCGGATTATAGCTTCGATTGTCTTTGGCTTGCTGGTAAAGATCCTGGTATTAAGAATAAGTAATCTGTTTCTAAATTTGGTAGTGTGTTAGAGGGTAAGATTATGAATTTCGTGTTGTTGATGTTAGAATTTCTATCTGTGGATTCTATATTTTGGATTAGTCTCTTCTTGAATTCGGAACGCCATAAAGTTGTTTAACAAGTCAAATTCATTTGAAACCAGATTAAGCAATGAAAATCAGACAATACAAAAATAAAAAAATACCAGAATTTGTTAGCATATTTTGTGAATTTCTGAATTCAAGGAGAGCCGACAAATCAGAAAAATCAAAAATTAACGAATTCTAAGCTTACTCGAAAAACCGTAAATATTCCTATATATATATATATCTATCTATACAAGGTAGGATGTGTGTGTGTGTGTGTGTGTGAGTGTTTGACGAATGCACGGCCGTAATTCTCGGTGGATTTGCACCAAAATTTACATGCACATGCTCCAAGTTAGCGGGAAGGCCATTTCCCAACATCCATCGATAGTGGAAATAATCGATATTTTCATGCCTCTTCGGCAGTTTTCATGTAGTTTGTGGCCATTTTCTACTGACCAGAGTGAGAACCTATAGCTGGCTGCCACGAATAGGCAGGAAGATTCTATTGGCCAGCGTGAGAGCCAACAGCTGACTGACACGAATCTTAACTAGCATGCTAGCATGCAAAAAAAAATCGATAGCTGCATTCGTCACAAGTGGGAAAAATTTAAATCTGCATGACACTATACTCCAATTGGCTCATTCGCTGGTTTAAACTCAACGTTGATTCTGATTCCTCAGAACTGGGTTGGGTGTGAAAACGTATTTGTTGTTAACATTCTTTTTTCATTCCGTTTTTCCAATTACGAGTCCTTTTTTTAAAGCTGATCGTTTTGTGTTCATTTTATTTAGTTCTTTTTTCGTAACTGATTTAATGTTTAGTATAGAGCTTCGAAAAAAAATCGCAGTTTGAGATAGGCAAGAAGTAAGGCATGTAGCAACATCACCACGGCAAAGGGCACTCCTTTAAAGGCAAGGAAGGGCAAAAATATTTTAAGTCAAGTGATAGCGATTGCTGTATCAGCCGTAAGATTTTTGAATCAAGCACGGGCAACGCCGGGCCATGCTGCTAGTATAAAAAATTTAGTTTGTATGTTTGGAAATCAGATGATTATGCATATTCTTAAGTAAGTGTGGGGGTGCGCGCATCTATCATGCATTATATTTGTTGGTTCTTCGCATGTTTATTTGGGAACATTTTTACGTACATGCCAATGAATTTAGATAGACATACGGTAGATTCTTTAAAAATGTATTTAATAGCGAGTGATAATGTAATATAATGGTTTCGACATGTGTTTATAGCTAGTAAAATTAATATTAGCACACTCCCAAATTAATTTCTCTGTAAAGAATCATGTTCCCTTTTAATTAGAATAGCATTTGTTAAATCAAAGTAATAGTCATTGCTGTTCCTGTGCGTTATGACAGAGAGAGTTTCAATGATTGTCTAAACTTAAATCTCTTTTGTGTTCATAGATACGGGCACCACGTAATGTTTCCCACAGGATGAACGATGGAATAATGGGTAGCGGATTGAGAAATCGAAGAGCCGAGTTCGAATTCCAGGCGAATCCATGACATTCATTTACATGCTAATACCTTTGGGAAAGGTATGAATCTTCTTCTGTTCTCCTGCAGCTATGGGTAAATAGCAGGACAGACCGGGTTCTGTATCCTTGGATTGCAACTGGTTTACGGCAGAAAGAAATGGCAACCTACTTCGGGAAAAAAAAATCTGCCTCGTCAGTCATGTATCGCATGGTACACAACTGACTGAATATTTTTCAGATATAAATTTTAGATATAACGTTTTACATTGCAAACTATTTAGATATAAAATTTCTACATTTCTAACGAGTACCAGAATTTGAGTTGATTTATTGTTCTTCAAAATTATATATCTGATTGTTTTGTACGTGATTTTAAAGATCCAAGTATTAGTCATAATTTATTTTCAAGCTTTGTAAACAGTGTTAGAGGGTAGGACTATGGATTTTGTGTTGTTGTTGTTAAATTCCTAAGTCTATTTACGCGTAACTGAATATAACGAACCCAACAGGAATTGAAACCGGATCTCCCATTAACAATTCCAAACCAACATCCATTACACCAACCACACACCCTGCTATTCCCAAGCGGTTACCTGTTAACGTACTGACCAGTTTTGGCGTTGTTTCACTTTGGTTATTGTACGGGAACTAGTGATTCCACGTGTTGTGGCTGTAAACCGTTATTATTTTAAAGAATAAGATGAATAGTCAATCACTCATGATTATATTTTCTTATTCAACCCTAAATTAATATCGCCTATGTGAATCTGACTTTGGCAATTTCATCGAAAGTGGATTATTTCCCCGCAATGATTTAAGAGACTCTAGCATTATCCATCTCAAGTGGGGGCGATTATATATTACTACTTGTTTTCCGATATCGGTCAAGTGCATATCGTAAGTCCAACAGGAATGACTACTTCTTTACATGACAGAAGCAGACAGCCATTGACCTACTGTGGAGTTCCTGATGACTATGTGGTTACCTGCCAGTTCAAACCTCTGATACACCTCGTTCTTTTAATGTTCTATTGTGACAGCGTCTATTTTGGTGTGACAAGCAGAAAGCTTATTACGAATTGGGCTCATCCCAAATCAACTTCTCTTAGAACATTGATTCCTGTTTGGCATTAAATTCGATTCAGACCATTTCAAATTCCCTATCCTGAATCATATACGGTATTAGAATATAGACTAAAAAAGAATTTTTATATCGTTCCCAGGAGAACTTAACGGAATGAGCTTGCAATTCATATTTGAAGAGAGAAAGAAGGGGAGATAGAGGGAGAGAGGGAATTCAATTATCGGAAGCTAAATTTAAAAAAAGACGAACAAGAACAATATGGTAACATGTATAATTCATCCGCTAATTACTGACAAAAAAAAATCACTACTATTTA
>CAHIKZ030005381.1:0-170000 GCA_903632075.3 Acanthosepion pharaonis
AACAAGGTCACTTGTTAAATCATTCAGAAGATTGACCATTTTTTCTTCGATCACTAGTTTAAGAAGGCAATATTATAACAATAACACTTAACTGGCGCGTTGTTGGAGCCGGTTTCTTCGCCGTTTAAAATCAGACCTCGAGAGGAGAGTTCTTTTTTTTTTCTTGTATACACACACGGCATGTATTGTTTTGAGAAATGTCCTTTGATTTGCCAATTCTCTTGTCACTGTTAGCGACTACGCTTAGCTTACTTTTTGGCATAGCCGCAAGTATAGATATACCCAGTGTGGTTCGAAATTGTAAATGAGCAATCCGGACAGCTCGCTAGTCATTTACTCGACTGAGGCAACCAAGCATTGGCCGGTAAGGAGTACGGTATCCGACAAATACCGAATGTATAATAATCCTTCTACGAGAGAGAAAAGTCGAGTACAGAAATTTCCCTGTAAACTGAATGGTTCTTTACATTTATAATAAAAGGGTGTGATCAGGCATCAAAAGCTGTCTTACTTTAGTACAACGTTCGGTATTTGCAAGGCTGACTTTCTGTGGTGAATAGAACAATGTTTTTATATATCTATATATATAATATATATATACAGAGAGAGCGGAAGAAAGAAAATCTCCCGCCCCTTTCATTTTATTCATCCATAATTTTTTAAGTACACACATATAATCATTATATTTTTATGGGATGAGGCGCGTTTGAGAGGATGCAGTATTATGGTGCATGTAGGATTGACTGGTGATAGACGAGTTTTTGTGGTGAATGGGCAAATTGTAATGCGTGAATGCATCGTGAATCGGATTAGCTAAGTATAACATAGTGATGACCAGCCTCAAACCCCTCCCATTTTGGCCTTTGTGTCGTAATTGTATTTAATATACAATAAATATTGAGAGCTAGAGAGAGAGAGAGAGAGAGAATACCTAGAGAGCCAGGTTTATCCTGATGATCCGTTAGCTGAAACCTACCTAGGTTTCCATTAACGGATCATCAGGATAATCTGGCTCTCTAGGTATTCTAGTTTTTGCTCTACTTAGTGTATTGAGCACTTTTACGTTTCAACTTACTGTTGTTTTTTTTTTCTTTTGGCTAGACATTGTGGTGCTGGTTGATTATTTTCAAGCGACACGGATGTTTTTAGTCTTTTCTTTTTTTTTTATTGAATTCTTTTTCCCTAATATCAATTTGTCCCATATCTTTTATTTACAAATTGTATTGTCTGGGTCTTTATAGGTAAAAAAATTATATATATTATTTCTATCCAAGCAATCGGACGTCTAGCCACACTGAAGAGCTGTCATACAACGAGACAGTCTGTCTGTGGATGTATATGTATATATATATATATATATATATATATATATATATATATATATACACATGTTCAACGTCTATATATATATATATATATATACAAAACCAATATAAAACCCAAGAGCTACTCAAAGTATAGGGTTATTGTGTGGAGTTGGCTTACTACTGTCCAAATAGGACCCCTACTTGGGGCCAGACTGTAAATTCTGACCTGAAATTTTCCTCTTTTGCAAAGTGACAGCCGTAGTGACGACAAGTTCTTGGAGTCGTCCTTTCCGACGTTAATGGAGTCTAGAAGCCACGAGATCAAGTCGAAAGAATTACTACTACCCACTGAATACATAGATACACATCAATATTACAAGAGGAGGCACACACACACACACACACACACGCGCTAAAGGATTAAGACGTTCAACACCAAAACTTTCCCTATAAACTTATGAACTCTAGTTTAAATATTGTATGTTTTAACTTTTAATATATATAACATTTTATCTTTACATGGAAAATTTTTCATCCATTTTTACAAGGTCAAGTATTGGGATAAGGACATTATCCGAAGATAACCACTTGTAAACCCACAAAACACCAAAAAATACATTAAATCCAATGTCATATATACACACAAGTGTTAAACCAAATAATTTTAAATCCCAAAAGAAACAGGGATCAGCAAGAATACGCACGAAAGAATCAACAACCTAGTAAAACAATTTTCTTCTCGATCATGGATCTTCACATCTTCCTATCCCTTGTGGCTCTTAGCAGTTTTTCTCCCTTTGCTAAGAAGGCCCCTGTTCCGCCATCAACTGACACAAGCTCGTCTAGTAAGTATATCGCTGCCTTCTCCTATCTCGCCTGCCCTCCATATGCCCGGTGAATGTCGCCTTCCTAATTGTATGTCCAAAAAATTTCAGCTGTAATTCTGAGTATAAGTGTTCTTTCTGTTGCCTTTTTCTTTTAACTAGAACGAAAAAAAAAAAAATTAACTAAAACGAGTTATCTCCCCTAAAATGGGCAGAGAAATGAAAATTGTCAATCATATGAGATTGATTGAATAGTTTTTAGACTTTTTTTCAAATATGGTAACCAGTCACTGCTTTTTCAAACTGAGTGTCAGAATTCACATAGATGCATTGGCATAAAACACTTTTACTCACAGCAGCTCCACCCCTGACTTTGTGATATTCTTTAGCAATGAACCGGTCAAAGTGAAAATTTTACACTGGTCGTATAATAAAAATAAAAATTATTGAATGATAATCTGTTTTACACATGAACTACTATCGCTCAAAAATACCAAACTCATTTAATTCAGCTTTATGGGTACCTAATCGGAAATTTGTGCACAGGGTCTGCAGTTCCGAACATTGTGGTCAAAAATTAAAAGCAGACTAGAAATTGTAACCTTGTCCTGCGTTCCCGGCTTGTTTTTACCATCGGATAAATTGTATTTTACAAAAAAATCGATATATTGTAAGCCATTTTTTTAATCATTTAACCCCAAGCAAGATGATAATGCCACTCGGCCACTAAGACACAAGGGGTTACTAGGAGTGAAAGAGAATGAGAAAACTTTAGTGAAGAGAAAGGACGACAGAATATAGCGATTGACGTTGCATTTAATTTTTTTAAAGATCGTAGTTGGTAGGGAAGCAAGAAACTGGAATAGAGTTCCACAGGTGAGAAAATAAACAATTAGAATAGAACTTATTGTTACATCTCGCTATTTCAACAGTAAAACGATGGCACTTAGTTGCCAATCTATTAGTACACTTAAATTCATGCGGTCCACGTACCAAGCTGGAGAGCTGATCAGAACAGTTGCCATGAAAATATTTATAGAAAAGACACAGGGAAGTCCCATAAGGTCGGTAGAAAAGTGACTGAGTTGAGATACCAGGTCATGAAATGATAACATTACAGACTCTTCTTTGGATTTTGTCTAGAAACTCTAGATATATTACAGGAGCACCAGGACCGATATGGTAGCAATATTCAGTGCACGGACAAATGGTAGATTTATAAATGTGCAAGAGGGATTCTGCCAAGAAGAATCGTCTGGCACGACACAGTGAACCCACTTTCCTAGCAGCGAACCTCGCAGTTGATTCAATATAATCTCTCCACTTCATGTCAGTGGAAAACGTGAGACCAAGAATGGCGAAATGAGTTGCTCTTCTGGAGATCAACATCGGTCATGCTGACGGAAGGTAAAAACGGTTCCCTATGATGATTAAAATATAGCAGTTTCATTTTGGAGGCGTTCAAACCAACAAGCCATTTATTTCCCCCAGTTAACAACTAATTGGAGGTCATTTTCGAGAGCGACTGCCAATTTTACTTTATCGGACCTACTATTAAGACAGGAGTAAATAGATGCATCAGCATAAATACCTAGTTGGCAACTGATGACACCTGAAAAGCCGTTGATGAAGATAAAAACGACTTAGGTCCAAGGATAGATTTTTAAGGGCGTCCCCCACATTAATGTGAAATGATCTAGAAGCGTAGCCGTCAAAGATGATCTAGAAGCGTAGCCGTTAAAGATGATCTTCATTACACGATTTGTTAAGAACGATTGGATTAAGTTAAATATTTGACGAGTTATAAGGTTGCGACGGAAAAATGTTTCGCTCAGTTCATTGAACGAAACAAGCTAACAAAAACTACGAGTGAATTGCTATTTAATAGTGATTTACTAAGCGTAGCTTAGAAATGGCACAAAGTATGGGGCAACTGGTGAGGATCGAACTCACTCATGATATAACTAGACAAACTTACTAGCCCTTACACCACGTCAAAAGCCCTAGCAGGGCAGTTTAATTATTTTCATATTTATAAGCCGTTTTTTAAGTGAGCTCATGTGGAGGGATAATTGGACTCCGGCCCTAAAACAGCAATGATAATTTTGAAGAAATAACTTTGAATTCCTCAATTAACTCCATGGAACTTCAAAACCCCACTTTAACTCTGCTCATGACGTATCAAATGTAAACAAATGATGTCACACATTATGAAATGGACAAAGTCCGACAATTATTTAAAGACATTTTTATATTTATACATTCTTTTTATAGATACAAATATTTAAGTAAATGCTCTGTTTATAATAAACAGTATTAAACAACATTTAACGGCCTGAATGTCCAAAATGAATGTATGTGAGAGATTCATAGAAGATTGAAGTTCAAATACAGTAAATTCGACCTTGCTAATTGAACGCTCCTCTGTGGCCAAATCAATAAAGGCACGTCAAGCTAAATGACGGTTCCGTATAGGATACAGGTTCGAATCCTGTCGGAGGGCGAATATTTTCTGTGAAAATTTCTCGGACATTCAGGCCGGTAAATAATGTTTAATACTGTTTATTATAAACAGAGCATTTACTTCAATAACGATAATCAGCTAGACTAACTCGCTTACCATTATATACCGTGATGGGGCGTCTTGTGGAGCTGCTTTTAGGAACAAAGTAAACCTTACATCCACGCACATAAAGTATCTTATGAGATTCCGAAGTACGTCTAGCAAGAGATCAAGGGTCTCGAATTCAAGGACACAAAAGAAAAGGGCTATTACGTGCTGATGGAAAGAGATAAGGAACACGAGAACGGGTTCCAAAAAAAAAAAAGAAAAAAAAAAAGGAATCTGCGAACTCCCTTGGTAACAGATTCCCAATCAGGGATCAACGAAACCACAAATCGAAATTAAATCAGTTTCGTAATTTTTAGAGAACTGCAAATCCTACAAGTATTCATCATTGGCGGCCACAATCTTAACAACATAAGAATATGCAGATGACACAGTGCTGATAGCAGACACAGAAAGCAAACTACAAAATCCCTTATAGAAAGTAGCGAATGAGGGCGAGATGAAGGTATTGTGGAGGATTTGTTATGTTGGGTCTTATAGTTGAAAGAATAAATTTGGGTTGCGTGTTCAAAGACACGTATCCTCAACTCAACACATTTATATTATACTTCAACGAAAATAAACAGAAAAGTATAGAACAATACTGAAAAATACAAAGGCATTTGTATTGAATAACAATCAATTTTCATTTATATTGTATGAAAATTACAATATGTATTCTAATAAGCGTAGATGTTTCATTGAAATCTCGTAGTGTTTGTTAGTTTGATTAATGTTGTGGCGGACTTCACCACATTAATTTAACTTTAGATTAGGAAACAGGGCTGACGCAGAAAAGGATAAGCCAAAGACATCGTTACACATAAAACATGTATTTAACAAGATGAACAATATCAAACAACGATGTGAAAGAAAGCATGCATTTAAGTAAGAAAAAGGTTGAAATAAACAAAAGTCGTCTCTCTTTAACTGTTATTTTAGTATTTCAAAGTTCACTGGAATAATGTTCATGAGTCTCTTATAATGACTGTTCTTAAAAGATTATACACAAGGTATGTTCAGCGTGTGAGTGAGAAGGTTGGCGCATGATTTCAACTGTCGTAGGTTCGTTTGACAACTGAATTCTCACTAATTAGCTAAGATAAATTCTTGCTTAAATAAGTGATTATAGGCTCCAGATCGCTGCTCGGAAGAATTATTCTTCACGTGCAGACGATCTTATTTGTTGGCATAGACCAATCAGCGAGCGAGCTTTGGGGAGATTTAAGAAAGCTTCTTTGATTCGTTTCTCCCAAAAGTGCACAAAACTGACTACATAAAAATAGAGCGATTACAAAATTGTCGCATTGCTGCGATTTGTAAATTGTCTATAATAACGTAGTGGTGATTAATTAACCAATGAATGCTTGGCGTTGTATGTGATTTGTATTTGTATGGATGTATGTTCATGCATGATAGACTCGCACAATGTTAAACTCTTTCTCTCGCGCGCTCATGTGTGTGTGTGTGTGTGTGTGATGCTTGTGAGTTAAACTGAGAAGTGTTGCAAAATTTGTGATGAAAGTTTCACAAAGTAGGATTTAGTAATAAACTGTTAAGAAAATTAAACAGTTTGTGCCAAATAATAAATTCACATTAAATTTGTGTAAATTTAGTTTGAATAAAGTTGTCTTCCTTTGATTTCTCTTGATGAAACTTGAAGTTGGAATGCTCGTGAAAGTTTAGATGATGATTTCGTTGTCGAAAAGTTCTTTGCTTTGTTTGAATGAAATTGCAACTTTTATTCACTAGCAGGAATGATTATGAGCTGCTGGGTGAATGGATTGATGAGGAGTGAATGAAATTTCTGGAAGTTTGTTATATGTTCGCAAGTAAATTGAAAACTTCAGATGAAGTGACAGTATGTGTAAAATAGTTTGAATTCACAATGCTCACTGGCAAAGTGAGTTAGTGTTCTATTTATTTATTTTAGGTAGGCTCCAGAGAAATTGGCGCAAAATTTTAACTGATCACGCGATGAAAAAATTGTGCGTGGGTAGATAACAAACGCTCACTCGTATGTTTGTTGATCAATTAGAACTCGAATATTGATAAAACATTTGCGAAGTTGGATCTGTTCAAAACATGTTTTGTGATCCACTTTTTGAAACAGAAATTGAAGAAGCTATTTTAGTAATTGTAAAAGATGTAGAATTAGGATTTACAGGATAAAGCATAATTTCACAAGACAGAATGCATGGTCATCAGCAAAAAGATTGGCCGGATTCGATTTAGAGGTTGTGGACACTAAAATCAAGCTAGTGCGGAAATTAAATTTCTGGGAAGTGTTCTGACAGAGGATTATATTTTGCGACGCTGAGATCCGAAGACGTATAGGGACGGCCAAAGACGCATTCCAAAAGCTAGGCAGAGTATTACGAGACAGGAGGGTTTCGTTGGTAACAAAGAAAAGAGTACTGAACTGCTACGTGATATCTTTCTACGGCAGCGAAGGTTGGACGGTCTCTTCAAAGACTCTAGGCATAGTTCTACAGAAGGATGCTGAGAACACGTGAGGAACGATTAGCTTTTGGATAGGGTGCAAACAAAAACGAAACTTATAATTAACATCAGAAAGAGGCAGCTGAAATTTCTGGGATAAGTAATAAGAAAATAGGGCTTGGAAAATCTGATACTCACAGGGCGGATAGAGGGAATAGGGACAAGGGAAAGCAACGCGTAACATACCTAACAGGCTTAAGCAACAAGTGGATGGCAGAACAGGGTTTGAGAGAAATAACAAAAGGACAAAAAAATTTATTGAAAGCTACAAGGGACAGGAAGAAGTGGAGAGCCATGATCGCGTTGACCTGAAGTGACACGGCACATAAAAAGAATTTATTTTGAGCGATAGGAAATATGAAAGTGAAAAAGACACAATTATTAGGAAAGTATGATTTCATTTCGCACATATTCCAACCGTTCGTGTTTATCAAGCAAGTGCATCTTAAAAAAAAAAGAAGTAATATTTACGCCTAATCTTTAAAAAGATTAATCAATTCTTGAAATGCAGGACAATCTCGCATATTGGGGATGGTTGGCAACCTTATTTATTTATGTCACAAAATACAAAAATCCTAACCCTTTTATTGAATCCATGGAAATAATAATAAATTATTTTCGTTCTGTTATCCATACCAGGGGAGATAACTCGTATTAGTAAATTCTTACGCTACTTCTGTTAATTCGTAATTTAATGTTAAATTATCGGCGGCAGTACAGACTTCTCCATATGGCAACAGTTAAAAGCTGGCAACTTTTTATTTAAAACTTTGTAAATATCTCCAATAGCATATAAAGATGTTATTATTGAGACATTTAATGTTAGAGGACATGTGAAAAAAGAAAAACTAGAATTATTGGCTTTGGGTGTCTTCAAGAAACTAAAACAAAAAAAAATAAGGATTTGATATTAAAATCGGATTTAGACACAAGATTTGAAAACAGTAAATTCGGTACCTTCCAAAAAAAAAAAAAAAAAAAAAAAAAAAAACGATACCTCTGGTTTAAAATTAATTTTTAAAATGAAAAATCGTTCTTGAAGCTTTTAAGGGTGCAAACTAAAAACAAAAAGGAAAAATGATTTGCTTTCCTCAAAGCCTTGTACTTTTAACTAATTAACCGTTGAAACTGTGCAAATTAGAATTTCGTGAGTTTTCATAAAATTAATTAGGGGGCTGATAAATATAAAAAAAATAATAGTTAGCATGACTTTAAAAAAAAAACACACATAATCATTTCAATCATTTGTTAATAGTTTCTGAAAGTTTCATTAAAATCCGACAATTATTTTTGCAAAATTTTCAAAATTAATGACTGCCATAAAAAAAAAAAAAACACGCAAAAATCATCATTGTTATTTAGTAGGACGCTGGATGATGATGAGAATCAATTTTCAAACAAAAGTTAGAATGCTTTAATAATAAAGACAGTAAAATTTTGAAAAAATAATTAAAATTACTTTGTTCTTTTCTCTTAATAAAACAAACATTTTGACGATAAATTTTGTTTTCGTCAAGTTTAAGGATTTTATTATCCTGCTATGCTCATTTTCCAGCCAAACTTATTGATAACTACTTTTCATCATAGTTTTTAATTTCAAGCTAATAGATTAAATTTAATAAATAAATAAAAATAATTATTGACTTTCAAAAAACAATTTAAATTGACTGGAAGGAGTTTTTTTTTGTTTAAAAAATAGCTGATTAGTGTTTTTTAGTCATCTTTCAAAATTAATAAAACCTAGAAAAATCTTAAAATACAAAAGAAGATTTATTATCAGGGGATATTGTAGTGACTACTACTGTTTGTCACGCCTATATTTTTCTCAATGTGATTGGTTAAATAATAAGTACTAATTATCACAGTACAATTTACCGATTTTTTTTTTTACTTTTGAACTTTTCCTACCCGTTAACTTTAAACATGTTTTTGTTATAAAATCACCGATTGGTTAATTTTTCATCCAATCAGATATTTTTTAAGCTTTTAAAATTTCTCCTGCCTTTGTTCTCGAGCTTACTGGTAATAATAAAAGCCAGGTTTCGTTTCAAAATAGACAGTAGAACTGTTTAACTCACATCAGATCTACACAGACAATTATTCAACTCTTGCTCTGTATACACAGACACAGAACTAGAATTACATTCACCATCAGAACATTCAGTCCAAATTCATTGCAACAGTTATTGTTAGTTTACATATAAACACATCTGAAATTAACTTTGTATGTTAAATAGAAGACAACATTCTATTAAAATATAGAACTTTGAACATTCTATTCAGAAAACTTGTTTAATTACATTTATTCTTATTCAGGCTAACAGATAAAAGTGAAAATTACTTTTTTTCCTCATTATGTCCATTACAAAATTGTTTTGTATTTGTTGATTTTATCGTTGAAAAAAAATCGTTTTTACCATTGTTTTTCCTTGATTCTAAAATGTATAAATGTTAAATCGTCTTCAACACGCAGTCTGTGAAATCTTTTTCACCACAACCAGCATTTACAATGCAATCAAAAGGGAATAAACTATATTAAGGAGACTTTTTCTCCAACGGCAGACATTACAGCCATACGCATATTAATTTCATAGAACATCAAATGGATGTAAAAACAGCATACCTACACTCTTCAATTGATTATTAAAATTTCCTGAAACAACCAGAGTTGAAGTAATGTCATATAGAAACAAGAGACCAGTTACAAATCCCTATATGGTCTGAAACAGACATAAACTGGAATAAAAACCTACATCAGGGGTGGCCAACCGTTTGATTCCATGCGCCAATATTTTGTACGATTAATTTAAATGCGCCACAGAAACATTCATTTCCTTTCAGTATGTGTTGTAATATGGACATATTTTAAAGATATAATAAAATCTATTTATTTGAAAAATATATATTTCATGACCAGGGTGTATCCAGGAGTTTTGAAAGTGGGGGCATCAATCAATGCTTTGACTTTTTTTTTTCAGATTTTGGACTAAAATAGAGTTTATAATGTTTACAAAATAAACATAAATAACTTTAATATGTATTTTGATTTCCGTTTGTTTTGAAACCAGTAAATATTAGAGTTAAATTCGTAACTGAAAGCAACAAACAATTCTTCGAGTTGGAATCGGACATGTCTATTGAACTCAGTTTGTTTTTTGATCATTTTCATGGAAGAAAATGACTGCTCGCATCGTACGTAGTTCCAAAGAGACAAACATATCTTTGGGCAAATTTTCTCATTTCTGGAAAATGTTCACATGATAATGATCGCCAAAAACCAATAATTTCCGACGAATGAGGAAAGTTCATTAAATAAGAAATGGCTTAGTTTCTTTTCATCAATGTTGGCCATTCTTGCCCTACATGATTGCCTCACCAGAATCGATTTCATACAGAATCAAGCAAACCACTGTGTCTATATTAGACACAATAACAAGGAAAGAGTTAAAATCATATCATGGGTCGATGATTTGATCCGCGCAGCCAACAACATGAACTTACTAAATAACAATAAACAAATGCTAACATAAAAATTTAAGATGCAGGACCTCAGAAAACTCCGTCATTTTCTTGGAAATAGACTTTAACATAGACCAAGAGTTAGTACAAATGAGTCAAGAAAAGTACATAATAAAAATACTAGAGAGATTCAATATGTCAGACTGCAAACTGAGAACGGCACTATGTGAGCAAAAGCTTGACTTCACAAACGCTGATGACCTGATTGACCCCAGAAAATATCGTGAAGCTATCGGCAACTTGATTTATCTCATGAACTGCACTAGACTGGATGTAAGTTATATTGTCAGTAAGCTATAACAACATTTATCCGGGCTACATAAATAATGCTGTACAACGGCCAAACATGTACTGAGGTACGTAAAAGAAACGACGAAGTACAAGCTATTCCACAGGAAGAACAATGACAGACTAAGACTAATAGAATACAGTGATGCCGATTGGGCATCAGACTAAAGTGATAGGCGCAGTACATCCAGATATTGCTTCAGGTTAACCAAGGATTATCCACCCATTTCCTGGAAATGGAAGAAGCAACCCACAGTCTCACTATCTACGCGTGTGGATGAATACATGGCCTTAGCAAAGATCACACAAGAAAGTTTATACCTCATTCAACTATTGAATAGAATGGACTCTCTACAAGAATATACCCCTGTATAAATATTCGGAGATAACCAGGGTGAAATAGCACTTTCTACAGATCCTGTACATCGACAGAGGTGTAAACACATTGATATTAGATACCATAGTAATATAGACATTATTTATTATCCGACTGCTGATATGGTCGCGGGCGTTAATGACCAAACTACCGACTGGAGCAAAATTAGAGAAATTCAAGGGACTTTTATCCCATTCTATGGTGCTATATATATATATATATATATATATATATATATATTAAATTGAGGCAAAATAATGACATAATAATGTCGTTTTAACGTTAAAAATACGTCGAAAACATTGCATCATTATTTTACCTAATATCGCTGTATCACAACTCATCAGTGTGGTTAGACACCCGATTGCTTCAAGCCGGGATCGAAATTCGACCGATTTGGCATCATCAGATTTCACTTGAATGGCTATTAACACGGCAGAGAAAGTGAAATTTTTAACGTACTATATATGTGACGTATACAAAAGCCAGTAGCCAATAGCGCTCAATTCATGACTGAGAAGCGATGCGTTAATAGCAAGGAGCCACTATTTCTGTTTTTTTGTTTTTTTAAAAATTATTTTTCTAGAGGCAATCGGGGAAACTACATATATATATATATATATATATATATATATATATATATATATATATATATATATATAGTTATATATATATATATATATATATATATATATATATATATATATATTATATTATATATATATATATTATATTATATATATATTATATTATATATATATATATTATATTATATATATATTATATATATATATATTATATATATTATATATTATATATATATTATATATATATATATATATATATATTATATATATATATATATATATATATATATATATATATATATATATATATATATATATATTATATATATATATATATATATTATATATATATATATATTATATATATATATATATTATATATATATATATATTATATATATATATATATATATATATATATATATATTATATATATTATATATATATATATATATATATATATATATTATATATATCTCAAATAGCAATATGAGAACATGTAGGGGTGATGAAAAAACGGTCATTTTCTACCCAGTGTTGAGAAAATTTAACTAAATCCGATAGCTCTAACCATTATTCTCCTTTCCTTACTTCCGGCACCCAAACTTTTAATAAAACATTTTATTACTTTTCTGTACACGTTATTTTACTCTATTCGACTTTGTCAACTTCTAACCCTTATGTCACAGCAGTTATATCAACTTTAACACCCAGCACCTGAAGATTTCGTCGTGCATGAAACTCCGAGTTATGCTGCCAGTGAGAAATAGCATATAAATGAGAAAGAACAGTAAGATTTATAATCCGGTGTTCTTATTAATTATTTTTTATTTTTTAAAAAACAATGCTCAATACAAATCAGTAGAGTTTAAATATTATAATTTACTAATTTAAAATATATACATCGCTACAGTAGGGATTACACATGTTTTCAAAACAGAAACTAAAACTTTACATTTAATTAAAAAATCAAAATCCTTAGTACTATTTCATTTTCGAGCGATTTTTGGAAATTTAATTTTAATTTAATTCTATAATTAAATTTAACGTTTTAGTTTGTTTTTGAAGCATGGTGATTCTTGTGTAGCGATGGGTCATATTTTTAAATTAGTAAATTTATAATGTGTATGTGTATGCCTAAAAAGGTCTAAAATAAATTTTAAAAATTGAGAAATCTTTCTTAAAGCTTTTATTTTAGTTTTAATTCCAAACTAATAGGTTAAATTTAATATTTCCAATACTTTGCTGAATTTCAAACAAAATTTAAATTGATTGGAATCATTAGTTATTGTGGGAAAATAACTGAAATTACCTTCGTGTGTGTGTGTTTTCGGACAGACATGCGAAGCGGAGTGTTTGCCATGCTGGTTTTCCAAAGGGAAGCCGCTTCGAGCTCTGGTTTTTGTAATCGTTTTACCGGAAGTAATGGGATGGGTAGGTCTGCCTTCCCTCCCTTCCCCACTTTTCCTTTGTGAGAGGAACTTATGAGAACAGTCATTCCGCAAGCTCTCTTCTTCTCACATAGTTTGGATTTGGGTCGCGACATAGGCAGTGTTTCGCAACACTTACTGTACCGGGCCGGCTTCTAGCTATCCTTAGAGTCGAAAGGAATAGTCCACATTATCGTGTTATCGATAAAATCGTCCATATTGAAAAATCTGTCAACAGAAGTACGAATTGCTATCCGTACTTGTGATTCTGTTTCTACTGCCGCTTTTCCTATATAGAAAAAACTTTATGGTTAGCGGCTCTGGACGAGTTCGTTACTCTCACTTTTGTACATATACCCTTGGGAAAGACATGGATTAATTTCTTCTTCAGTGGGTTAAATAGCAGCGCCGTGTTTGGCAACCAGTCTAGGATAATGACAACTTTAAAATTAAATCCTAGTCACATGAAACTGAAACAGTACAATGATTGTTACACATAGGGTGTGGATACTGTCTGTAAACCAAAATACTATAGAGTAATCGAAAAATAAATAATTAAAAATAAACAAATATTAACAAGGAGATCGATTTCCCCGTCTATCTATATATAAGATCATGCAACTTCCGTTAATCAGTCCGTCACACATTCAAAGTACAGTTGGTTTTCGTAGTGTCTTCATTCATTAAAAAAAAAAACAAAAAAAAAACAAATAATGAAAATTTAAAAAAAAACCAAAAAACGATTGATTTGAGAAATTGAACGAAATGTATATATTTTTAGTGTTGCATTGACTGCCATTTTGCTACAAAAATGTATTGTTGGTCATTTTGTTATAAAAAGGGTGAACCTGGTAACAACGACAATTAAGTGTTGGTTCCACGATTCTCAAAACCTCCAATCTCTCGATCAGAGGCCTTGCTGCTGGATGTAGTTTATCGTCAGACCCAGGACGAAACACGCGTCAGTGTGTTGCAAAAAGAATTCTAGTCTCTAAAAATTCAGAATTGTTGCGTCATGTTTATAATGAACCATTGCTTAATTTAATTAGGTTATCTACATTAACCTTTAAACTTGATTAATTATTTATATCCTGTCTGTTCTTTTTTTCTGATCTTTCCTATTTATTTCTCGCTCCTATTCGTTCCAAACAAGTCGTTAAAAACGTTCAACAGGATGGCAACAACGAGCAACATTTCTACGTCTCCGTTGTCGCTAGTGTTGCTATTATTATTATTATTATTATTACACGAATGCGTTCATTGCCGAACAATTGCCAAGGATCAAACGCGCAGTTATAGGGTCGCTGTTTTTGAGCATAGCGTCATAAGCGCTGGTGCCGAAGTTGACAGCCGAGAAATGGCCCTTGAAGCAATGAGAAAAAATATTTACATCTACAACAAGACAGTGGTTTCTGCGAGATTAAAAGTAAGTACTCAAGAAAGGCTCCATCTTGTTTTTATTAGGAGTGGGGCAACAAATGCATTTTCATTTATTCATTTAAATCCCTACCGTAAAGTCCAGCAGTAATTCTTCTATGTGCCATGCCACTTCAGGACGTTAACGATCGTGGCTCTCCACAACTTCAAACACTTTGTAATTCTTAGTAAGTTTTGTCTTTTTTCTCTCTCCTAACCATTTACACAAACTCGCTAGGTATATTATGCCTTGTTTTACTCTCTCTCCCTCTAGTCGTCAATGTCATGTGAATGTCAAATTTTCCAAGTCCTCTTTTCTCATTATGTGCCCTAATGTCTCTTTCTAATGTTAAGTGTGTCCTTTTTGTTTACATTTCTTGTAAAGCTTCGTCATTGCTCACATGTTCAGTCAATGGTATTCTCAGCATCCTTCTGTAGAACCACATTTCTGTTGCTTAAAGTTTCTTTGAAGAGATTGTCAATCATTTACTGCCATATAGGAGGACTGATATTACATAATGGGACACGTTAACGATATTTTAAAATTCGAAGATAAACTTCAAGGCATGAAAATTACTGATAAAAATAAATTTAATTGTGAAATTGGTCCACAGGCAAAGATGTCCCAATCATGAAATAAATTACTTGACAGGCAACTAAGATATTAGAGAACTAGTTCATATTGATCTTGCAGGGCCGATAGACACCATAGCAAAAGACGTTTTTAGGTATTTATTACGGTGCATAGATGATTATTCTGGTCTAATAGTGACTTATATGTTAAAAATAAACATGACGCGGTAAAAACTTTTGAAAAAATTATAGCTCATATTGCACCTTATAGTAATGTAAAATATGTTAGAGGCGATCAAGGAACTGAATTCCCTTCCAAGGCTTTTTTTGAGTCATTATTAATTAAAAATAAAACTGACCACCAAAACGCGTCACCCTATTCGCCACATCAAAATGGCACGATTGAAAGAACGTGGCGCACAATTTTTGAAATGACCAAAACGCATATTAAAACAAACTAGACTTCCCAAATATTTATGCTTATAGGCAGTTATAACTTCGACATATATTCGTAACAGGTGTTACGATAATCGTAGTATTAAAACTACATCGTATGAAATTTTTTTTTTATTTTAAATTTTTTAATTAAACGAAACATTTCCAACATGCATTTATTTGGGAACATTTTCTATAGGTATATACAAAAATAAAATCTTAAGAAATTAGATGATCAAAGTGAAAAGGAAATATTTGTAGGATACGATTAAAGCAGTCCTGCTTAGCTTATTTGGTATATTTTCGCGAGAAAGAAGCGTCAGGACGGTAAAGTTCATTGATAAATTTAGTGAAGAATATTAAAAACCGTTTATTATACATGAATTGGACAATGATACTATGATTAAAAATGATGAAATGAATATATGATTACCTGAAGAGCAAATAGAAATAATTAAAAATAGTAAAAGAATTAAAAGACGTCTGAAACATTTAAGTGATTATTATGTTAATGACGAAAAAAATGATATCTCGAATTGTAATGGCCCAGTGGGTAGATGGACCAATACTATTTATATTATTATACTTTAAACGTACAAGATTCAAGTAAACAACAAAAACTCCAAACTGTGAATCAAACAAGTATATATTGAAATAACATACAAGAACAAACATGCAATAAAATTGTATTCAATGTATAGACTAAGGGAAATAAGTTATTCCTCTTTAACTGTATTTTGATTTGTAATTGATTGTTCGAAGAAAGTTCTTTTTGAGAGAAAAATGTTCAGGAATCAATATTAGAACAAGGATCTGTTTGTTAGAATAGATAACACAAGAATACAATTGATCAAAAATGTGTTGTGTTATAGAATGGTTCGAAATCAACAGAGTCCCGGTTGATTGAGCTTGACTAAGGGACAGAGAAATATAAGTTCATGTTACGAAATTCTGTGTCTGTGTGTGCGCTTGAAATGTTATGTGCAAGATCGTGCACTTGAGTGGACAGGCGAATTTTACTGGATCTTACTGACGACTTGTGAAAAAGTCGCCTCTTTTAAGAAAAAAAAGGGTAGGTTCACACGGAAACGCGGGAAAAGTTAATCTTGCATTAAAAATATGTGATTGGTTAAAAATTAACCAATCACTACATTCGTACTAACAAAACGGACAAACAAGCTCAAAACCGAAGGATTCAAAGAAACGACAGCGATGGCTAAATTGTCCTATAGAAAGGTAGTAGTGATTTATTAGCCAATCGCAGACGAATAAAATGTGGGCGTGGAAAGACATAGCAACCGCTACAGAATTATATATAGATTACTGCTATCGCATTAAGGCCGTACCAAGATCGTACGAAGAGACGATAAAGTATGAACAGTCATTAAAATGGAAGGTAGCAATGAAAGAGGAAATGGATATTTTAAAAGAAAATGAAACATTTGAATTAACACAACTACCTCCGAATAAAACTTTAATACCCGCACGGCGGGTATATGCTATAAAACAGACCAAAATCAAAAACAAAAATTTATAAAGCTAGATTAGTAGCAAAAGGTTGTTCTCGGAGACCATAAGTTGACTACCAAAAGCAAAAATGACCTTGATAAGAATGTTAATGCAAATTGCAACGCAGCATAATTTGATAACACATCAGATAGATGTTAAGTCAGCCTATCACAACGCACTAATTGTGAGTTATACATAGAGTAAGAAAAAGGTTTCTAGATAGAAAATAAAAATAGTAAAAAAAGATTACTTTATAAATTAAAGAAGACTTTATATGGCCTAAAACAAAGCGGCCGAAACTGGAATAACTTATTACACCCATATTTTGTCATTCGCTATCAAATGTTTATATTATATATACACACACACAAAGTATAAGGATAAATATATAATTATCATTCTCTGGGTATATAATGAAAATATGATAAATACTAAAAAAAATCTTCAAACAAATATTTAAAATGAAGGATCAAGGTAAAATTAAATGTTTCAGGTATAGCATTTATCTATGAAGATATGAACCAAAAACGATATCTCCAAAGCTTACTAGTGTTATAGACAAGCGTATGGTTGCAAGAAAGAAATATGACAACAGTAGAAATAGATTTACGTGGTTTATTTCAACAGGAACGTGTGGGTTTGGGACAGTTACCTTGTGGTAAAGTTCATAAGCCGGTTTCTGATCTAGGTCAACCTCTCATAGTAGTTCACATATGTTGACGGTGGTTGACGCTCCCTGCTGTCAGCAGCTGAACGTGACAGGTCTCTATCCTGGGCACCTGTGGACTGACTGTTGAACTTCCGTGTGACCCCTTTTAAAGCGATTTTTATGGCTTAACAGGCTCGGAGAAATGAAGGAGTATAATTAGGAGGAAGCATTTTTATTGGACGAAAATAGAGCACTTTAAATATTATTTTATTTTTTTCGACCGGAACACGTGTCGGGAACATTTGTAAAAAAAAACAAGATAATGGTCATTTTGTGACGGGGTTTGTCCCGTTCACGTCCGGTTCTCGCTCTTGAGTATTTGCCTGTAAATCAGCTGAGATATGTCTTATTTTATTTTATAACACTAGAAAGATTTGAAATGAGAGATTGCAAACCTAAATATGCCCCAGGTGACAGTAATATTAACAATATATGTAGTGAAATAAGTTACGAAAAATTGTATAGGGAAATTGTTGGGAGCTTAATATATGCAATGACTGCAACTAGGCCAGATTTATGTTTTATAGTAACAAAATTATCACAATTTATGAGTAAACCATACGTGAAGCATATGATGTTAGCGAAACATGTTTTAAGTTATATAAAGAGTACAATAGACCAACAATTAGTATTTAAGGCCACAAAAAGCACACTAAAGCTTACAGGCTTTTGCGACGTAAATTGGGTGAACTCACAAGATAGAAAATGTTTTAACTGAATACGGTTTTAAGATCTCAGATGAAGGTCCACTAATTTCGTTGAAAACACGAAAATAGTCTACATTTGCCCTATCCACGTGTGAAACAGAATATGTCTATTAGTGCAGCGACACGGAGGGAAAATATCTAAAAGCTCTTAGGAAAGATATACTAAATAAAGAAATAAATGCATTTACACTATATTATAGAGACAATCAAAGTGTCATATCTTTAACGAAAAATGCTATACATCAGCACAGATTTAACATATAGATTATTAGGAACAAATAATTTTTAAACATACACCCCAGTTAAATGAGTGGTTGCCCTTGGCTGAACATTACCTTTGACTAGCAACAGAGCTGATATAAACGTTTGTCCTACCGAAAAGGGGGGCAATGGAGACACGCACGGTGACGTAATATGGTGACAGAAGCGGGATGCGAACCCACGCCTCCATTCAGACTGGTGACACGCAGATGATATAACAATGATTGCACTTCCTACAATTATTGCCAGTGTATGGCCCAATGAGAGAAAATAGCTACCTGATAATATAAAGCCTTTTTTTTTATTACCGGTATAAGCTAATAATACAGGACGGGTTAATCTTGCGCGGGCAAAGGATGGTAATCCCCAGTCCCACGCTTGCTGAAATGAAGATAAAAGCTCATACTGGCCATCTTGGCATTAATACGTGTCTTCGCAAGGCAAGAGATCTGATATTTTGGCCAGGCATCTCAGCCGAGATTAGGCAACATGTGAAGGCCTGCGCCACATGTGCAATATTTTCGGATCGCCAGCCGGCAGAGCCCCGAATAGTTACGGTGGTACCAGAAAGACTATGGCTGAAAGTCGCAACTGATCTCATGACGTGGGGTGGAAACCGGATATTATAATCTCTGACAATGGGACGAAGCTCACATCCTACCTCTTCAGGAAATTCACCAAGAAATGGATGTTTGAACATAAAACAATTTCCCCGGGTAATAGCCAATAGGGCAGCGGAAGCAGCAGTCAAAATTGTAAAGCGGGTATGGTGCAGCTGATGTTCCCTTCATAGGATAGGATTGCTGAACCTAAAAAACTCACCAACAGTGGGACTAAAGACAAGTCCAGCACAAAAACAGTTTGGTAGGCAAACCAATTCACTGATTCCAGCAACAGAAGACAAGCTAAAGCCACACTATTACCCATACTCAGTCGAGGAGGTATACAATTAAGAAGAGGCTGAGACGTTAGGAGTCTGGTAATGAGCTAAGAGACCTCAGAATGGGGGGGGGGATAATGCCCGAGTACAGCCATTAAAGCCAAACTAAAGAAAGTGGGTAGAATTTGGGCTCACCAAACAGGTATCAGGCCGGTCCTATGAAGTGGTGACAGACCATGGAAGAACCTATCAGCGCAAGAGACCCTTTCTGCGACAAACAATTTCTTCCACCCACTCCATTTCCTAACATTCGGCCAGCTGAGAATGAAAATGGCACAGCCGAAGGAGCCACGTTACCTGAAGAAATAAAAAACCTGAAAAATGGAAGAACCACAGATAAACGAGACACGATGCGGAAGAAATATTGGCAAGCCTGCACGATACCGGGACGAATGAAGTATTTGAGCTACCTCACTGTAAACAGGAAACACTTATTCATCCAGACTTAAAGTTTTCTTCAGCGTCAATGAATTGCGAGCATAAAGAAAAGAAATTACTTTAAAATAAAAGCACGTATATTTAGTTTCCATTTTTCCTCTTTCTGTCGAGTAAATTCCAGTATACGATTTGCTTGTGGGTTGACTAATTGACATTGCCCAGCTTCATCCTTGTGTTTAAACAAAAAAAACAAAAAAAAGCGGGGGAATATTAAGTATGTGATCGTACGTCTCTTCCGGTTAGTAGCAGAGCTTATATAAATGTGCATCCTACCGAGAAGGGAACAATAGAGACACGTACGATGACGTAGCAACCCACTTCCATTACAAACAAAAATGTTGCAAGCCTATCGTTACTCTATTGCCTTTTCAATGGCAAATGTTCAGACGAGCTACATTCCATAGTTCCACCAGGTCAGACCTTTACAAAAACCACCATGCCACAGACACAACCATCCTCATTTCTTTCGTATTCCATTGGTAAGGAGGAAGTTTCACTTAGTCAGCTATATTTTGGAACAGATTCCCGAGAGGGTGCTTTCCTGATCACTGCAAATTTAACCTGTTAAAGTCGAGTGTTAATCATCATCTATCCTACATATCCTCATAATCTGCACTTACTTCCTCCTTCTCCTCTTACGTCTATACAACTTCATTCAGTAAACTTCTAGCTTGAATGGCTCTTGGGCCTTGTGTTGGGTGAACATTTAGTAAAAAAAAAAAAAAAGAAAAGAAAAGTTAATTACATTATGATTTGTCTCACAGTTTGTCTTCAGTTTTTGCATTTCTTATAATTCTATCATTTTGTTTTGCGAAAAAAATCTCCATGTTGTGTGTGTCAGTAATTACTGTGCAAGTTGCAACTTCATTAATGTTTATCGTGTGGATTTTTATTAGGCTGTATCTTTGAGAAGAGGAAGATGGAATAATGGTGTTAAGAAAGAAATTTATTCCTTCAGTTAATGTACGATAGCAATATGTGCGGAGAGTGTAATAGATATAATACATGTGCAGACAGTGAAATCGGTGAACTGAGTTCAAATTCCAGCCCAGTCTGTTGTGTTCACTTTTGTTCAAATACCAGTGGGAAATACGCAAACCCGTCACTTATAGCAGGACAGACTCAGTTGTCAACTAGTCTCAAAGAAGGAAAACTCTGAAATCCAGAACCGTCAAGAAAGCAATATGAAACCCAACCTTCCCAAAAAGGCATTGTAATTCATAAATAATAAAAGGAATCTGTGGAGAGCCATGATCACATACATTCTAAAGAGAGAAGAAAAACTAAAAATCATGGAGAAACAATGGTAAACCAAGAAACCATGGTAATTCTCAGATAATAAAGAAAAGGAATCTATGGAGAATCATTATCCCCTGCGTCCTGAAGGGATATGGCCATGAAAGATGGGTTAAATAGCAGAGTAGACTGGGCTCTGTAACCTTTGGTGGGAACCAGTCTCAGAGAAAGGGAACCCAAATTCGATTGTGCATTAAATATTGCTGCAGTTGCTCTTGCTATATCTGGAGGTTCTTGACAAAATCCAAAGAAAGGTCTGTAATGTGATCAATCCTGACCTGGCATCTCAATATCACTTACTTTCCCACCACCGTGAAGATGATTCCATTTTTGTCTTTCTTCAAATATTTTAATGGCAATTGTTCTGGTGAGCTTTACTCTTTGGTACTTCGACTGCATGAATTTAATCTTACTACTAGATTGGCAACTAGGTCTCATACCTTTACTGTTGAACTAGCTAGATGTAACCATGTTTTATCCTGATTTAACCCATAGGTGGGGGGATGCGGAAGAGATGGATTCATACTATTCCCAAAGGTATTTGTGCAAAAGTAGATGTAACTATCTCAACTGGAAGTCGAATTTGACACATCAATTTCTTGTTTGGGGCCCTCTAAAAAATCACACTTGCACATCCGTATTAAAGATATCTGATTCAAAAATAAATAATGGTTCACAATTATTCTCCCTTGCATTTTTTTCAGGGTGTCAAGATGCTGACATTTCCAGAATATGGAATTTACGGCATGCGTATGTCCAGAAAGCGGATGAGTTTGTTCGCAGAGACAATTCCAGATCCGAAAATCAGCCACCGAAACCCATGCATAGATCCCGAGTTTAAAGGTCAAAGTACAGAGGTTCAAAGATTGTTGAGTTGCATTGCTAGAGACAATGAAATGTTCCTTGTCGTCAATATGGCCGGCCGTAAGATTTGTGACCCCAAAGTTGAGTGCCCATCTGATGGACAATACTTATTCAACACTAATGTTGTCTTTTCACCAGAAGGCGAGCTTGTGGCAAGATATTACAAAAGGCATTTATTTCAAGAGGACTGGTTTAATCCGGCAAAGTCAAACAGAGTAGCTATTTTCAACACACCATTCGGTAAATTTGCTACTTTTATTTGTTTTGACATAGTCTTTAAAAAGCCGGCTGTTGAAATAATCGAAAAATACAACATACGTAACATCGCTTATTCGGTTGCTTGGGTTAGTGTACCACCATTATTTCGATCCATCCAAATGCATTCCTCTTTTGCTCGGGGTGCAAATGTTAATCTTCTAGCTGCAAATCTTCATTGGCCACCATCTTTGTCCTATGGCAGTGGAATATATACACCAACGGGGGCTGCTGCTTATTATTACAGACCCAATGTCCCTGGGGGTAAATTGATTATAGCTGATATATATCCGATCAACAATGCTAAACCAGAGGTTGATGAAATATATAACTATTCACAAAAACCACAGACTGAAAAAAACGATACCATATTAAATCTAGAAAATGTAATCAATATTTTTAAGTTCAAGCACCTTAAAAACAACTCTGGATCAGTAACAGTGTGCTATAAATCGTTTTGTTGCAAAGCATCTTATGCAATCAAAAGACCATTTCAAGAAATATATGCGTTAGGGGCTTACAGTGGGTATTGGAATGTGGCCCAAAACAAACTGTACGGCCAAATTTGTATGTTACTGAAATGTCCTTCCTCAAAGTGTGGGAAGGAAATTATCCAGGCCAGGACAGTATTTAGCCATATCTCGCTGCAAGGCACCGGGTTTTTAACTAAATATGTATATCCTTCTACTCTGGCAATGGACAAAAAAGGTGACTATGTGCTGGTCCCAAATGCTTGGACATATTCGAGGAGAAAAGGAATCCTGATTCGACCAGGGAAAACTATAACTCTACATTCGACTAATCTCGTAGGACGTGTTTATTCAAGGGATATTATTGTGAGAGACACACTCAACCACCAAAATAACGAAATTAAAAATCCAATTACAGCATCTATTAAATATATTTTTTACTTGGTGGCAGCTTATGTTCTGGCAAACCTTTAGAGACGTCAGTTTTCTGACAAGATTAAAAATGTGGCCGTGTGCTATTATTGAGAGATTAAGTTTTTTTTTTTTTTCAAGATATGATTCTAAACTTAGTTAAACCTGGTAAAAGAAAACAACAATTATTGAATGGTTAGATTAAGTACTGGAGTTTTATTAATGATGTATGGCAGCCAAGTCTGGGTTGGAGCTGTCCAATCTTCACTTTCCAACCTTGCAAGAGAGTTCAAAATCGTTTAGTGCATGAACTATTTCCCACTCTTCAACCTCTTTCACATATGTCCTATTCTATCATTATTTCTATGGAAAATGTTCAGATGAGTTCCACTCTTTAGTTCCAACAGCTCAGACCTTTACAGCTAGGATACTACATCCATGAAGTCGAATCAGCTACATATCCTCCATATTTCATTTGTAAAGAGGAAGTTCCACTCAGACAGATACCCGTCCGCCAGAAATGCTTTGTGGAACAAACTCCTGCATGCATGCTTCCCCGAACACTAAAATCCTAACCACTTTAAGGATCAATTGCTATCCTAAATTCTTACTATCATCCCTGATATTCATATCACACACCCTATTCAGTAAGTATCCCTCTACCATGAGTGGCTCTTAAGCCTTGTATTGGGTAAACCTTTAAAAAAAAAAAAAAAAAAAAAAAAAATATCCTTTCAGAAATTCTGCCACATTCTTAAGAGCCAGACATCCACCATTTATGGATAAGCAAAATCTCAGTCCAGGTGGTTACTACTGACCATGGCTTGCCTTTGAGCCAAAGAGGAACAATTCACAAATGACTAGTTATTAGGGACCAATCACAAGGCAGCACCTCCCATTGTACTAACATGTAGTCACGGGATTAAGTCCTGATATCTGCACCAATACTAATGGAGTTGGGCCATTTTTAAAAAACCCATACATACTTTTGTATGCATGTTCCTACATTTAAAAAAAAAGAAAAAAAAAAGAAGAAGCTATGTGTTGCATTCCATAGGAGAGTAAATAATTCGCCTTTAAAAAAAAAAAAAAAAAAAAAAAAAAAATAAAGAAAAAAAAAGATAAGACATGAAGGAGGTTCAATAAAAGCAAATAAAAAGAGAAGCCAATAACAAGAACAGAACACAGTACACTAAAAATAGTCTGAAAGTTTGACATTGCTGTATTTGCAGATGTCCAGTGTAATTTTTGTTTTTAAATATATACATCTGTGTTCGTCCAAATTATGATTTCCTTTCAAAAAAAGAAAAAAAAAAAAATGCACAGTAAATGATTTTGCTATAGAAATACATTCAAAAGGGATTTGTTTTACAATAAAAATATTTTGCAAATAAATTTGATATAGCTGTCTGACACCAGGCCACAATTTTGGGAAACAGCAAGTATTAAATTCACTATAAGAAAGTGGAATCTGTTAATCATTTGCCTATATTCAGATAAACAAAGGGTTTAAGGGGTAGGGGGAGAAAATTAAAAATCTTTTTGGTATTGGAATACATTGCAAGTAATTTTATTATGAAAATAAATTACAGGTAATTATATGGAAATTTGATATTGAGCTGCTTTCATACTCTAGAAAAAAAAATGAAATAAAAAGGTTACCAGTGTGATTATTTGATGTTTTTTATGAATTATCAACCTTTTGCAGATTATTTAAAGCCAGAAAAGATTTTTTTCATTGAAAGAATTCTTTTTTTTTTTTTTTTTGAGACAATAATAGTTTAGTCTTACTAATTAATCAGGGAGGAGAAAAGATAGATTTATCCAAGAGTATTAATTTTAGGGATCATATGGAAAGCTGTTTCCAGGGTTACAATAACCAAATAGTCCTTTTAACACTTGTTTTATAGGCATAAACGTCCAAAATTGCTAAAAAAAAGTCTTGTCACTTGTATGCCATAATAACTGAAGATATGTGATTGATTTATTTTCTTTTTACAGCTTATATCATTACTTTGGTATTTTCATGGCAAATATTCAGATGAGCTCCATTATTTAATTACATCAGTTCATACTAGGATTTGCTATGCTACACTCACTGAGTTGAATCATCTACATTTCTTCCATATTCTATATTGTATTAGACAGTTTTTGCAGAACCTACTCCCATGTGGATGCAGGTTATATATATATATATATATATATATATATATATATATATTTTGCAAGTGAATATGACAATAACAATTTTCTTTTAAGAATGAAAATGACTTTTTCAATACAAGTCTTACTATTTAACCCAGAAATTAACTGTAAAATTATATCTGGCATATGTAATAAGATGGAAGCAGGTATCAGTCTGGTGTAGTCTGGACAAGACTTAGAGTGTCCATGTTTATCAACAAGACAACATAGCATGCATTGAAGCTTTCTTTAAGTTCATAGATGGTGAAAACTTTGTGATATGATTGTGGAACAAAATGATTTCCCAAACTTGATGGCCCATAAAATCATCCACAAGAAGTTGGGATGTTGGAAAATATCATCTCAATGAAGTGGAGCAGTTATATCAAAATGATTGCCATGTCGTGCCAGAACATTTTTCTCATCAAAATCTAGCTTGTACATTTATAAATCTACCATCCATCCATCCATACATTGAATACTGCTGCCATACCTGGTCTGATGTTCTTGCGACATATTTCGATATTCTTGACAAAATTCAAAAAAACTGATCTGGACCTGGCATCTCAAATAGTCACTGTCTTACCAACATGACATGGCTTCTCTCTGTCTTTTCTACAAATATTTTCATGGTAACTGTTCTGATGAGGTTTTTTCCTTAGTGCCACAACTGCATGAATTTAAGTGTGTTACTAGATTGGCAACTAGGTCTCACCATTTTACTGTTGAACTATCTAATTGCGACCATAAGTTCTATTCTAATAGTTACTCACCTGTGGAATTCCTTTCAAATTTCTTGCTTCCTTGCTACATAACCTTCAAAAATTTAAATGCAATGTGAATCAGCATCTTCAGTTTTTCAGAGTCCTGTTCCTTTATGGTCCTTTTTTCTCACTTCTCTTCACATTCTTCTTTTGCTCCCTGTAACCCCCACCCCACGTCCTAGTGGCATTATCACCTTTTTTGGAGGTGAAATGATTAAAAAAGAAAAAAAAAATCCGAAAATAATCTCTGTGATCTGGCAACAAAGATGACTGCCACTCTAAACCAATGAACAAACAGAGGTGCTATTAATCTAAGGGCATAACTCCAAGTCTGTGTTCCTGAACAGTTGAATGATGGACACAAGTTCCAGTACATGGGCATCTTTTTTCAGTTTCTGGAACAGTATAAGGGAATTGATGGGGAATTTTGGGAGCAATGATCATGGATAATAAGACCTGGGTGCATCTTGTTACCCTGAAGACAAAGGTTGCTTCCATGACCTGGAAGCATCTATCACTGAGAAAACTAAATTTTGAAATTCAGTATTTTGTGAAGAAACTGATAGCAACCATTTTCTTAGATGTAAATGGTACATTGCTTATGCTTAAATATCTTAATTTTTCATACATAAATCATTTGAATCATAAATTTAACTATTTTCCATGTATTCAAAACAAAACAAAAAACAAAACAAAACACAAAAAACAAAACAAAAAACAAAAAAATTATTTTTTTTTAACTGTATTAGAAATGCGGTTATACAGGAGGATACTAAGAATTCTGTAGATAGAACAAGCAAGCAATGAAGAAGTCTTTAAGAAAATGGCAACAAAAAAAAGAACACTTATACTCAGAATCAGAAAGAGACAGCAAAAATTTCTTGAATTGAGAAAGGAGGGCTTCGAGAATTTGACACTCACTGGGGCAAGAGAGATAGTGAAAGCAGTGGGACACCTACTTGATGAGCTTGTGTGAATGAATGGCAGAAGGGGGTGAAGTCTCAGGTTTAACAAAAAGAGAAATACTAAGGGCCACAAGGGATAGGAAGTTGTAGAGAGCCACAATCACCTAAATTTTGAAGGGACCTTCTTTTATGTGATGTTTCCTTTCAGAGAAGCAGGCAACCTACCTGACAAGCTTATATGAGTGGATTGCACAACTGTGAGTGGGAGACTTGGCAAAGGGAGAAATGCTGCTGAGGCTCCCAAGGGAAATGAAGTTGTGGAGAGCCATGATCACCCACATCCTGATGGGATACATCACATAGAAGTTGTTGTTGTTGCAGATTTTGATCAATAAAGAATTATTTAATTCTTTTAAAATCTATTTTTAATGCTTTCCACAAGGCAATATATCAAGTGGATTTTTTTTTTATTTTACTGATCTGGGTTTAGTTAATTTATATATATATATATATATATATATATATATATATATATATAATAAAAAAGAAAGAACAATAAGATATATATATCCGGTGTTCTTATAGATATTTTTATATTTACAAAATAGTGCTCAATGTAAATTTACAGAGCATTAATATTATAAATTAATTGATTTAAAATGTTTTTTTATACATACATACAGCAGGCATGTAAATATATATATATATATATATATATATATATAAAAACTAATTAATATAAATAAAAAGTTTGTCACTTACCTGATTGATGTTACCTTCAGCATCCCAACTCCAGATTTTTGTAGACAAACCTGTCTGTCCACTCATCAGGGAGTATCAGCAACTGACTGCCTATGCTTCAAGATTTTTCTTTTTTATATGCACTTATAATTGGTGCAAGTTTTTTTCATAGTGTGTGAGTGTGCATCCATCTTGCTCTTAACATATATATATATATATATATATATATATATATATATATATATATATATATATATATATATATATATATATATATATAAAAGAGCAATCAATGTAAGTTTCATAAAGACATAAGTAGACCCACAAAAGAAGTCATATCAATGACTACTTGAGCAAAAATCACAAGCCAATGTCACTTTTGTTTGTTAGATTAAAGTAAAAAGTTATATAAAACTAAGTGAACTCTGTCCTGATTCAAATGTCTGACCTAAAAGTAAAAAGCAATCAACATACCAATACATCAGTATATTGCTACTGGAATAGTTGGGTAAAATTAGTTTTGGAATATTGACTTAGATTTTTATTTTGTATTGTTTGTAATTTTTTTCTTGGTTATATGTTTTTTTCTTTCTTTTTTCAAATAATATTGATGTGTGAAGTTCATTTTAAAAATAATGAAAAATAAATTAAACATTCTTTGAATTTTTATTATATTTTATTTTAATAATACAGTCATATGAATAAGTACTTTTTGTATAAACAAAATATTCCTGTTCAAATTTTATTAATAAAAAAAAATAAATAAAAGTTTCAAAATTTAATAAAAAAAATATTTTTACATTTTTCAAGAAAAAAAATACTGTTCCTCTTGTCAATTTTTAAAAAATCTCTCATAGAAATTCAAATATATATCCAATTTTTTATGTCACTATGTTTTACCTCTTTTAAACCCTCCCACAAAAAAAAGAAAAGAAAAAAAACAAACAAAAAACTAAAACACAGGAAATCAGACATTTTAAAATAAATTTTGATGAGTTAAGTACTCAAAGGCATCCTGATAACTCATGATGATATGCATTGTATTTTGTAATTATATATAATGATAAAAAGCAGTAATATTCACTAGCATGACCCAGGTTTCAAACTTCCACTCTCATCAGGTGGAATGGCAAATAATAAATTTGCACTAGAAATTACACATAAATAGGTAGTGGGAGAATAAATGATAAGATCAATTCATTGTCTGGTAAGCAAGCTTTCCTTACAATAAAAGACTACAAAAATGACTTCCTAATAAATCCCACAAAATCAGAAGTAGGTATCATCAGACAAAAAATTTTGAAAAATGTGTGTGATTTCCTGTGAGTTGTCACACTTGAAAGGGACAAGTGAACGCATCTCCTGGTTCCATGAAATTAAAAATAAATATAAGCAAGTATTTATAAAGTATGATATTAAAGAATTCTACCCCTCAATATCAGAAAAAAAAAATACTATGAGCAACAAGTTATGCTAAAGAATTTATTGATATTCCATATGATTATATTGAAATAGTGTTGCATTGCAGTAAATCTATTTCATCCCACAGTAGAAAAACATGGATAAAGAAGTCCAGCACAATTGCTTTTGATGTCCCACAAGGATCTTTTGAGGGTGCTAATGTTTCGGAGCTAATGGGGCTGTTCATAATGAGTAAAATTATCCACATTGAAAATCATGGCCTCTACTGAGATGATGGTCTGATTGTTGTACCCAATAATAGAAAAGCAAACAAAATTAGGAAATTGCTTTTCAAACTGTTCCATAACCTTAATTTTGACATTACAGTCAAGATGATGAAAAAAAAAATAAAAAAAAAAATAGTACAATATTTGGAGGTTGAATTTTTCCTCCATCCAAAATGACACTCACTCTCGTGCATGGGCATGAAGCCTAACACAATACTGAAATTGTGCTTCTTTAGGATAGCCACAATTGCCAGTTTTATGTGCACTTCTTTACAAGGTAAGAAAAAAAAAGAATTAAAAAAAAAAAAAAAAAAAAGGAAAAACAAAAGGAAAAAGAAAGGGGAAAAAAAGAAGGGGAAAAAAAGAAAGGGGAAAAAAGAAGGGAAAAAAAGAAGGGGAAAAAAAAGGAAAAAAAGAAGGGGAAAAAAGGAAAAAGAAAGGAAAAGGAGGAAAAAGAAAGGAAAAAAAGAAGGAAAAAGAAAGGAAAAAAAGAAGGAAAAAGAAAGGAAAAAAAGAAAAAAGAGAAAAGAAGGAAAAAAAGAAAAAGAAAAAAAGAAAAAGAAAAAGAAAAAAAAGAAAAAGAAAAAAAAATAAAAGATTCCAATTGAAACCCTTCCCCAAAAAAATTTTATGCTTACTGAATAGTACTCAATAGCTTTGAGAAACCTCAAAGCAGGAACGATTATACTTGAAATAAGTAATTTTATCCACCAAAGACTGTCAAAGTTGCTATAGATAAAATTACTTATTTCAAGTGTGTGTGTGTGTGTGTGTGTGTGTATAAAAAATAGCATACAGTGAGTGCTGGTGGTAATAAAACAGTGTTCAATGTAAAATAGTAGAGCTAAAATTTATATTACTGATAAATATGTATTTGTTCCTCACCAATGTGCCAAACAGTAAAGAACAACAAATATATATTTATTAGTAATAGTCTGTGTGTGCATATATATATTAGAAGATATAACAAAAACATGATGAAATCACTACACAATTGTAGTACTGAAACACGAAAACAATTCTGCAGCGATTTCAATGTTTTTGTTATAATATCTTATAAAATAATATATTGCTCTATTTTTTATTGAGCAGAGTTTTACTTCATCTGTTCTATCTGTCATTTGGATATATATATATATATATATATATATATATATATATATATATATATAAAATAAAACTGGGGATATGTTTAAAAAAAAAGAACAACAAAAAACGAAGACATTCATTTTTTTTTTTTTTTTTTATAAATCAGGAAAACTTTAAAAACTTATTACGATATTAAAAAAAAAAGATACCTTACTTTTGTTTATCTTTATCAAGCTATTTTAGAATTAATGAAAGAATGATAGGTATAACCTCACCCCCCAAAAAAAACAATGGTTCACTTATTCAATTTTTTTTTCATTAACAGTTCAACAGACACGTGCACGCACCGACAGACGTGAAAAATCAAAACAAAAGAAGTCTAGACTTTCTCATCACAGGTGTTAATCCTCCACATCAAGCAGGGTCACAAGGGGCCACTTTTTTTTCACACCTTTAACTGATACCAAACAATCTGGAATTTCTCACATAGTGATGAAAAACATAAGTCACAACAAGCCCTAAAAATGGTCATCACATACTTGTTAAGTGGATGGGGTTTATCTCCACCAGCTAAATGATGTTGACAGTTTATTGTTTTTTATTGCTTTGAGAGTTTTTTTATATTTGGCTTTTGATGAATCCTTCCTTATCCCTGAGCTGCTATTTGGGGACCGAGGTGGGGGATGGTCCTAGTGTAAAATTCCTTTAAACCCCTATATATATTTGAAAATTACAAACGTACTTTATCACATTTTGCATACAGGTGTTGCTGAAATAAGACGGTGTGCATGATATTTTGCTACAATGTTAACCATAGAGGATATTATTGCTTCCTTGGACTTGCCCCATGGTTATTTTCGTGATTTTTCCATAACCTCTGTAGCCAATGCGGCATTAATTACCAACGAAATTGTATGGTCATTACAGGCAAAATTTTCAGATGAGTAATCTCTTGTAGCAGTTTTGCCTTGTTTGTACAGAGTTCCTGACACAGTCAAGGCAAATTTCAATGGGCTCAAATCATTTGTTGTTGCATTCAGGAAATGTGCCAAGACTGCTGCTAAGAAGATTGTCTTCTGTGGTGAGAAGTTTAATATCTTAAAAGTTTTCCCATCTTTTACAGGTTCTTCTTCTGTTGAAGTTTTTTCAGTTAGTGGTCCCAAAAGTGGTGATAATTCATTGCTTTCTTCTTCTATTTCATCCTCAGCTGAAAGCATGGCTGATTTTTCTTCAGTTTCCACATCCACTCCACTGAGACCAGGCCAGTCAAATTATAAAAACCCTGGCAAAAAATTTTTGAAGAGCCGAAACCTTTCTTTACAACAGTCTCTTTCTGATTATGAGAAGGTGATTGCCGATCTTAAAGCTGAAAATAAGAGCCTCAAGAGAAAATATTCCGCTCAATTATCTGCAAAACGACAGACAACTCAGGCCCTTCAGAAAAAAAAAAAAAAAAAAAAAAAAAAAAAAAACATGCTCCAGGATTCAATCAAGAAAAATTCTGCCACAAAGATTTTGGTGATGTGGAAGGCATTGAAGACTTGAATACAACAATGGGTTAATAGATTTGAGTCCAAGAAGGTCCAAACCAGCAATTTAGTTTTGATCCCAAACAATCATTTTTCCCCAGGGGATGGCTATTCCGGATCTATTTTTTGGGATGAAAGCCATAAGGGTAGGATTTTTATTTCATTGCCTGTTACACAGAAAACTAATCTTAAAATAACATCTAAGAATTTGCATCTCCGAGCTAAGATGTTGCATATTGTCTCAGAATTAATTTCCGGCATCGATGAAAAAGACATTGACGAAGAAAGTTATGAAATTGGTTTGCTTTTTGGACATAACATTCAACACCACAAAAATGATGTTTTCCAAAGTTCTGTAGCTGAATGCCTCATATCTAAAATCTGGCCGCATTTAACAGTTGTTCAGGCGGTAAACCTTAGACTTTGTCTTGATTTTCCTTGGGCAACTTTAAGATGTCTGAAAACCACCCTGGCAGCCTATGGAATTACAATTTTTCCTTCAGAATTATCTATGCGTTCTCATGAGAAAACTCTTGTTTGCCCTAAAAGTGAACTTGAAACCAAAATTGTACTAATGGACACAAAATATAAGTGTGATGATAAAAGAAAACTTGTGGAGGTGCCAGTGTCCTAAGTGAAGAATCTGCTTGAATATATGACTCAAAGAATTCAGAGCATGCTGCAAAAAGACGATGACTGTTTCAGTCAAGCAGACAAAGTTTTTATCCTTTTTTTGGGTGACAAAGGAGACAAGAGCATGAAATTTCATTTCTGTCTGTTCTCCAAAAATTAGTGGGTCAGCATTTTCATGTAAAATATATACTTTGTATGCAGCTGAGGATACACATGAAAACCAAATGAAGGCCATGTCAAATTTTTGGGAATGATTTTCAATGCATGCAGGACTCAAGTTTCAAAATATGCGGACTTTCTGTCAACGTTCTTTTTGGAGGTGATTACAAATTCCTATATGCAACTCTGGGACATCAATGTGCATCTGCATCTTTTCCTTCTCTTTATGACCAGTTTAGTTTGAATCATCTCTGAAACCACCCCAAAAGTCCACACACTCCTGAATCCTGCAATATTCCCTTGTGCCATATTATTGACTGTGTGTTAAATTATGCAGAAAATGTTGTTGTTGATCGACAAGCTGGGAAGCTCAAGAAAAAAGGAAGAGATCATTTGTCAGTCATCGGCTGTGCTGTTTATCCTATAAAGTCATTGGACAATGTTGTTCTTCCCACTTTGCATGTGACTCTCGGGGTAGTTACAAAGTTTTTTTAGGATTTTGGAAAAATATGCCCGGGTCATTGATCAAACTTTGGGAATTACCACAGAAGTTGAGAGGAAAATTTTGGAAATTGAACAGAGACAAAGGGACGTGCTTGCAGAAAAACAGGTGGCCCAGAGTGAACATGGGGGTACTGCAAGTGTCTTCTGGACATCCAAAATGTTCTCAGTCATCTTGAAATCATGGAGAAGCATAAAAGCAGGGCGTCAGCAACACTCGAACTAGAACTACTAGTCAAAAACGCAATGAGTGGGAAAAGAGGTTGACGCCCTAAAAAAAAGTTCAGAGATTCTTCAATCATGTGAAGCAGAAATTTGCCTTGTAACAGAATATGACACTGATTCATACAGAGATGACTGGGTTATGTGTGACTCGAACTCAGTGGCAACACATGATGTGTGAGGGTCTTTCGGATGAAGACACAAGTGCCATGTCTGAGGTTGAATACACTTGTTTCAAATGTCGGGGACTTCCTGTCAAATTTGCAGCTGAAAATAGTTGTCAGAAACATCAAAAAATTGTACAGTCAGCTTATTCTCATTTAAAACAGCTCTGACGCCATTTCCCCCATTGAACAGGAACTAAAAAACACTGTGGGGCCAACAAAAAAAAAAAAAAATTGATCAAATGTTACAGGAAATGGACATAAAAAGACGGGCATACCATGGTGGCCTTTTTGTTGGCAATCACTGCAAAGTTATTTTGTCCAAGGATAAGGCTGGCATTTATAACTTCACAAAATTTTGCAGTGTCTTGTCCCCTCAGTATTCTGATGTCAACCACCATTTGACAGAACTTTTTGAAGTGTATTCAAAGGCCCATCAGATCATGGTACTTTAGTGACAAACGTACAAATGATAAAACTACACGACTGGAAAGAAATGCCTACGGTGAAACATCTAAGACAGGGAGACACAATCACAGTCTACTATGTAAACCAATCACTAATTTAATGATGCAACAAAATTATTACGTACAGGGTTCGATGGTGGCTGAGCCATCAATCATAACAAGCAGCAACAATGGAGGAAGGAGCACAGCGTGGGACTTAGGATTAGACGTCAGTACAGCTCCTAAGTACGGAACACATGTAAAGGAAGCAGAATCTAACCTGGAACACAGTAAACCGCGAAAGCGAATGAGATCGGAAATGCAGGAAGATCTGGCATTAACAGAGGTAGCAGATTTAGCATTCGATCATCAAAGATCGAGAAAAACGAATGACACAAAACCTGGGTTCGAACAAACTTCAGGAAGTTTCACTGTCAGCAACAGAACTGTAATTAATAAAGTTCTATACACAAACAAGGATGCTCCAGAAATGGCATTAATACACGTACCACCTATCCTAAGACCGAATTCCTCAACTGGCATATTATATTTCGCTTTCGAGTTGACATATATGGTAGATATTGAGTGTTATTACAATTCCATATCGCATCCCCAAAAAGTGCCGTTAAACAATCACACATGCGCACTCATGGCAACATCAGAAAATTACAATTACGAATTAAATAACATCGCGCAGCCTAACCGTCATTTTCACGGGCAAACCCCTGAATAACAGAGTATTCATCTTCAACACCTATCAACCAATGTCACAACTTAAAGAATGGGGAACTATCGAACTCAATCCTACACAATCACAGTACCCATATATGGGCAGACAAAAAGAGTGGAAAATTACTGGGCTTTGTGCACGGTAACTTCGAAAACAATTAATGACTGGCAGTAAATATAAAATTACAAAAATTTACAGACAAAGGAATTCAAGAATATAAAAAGGGAGAGTCAGTGACGTAATTCACAGATGAGAACGAGACGTCGAACAACATGCAACGCGCAAATATAGAAGTAAAAAGAAAAAGATGGAATCACTGAAAACTCAAACGGCTATAAAAATCGACTTTAACAATACCGTTTTAAATGACATATACGATGGAAGAAAAATTACGGCTTACACATGGATTTATAGATGGGAAAATGAAAACGAATTCGTGTTAAGAGAAAGTGAAGACACTCTGCAGAAGGCGACGGAGGCCATAGAGTTCAAAAAGAAAGAAGCTCACAAATACTTAAAAAATATTTGTGAAAACAGACCATACATAATCGTGTACCATAAGGCCGGACCATCAAAACTGAAGAACTGCTCGGATGTGGGTCACTTCCACATGATAACTTGGCATTACGCACACCCGACTTCAGAGCACAGCTTCAACACATTGAAAAGAACACTATCAGGGAGAGGAGAACAACCCTACGTCATTAACTGCCTGAAGATATACAACCCATACGGGTTAGCGGTATACCTAGAAAAAGAACCAGAAAAGCGAATAGTGATCACGGTGGATCATCTGAATTCGGGCGGAATGAAAAAAATGCTATCCGGCATTACTGGAAAAAAAGAGAAGATGACAGTCAGTCATACATCGGATCAAAAACAGATACGTTGCGGGGACAAAAATATGATTTTATTATCAAAATTATGAAACGGTGTAACTCTACAGATATTGCAGATATCATGGTATACTGCAAAAACACTTCTAACACAAGCACAAAGGACACATAGGAACACATATCCAGAAACACGCCTCAACTAAACAACATAATACAAGTGGCAGCAACTGACTTGAACGTAGTAACCAAGGTTACACCGGTGTGGGAACAGATTAGACAAAAGAAGGATTATTTCGATATTGAGAGAAATAGATACTGGGATGTACAGACTTCGCTTAATATTTACAAAGACTGGTGTAAATATCATAATATTGACCCAGAGGATTTCGGGTGGAAAACGTTCGAAGTATGTCATGAAATCAGACCAAAAATTAATGCCCTGCACATCACCGGTGTATCAAACAGCGGAAAAAGTTATGTGTTGAGATCGATAAGAAATGGCTTAATGAATTGTGAAAGAATGAGATGCCAAGCATCAGATAACTTTACCTACGGAAGCTGTGTAGATAAAACATTAATCTACACAGACGAGCTTTGGTTCACTCTGCAAAACGTTGAAGAAGGGAAGTGTATCTTAGAAGGTACGGAAACGTACGTAAATGTGAAACACCAAAGTGAAAGACTACTAAAGAGAACACCTTCTCTATTGACATCCAACGACAACCCATGGAGACACGTCCAAGGGGAAAAAGAAGCCATGAATAACAGAGTATTCATCTTCAACACCTATCAACCAATGTCACAACTTAAAGAATGGGGAACTATTGAACTCAATCCTATTATGTGGTTAACAATTTAGAGAAAATACATTGATAAATATAACAGCAGAAACTACGTGACAGAGGACGCAAAAAAATACACTTCACCGAGAGAATTGGGGAAAATATAAGTTCGTAGATACAGATGTTTATTCACCAAATAAAAAGAGAAAATTAGAAACAGTAGAAAGAAAGCTGGAGGAAGAACTATCAAAGGAATTAAACGATGGGCCGCTGTCACCTGATTGTAGAATAGACCCAAACATGCACATTCAATATTGCACAACACACATGCGAAAAGCCCACAAGTGCTGGATTATACAACCTGAAGGTTAGAATTATACATGACACCACAAAATTCACCAAAAATGAATCAAGAAGCTGAATTGGGAAATGAAAATGATGAAAGCGAAGATGAAAAAAAAAAAAATTATAATAAATAGTACATACAACGAATTCATACACATCAAAAAATGAGAGATAAATGGAGATAAAATCAAAAACTTTTATACTGTTCTGAAGAAATAGAAATACTACTGCTAGAAATGTAATGCACATCCACGCAGAAAAAGTTTGAACGTCAAAGTCACTGTTTCCAAGGTACAAAAACTTTACTTAACTATTACTTCATTATATAGCTATTATATTTCAACACTAATATTATTTCTTTAGCAAAGGTATGGTGAAATTAAAGAAGGCACCTATAGCAACAGACATTAAGGTATGACACACGTATTTTATTCTATTCTAAAACTTTGAAAGAAAAAACCAGGGTAGTGATACACAGCCGAATCCCTCCACCATTAAACGTTTAATAACCTGTGACACAGATTTTTTTCAAATTTGCTACACTTATAGATCTCCATGAAAGGAATTGAATGGCACCTGTTACACATCTCAAGGTCAAGGGGTTCCTGAGATATGATCTCTGATCTTTTTACGAAAATGTGAATAGTGACCAAATTTAAAAGATGATATCTCAGTTGTTTATGGACCCACAAAGTTCATTCATATATCATTCTAAAGTACTTGGATAGATCTACAATTTTATCTGGGGATTTTTTTTTTTTAGAGGTCAAATAAAAAAGTTGACCTTGAACTTGACCTGACTTATCTCAAAAAACGTTATTTTGATTTTTTAAAAATTTTGACAAAAGATTTTTCTATCTTATGACAGTATACATTCCAAATTTCATGATGGGCATTCCACTAGAACTGTTGTTAGAAGCATTTTATAGGACTGGGCAAAATTCAAAATGGCGGAATGTAGTATCTGCTACTTCATATAAAAGCATTTTGATATTTCACAATATGGTCAAGTTGTATATCTTTGTAAAGCTATTTTAATGCTGATTAATATTCCCATAAGGACCATGGTCATGAAATCAATAAAAAAAATTTTCTGGTGATGAAACTAAATTTTCTTCATTTTTTTTTTTTTCTAATGTAACCCAGATTTTGTCCTAGAAAAAGTGATATATAGAAATATATAGAAAAAATTTACAGGAGCAATATCTGATAGAATCAGTATAATTTCATCAAACATTTCTCATGAGGAATCAAATAGCGCAGAACACCAAAACTTTGCATGAGAAATCATCTCCCAGTTGAAAGAGAAGTTTGCTGTGAGTGAAAAGAGATCACAAAAAAATTCAAATTCTGACTGTACTTCCAAAAAGCTGGAGTCTAAGCAAAATACAAACAGAATTTGGCACTACAATGTACATGGCGAGACAAGCAAAAAAACTTGTGAATGAGGAAGGAATTTTAGCTTTGCCAAATACACGAAAAACTAGATTCCCACAAGAGACGATTGATAAAGTGAGGCAGTTTTATAAAAGTGAAGAAGTCAGTAGAGTGATGCCTGGAAACCCCTCCCCTTTTTTGGCCTTGTGCCATAATTGTATTCTGTACAATAAATATCATCAGAACTTCAACCCTGGAGAGATGCTAAACAAATCCACACTAGCCAAAACTTTGACCTAACTACACTTTCACGCACTAATTCTTCTGACTCGACAAACAGCACTTTACTCTCTCAGGAACATTACTTACAACATAATAAATAAAGTGAATTGACCAACTACTAAACAGTATTTGTAAATCTCAATCCAACATCAAGACAATAGCTAAAGGTACACAACTCTTACAAACTATGAACAGTAACTTTAACAAACGCACACATACACACTAGTTACTGAACTCCCACAAAAGACATTTTGTAATACGATAAAACATCGTTTAATTTCATACACAAATCTTAACCACAAGCCTACACACATCGAAACTCGGCATAATCCTTCTATATATTTTATTACAACTGGTTGCACTTGATCAGCAATATCTATCTTGATTGTGTATGTTCAATTGATATAAAATGAATGTTATTTGTTAAACCTTTAATCACGTTGTCCTCATTTTTGATTCCTCCTGAATGATTTTACCTTTCAATGTTCTTATTTTTATATTTGTTGTGGATGAATGTCTTGTGAACACCTACATTTCTAAGCCTTCTGATAATCTAACCTTTTGATACACAAAATACAATCGCCAATCTGCAACAAGTGTACCAACATCAAATATTGTCAAAATATTAACCTGCACCCCAGATTTTTTCAAATATCTCCTTTCCTAAAAGAAATACTCTTTTCCCAAGCAGATATACATAACCATAAAAATTTTTAAAAATGAAAAGAAAATGGTTAAATCAAAACTTATTAATTAAAATAAATAAGTACATAATTTATCAAATTAAAATAAGATAATAATTACATCTAAGTAAATGAAAAAATTCTGTTTGTCCATCCGTGTGTCTGAAATGCCTCTAACTCAGGCCCCACCTGCTCTACATAAACATATTATACCTTTTTGGAATCAGGATGATCCAGAGATTGAAAACCTGTCTATCATCTGGTGCAAGAACATCCAGCATTTGCGCCCAGATGGGGAGGGGACAGCTAAAAATTCAAATTTTAGAATGACTGAAAAAAAATTAGTCATTTTTAAAAGTTATTAATTTATATTGAGTTTAAAGTAAAGTAAAACTTTTCAAGTTTCAGTCATTTGACCTAATCAAGGCCTCTTTTTTTTTTTGTTTTTCCTTCTTTCAAAATTAGCAATCTGACTCAGTTCTGCAAAACATGCTTCAAGAGTTCCCAGCATCCTTCAGCTACGACACACTGTACTGTGATGTCAGCCCTACATTCCCCCTAAGCTTCAAAGACTGGTGTTTTGACATCTACATGGGCTATCACATCTGAGCAAGCAAGTGACAGTCAAACTCGTTGCAGACGGTTTCATTTGGCCAAATATGAACGCTGACATCCAAGAATGGGTTTCAACGTGCTTGGAATGCCAGAAATGTAAAATACATCAACACACCAAATCCCCCATTGGTACTTTCAGTAATTCTGATGCATAGTTCTCACATATGCATGTCGAAATTGTGGAACCGCTGCCAATGTGTCAGGATTACCTAAGGAGAATACTTCGATGACTCTCTTGACAGTTTCTGCTGTAAGAGGAAAATCTGGCATCACCACTAGTGATGTAGATATAATGGTCACTCTGTCCAGGAAGAACTTTATTGATATCCCCAATGTGCTCACTTGCGGTGGACGAAACATTTACGTTGTGGTGGAGGGGCGTCGCCCTGGAAAAAAATCCAGCTCGGCTTCCCCAAAAGAACAGCACAAGGAGGATCAGTCAAGAAGATCCCTAGTGTTCAGAGTGATTGGTTTTGAGGTGAGGAAAAAGGGATCTAAGCTAACAACTCCACCTCCCCAGCAGGATGACTCCAGCAATGTTGCTGTTGAGTTATAGGAAAAGCAGTTAAAACAGCAGCACCGGCAACAGCAACACAAAAAAATGCTTGGTTAACAAATTGGAGTTGTTATTATTTCTTGAATCCTGTACGTGGAAGAATCATTAATATGAATAGTAGTAGTACCTATATATTTGGTGTTCCCGCTACATTTAGTGAATTGAACCAATGCTATATTTGGTATATATGCTACACCTCATTCTCTTTTCTTCTCACTTTTCAGTCGATATGACACGATTTAAGTCTCTTGTGAAGATTTGCATTTTTCCCTTTGTGGGGGGAGGGGGGTGCTATGTGTATCTTTCGGGGAAACACGAACATTATACACACACACACACACACGTATGTACGAACATTCACTTACACATTTTTTGACCACCGACTTTCTACATTCATTCATACACACTAATTATCGTCTTTGTCAGTACACATATACCTGTGTGTGTGTGTGTGTGTGTGTGTACACACATCCACATATATATATATATATATATATACACACACACACACACACACACACACACACACACACACACAGGTCTTTGTTGTTTTCATTAAATTTCCATTTTTGTATTGGGCCCCATTTTAGGAAACCACACGTTTGTCTCACAACATGTACAAACAGCCCACTACAGGTACCATAGCCTACCGCTCTACCCAGCTGCACAAGACACAACAACATCCACGATCAGGAGTGGTAGTTATTTATATGTCCGTTGTGATGTGCTTGGTTGACTTTTTTGCCTCAGGATCGACTGCCGGAATAGGTATTGTCTCTTGTATGAACAGATATCATGCTGAAAGACCCAAAAACTTGTCATGACCCCCAAGTCATAACATTACTGATGAGGGGATCCTGTGCACCCTTTAGAGTGTATTCATAACAAATTTCATTCTGACTTAAGCAGTGACGTCTGGAAACAGACCGGATGATGACCAAGGAAAAGTCTTGGTGACAGCTGGAGAGAGAGTTAACAGCTGGGAATACTGCACACAGGAGCATGTTGGACTGGCATTTCAACATGTATATTTCAAGAGAAATAATCCTAGATTTGCCATGATTATGCACAACAACACACACTCCCAGGGAATCCAGAGAGGAGACAGAATGAGATTCCAGCTAGGATGGATATTTTGATGCTGGCCCTTATGATTGATCTAAGGACTTTGATTTGTGACTGCAGAAAAGAATTGTAAAGATCTGCGCAGCCTTAGAACACACCAAGTTAGGATGAAATGCATAGATAAAAGTGGTCTAATGCAATGCACAGGTTTATCCCCTGGTGAGACAAGGAGGGTGCAAGTGCCCAGTCCTTCCAAGCGACTGACTAAACAACCCCAAGCAAAGTAATCTGAAAGCAAATCAAGTGACCTCCAGAGACTTATTATAGCAAGTGGCAACAGTTTAACGAGGACGTAAGCAGAACTGTCCTTACTACATCAAAAAGCAATGCTGACTGGCAGTTGCATGTCTTGTCGACTATGATAGTTATGCCACAGAATGATTTAGCTGACACAAAGAGAAGAAACAGAAACCCTACAGCAATAATCGTAGGGCATAGAGAATACAGGGCCTGAAGTGGGAGTTAAGGGCACTCAAGAAAAGCAGTCTAATGAAGAAAAATGCCATCCACTAATAGAGCTGGAAAATATTTTAAGAGCAAGGCTAAAATCCATTCATAAAGCTAAGTGGCATAGGAGGCAAAGGAAGAAAAGAGTGAGAAAGAGATCATTGTTCATTGCAGAACCCTTTGGCTTTACTAGGAAACTGTTTGGAGACAAGTGGAGTGGCCAGCTAGAATGCTCTGCAGATGATGTTAATACCTATCTCCAGAACACATTGAGTGACCCTGTAAGAGACAAGGATCTCAGTCACACACAAGCCATTATTAATCCAACCCAATCCAACATGTAAATTAGGCACAGCTGCAGATGGCGGACATTTTGTTTTCCAGTTGTGGTGGCTTGGCTGTGGCCACCGATAGAGAAGGCCTGTTTCATTGGGGGAGGGAAAAATGTGACGTCATCATACTTCTTTTAAGAAGTGTGTCATTTGTTTTGTGTATCAGATTTTTTTTCATGGTATTTTTAAATTATTATTATTTTCTTTTAAATATTGAATTAATTTAAAACAAAAACAATGCCTTATAGATGCATTGTCCCAAATTGCAAAGGGAATTATAAAAACGGCTCTAAAGTACATGTATTTTCTTTCCCTAAAGATAAAGAATTATCTGAAGTTTGGATTCGTACAATTGAAAGAGATCATTTTTTACCTACTGAATTCAGCAGAGTCAGTATTTTTTGTATTGAAAAATAAATTTTATTGAAACTTTAACGATAAAATTAATACCATGTCTTTGTAATTCATAACAAAGTTATGACATAAATCCAGCAAGAAAGTTTAGACATTCATTCTTGTATATGTTGTTTTTAAAAGCTAAAACCTCATTTTTTTAAAAAATAAACTTTAAAGAAATTTTCGATATAAATTCATTCATGAATTCCTAAAGGAATATTTTATATACATAAAAAATAATTCTAATAATTTTAATGATTTTTTTTATAATTGTTTTATTCGTGACTAAATGAAACTTTAATTGAATTAATTTCATGTCTGTAATTCACCACACATTTTAAAACAAAGTGTTGTTTTAAAAAGTTATTAAATTCAATTGAAACTTTGAGGATTAAAATAATTTCATATCTTTAAAATAATTCACAAAACATTAAAAACAAAGTTGCGAAAGTTTTAAAAGCAGAAATCTAATTTTTATAAAAATAAACTTTAAAGAAATTTTCGATATAAATTCATAAAGGAATCTTTTTATAGGCATAAAAAATAATTCTAATAATTTAACAATTTCATAGAATTGTTTTATTCACAAGAATGTTTTTTATTTATCATTTTAAATTAAAAAAAAAAATGAATAAAAACGTTAAAAATTCTCTTATTTGTACATAGCTTCATTTTCTTGGATTTTCACAAGAATTTAAAACATGTTTGGTTTTTAAAATCTTTTTAGGTATGTGAACTACATTTTCAACCGGAGGACATAAGGAGAGAATTGTCAGCTTTTGACAAAAAAAATAGGTGTCACAACTGCAGTTAAACTAAAAAAAAAAAAAAAAATTTCGTGATGGTGCTATTCCTAGAATTTTTCCAAACTGTCCCTCATATTTATCTTCATTGAATCCGACTAAAGAATTCTGCTCTTAAAAGTGCTTTAAATCAATGTATTACTGATGACTTAGCATATAAAATGCAGAAGAAATTCCATAATATTAATGATCTAGAAGGGAAATTAAATTTCCTTGATAGAAATTACTGGAGTTTCCAAGTGGTTTAAGACATTATACAGGAGCACCTAATAGTGCTACTGCCACACCTATTCCGAGTGCTAGACGTTAAATAATTCATTTCACTTTTGTTTCTTTGTAGCTTGCTGATGAGAGGATATACATGGCAGTGTACCAATTCATTGAAGATGAATTCACGTTGCCTACACGTTATCTTCCACGCCTGGTTCACACCATAGGCGATAGTACATCATTACATTTAAATGAAGAATTTCATAATGCACATGATCAAGATAAGGTTTTAATAGCAGACGCTGCGAAACGATTTCTAAACTTTGTCAGATTATGAAAGGGTATCATTATATATCATGCTGCTGAAAGAAAAGAATTATGTAGAGGTAAACCGTGGAATACTTACAATCACTTTCATGTCATATGGAAGTCTAGTTGTGAACCTAGAAAGGATTCAAGTTGGTATGCTGTTACTAAAACATATCATAAAGCCACTGGATATAGACGTACTATTCCACGTGTAATTCATATGAAATTTCCATCCAGTGCATGCAATTACTACTGCAAGAAACCACGACAAATTATTATATGTTCCAATGAACCAATACTTCATGTTCTGAGTTCATGGTGTCAAATGAATCACTTAGAAAAACCACAACAGGCACGTTTGGTACAACAACAAACTATTGCCGAGGCTTGTACAGAACCGATGTTCGTAAATGTCAGTGGCAGATCCTTGAATCTTTTCAATTACCTTAATTGGGTTTGGACTAGTAAATCTTATCGTTCTGAATCGGAAATGAAGGCAGATTGGATAGCTAGATCACATAACCCAAACAATAACTTTATGAGAGCTATTTCTCATTCGCAATATAATACTATAATAAAAAAAGTTATAGATTGTAATAGGATCAAATTGATTAATCAGTCATTCCTGGATAAGTATAATAAAAAAGACTGGGTATTATACTTAAATAATTCTTCATATATGAGTTTAGATATATCGTTAAGATTCTTTAGATTACTTCTACGTAGACAGAACATAGACATAAGTAAATTTGTTAATGACGTATGGTCTATATTAACCCAAAAGCTTCCGAAAAAGAATTTATTAATATTTCAAGGAGTACCAGACAGTGGGAAGTCAACTATAGCCAGATCAATAGTAGACTTATTTCAACATTCAGCTACTGTACAGGGTACAGCTAGTTTCCCTTTCATGAGTCTAGTCAACGTTGAAATTGGACTCATTGAAGAACCGAATATGACAATGGAAACATTACAGACCTTTAAAAAGATAGCTGAAGGTGTAGATACAGAGGTTAGCATAAAATATGGTGCCAATCAGACGTACTCCTTAAAAATTACTAGTAATCATGACTTTGATCAACATGCTCAGTATATTGAAAGAGAGGCATTCAAGTCTAGATATATAAAGTACCTATTTATACAATCTAGTGACTTCTTAGCTAGAGCTAAAAAACCTCTGAATCCATATATGGAATTCTTTGTTTGAGGAATATGTACTGTCTGAAGACACAACTTCAGACTCAGATAATGCTTTATCATCTTTTCTAGATGAATTTGAAAAAACTACATCGGCTACAACACCGGAAGGACAATCTTCATCATCTACTACAATTACCACACCAACAAAACGATCCGGAGACAATGGACGTAGTGGACGGGATTCTTCAGCTGTCAAACGTCTGCGGTTCGATGACTGATACATTGGATATTATTAAAAAAAAATTATCCATTGTTAATCAGGTATACAAAACTGTAAACACACAAATACGGACTTTATTAATAAATATGTTGCATAATTTTCCTGAATAAAAAAATAAAAAAAAATAATTATAAAAAAATTTAAGAAATAAAAAATATATTAAAATACATATCATTGTAATTGTTATTATTTCATATGTGAATGCACCGTTAAGAGACTGCCTTGCCACACCACCTCATTATAGACTTATTCCAAACAATAACTTTATGAGAGCTATTTCTCATTCGCAATATAATACTATAATAAAAAAAGTTATAGATTGTAATAGGATCAAATTGATTAATCAGTCATTCCTGGATAAGTATAATAAAAAAGACTGGGTATTATACTTAAATAATTCTTCATAATAAATAATTCTTGTTAGGCAGCAAGAGACACTTATATTCAGCATCATCAAATCTCCATATCCAAAAATCAATCTGTCTCTTGTAATTGAATCTGATTTTTGCAATACATGTGTTTTGTAGAGATGTGGAAATGCATTCAATAGGGGACTATAAGATTCCTAAACATGTAACTGATCAAAATACTCTTGAAATTCTGATAGAAAACAAAGAAAATGAACACAGAACAACAGCAAACTGAACCTCAAAATATGATTTTTATATTAAAATTGGTAATGTCATTTCTACTATTGGTGCAAGAAGAATCAAACAAACATTTTAATACAATCAAATTTATATATGAGCAGCTAAATTTAATGACACAAAATAAGCTTGTTTATTCAACAGAAATGATATTTTCTTCATTGTTATATAACTGCTCCCCTAAAGGGTACAGATTGTTAAGAGACAGCAAAAATATAACTTTACATAGCTATTCAACCATTAAAAGACTAACCTTATCGACATATATGAATCCTTTGATTGAGCAAGGTATCAATTTTCTTATGTATATTAAAAATAAATTTAAGTTACTAGTGCAGAAGTACATCACAGTATCTTTGCTTGTTGATGAAATACATCTAAAACCTTATTTAGATTATAAGGGTGGTAATATTGTTGGCTTATCTGACAACTGCAGTGAAGCTGCAACAAGTGCTTTTGCTTTCATGATTAGCAGTGTATTCTCACAATATAAAAATGTTGTGCATGTTATGCCAACTAAATGTCTTAAAGCTGAGAAGTTATTTGATATAGTTAAACATATAATAATTGGTTTAGAGGAGATATGATTGATAATACTTGAAAGCCTAACAGATAATAATGCTATAAATAAAAAAGCTACATCTTTCTTTTGCAGTCCTCCAAAGCTTTCCATTGTATATCCACACCCAGTTATAAAGTCTCAACCCCTATCTTCCTTTCGACAATTAGCTTGGTCAAAAAGATGCAAATAAATGCACGCTGTTCCCCAAATTTTGACATAATGGAAATCATGAATTAGATAGTATCCAAAGTTCCCCATTTTCTACCTTAAAGAAACTTCATACCTTAGAATCTCAGTCAATTTTGAAATATTGTTATAAATTGAACTCAAAGGCATTTTCTCCTACTAATATTGAAAGGCAAAATGTTAATTTAGTTCTGCAAATTTTTAATGAATATACTATTCAAGGATTATTGACTTTAGGAAAACAGAAATATTTGCCTAATTTTGCAGAAGTTGCAGAATATATAAACATTTTATATTTGATGGACAATAATGAATGTTAAAACGCCATATAAAGGTTGTCAGCTTAGAAATAAATACTGCAATCCACTTAGAATGAATGAAGAAAATTTTAGATTTCTCTCTGTATTCTGTGACTGGTTAGAATCTTGGAATAGCATTTCTGGAAGAAATGGCAAATTAACAAAGGAAACCTTCACTGCTTTGCATTATACAACTTATGCATTTCTAGAACTGACCAAGTATTGCATAGAAGAACAGAAAATGCTATACATATTACCAGGCAAATTTCAAACTGATCACCTTGAGGCAAGGTTTGGTCAGTACTGGCAACTTAGTGGGGATCAGTATAATATCTCAATATGGCAAGTGTTTGAGTGTGAAAAAAATGCTATCAGTTTTAAAAGTGAACTTATCGTTCAATCAGCAATGCATTAAAATTGATTTAAAGAGTTTACAAGAACCAAACTGGGATGAAGTGACACAGGAGGAAAAGTTAGATATGTGTATATAGAACTGATGTTAAAGAGGATGATGTTAATAATTGTAGAGAAGTTCTACCTGTAATACTATACTATGTAGTTAATGTTTACACTCCCTTATCATATAACCTGGCAACTTCTCACAAAACCTGGGTGGAGGAGGAGGAAATGACAACCTAAGTCTGCACCATTGTTCAGGATAAGTCAACACAGGATCTGTATTAAGTTACAGTCCTCTTTATTTTTGTCTGCCAACAGGATGCTAGTTGGGCTTTCCTGTCCATTCTTACTTCTGGCACTCTTGCCCTTTATTAATTCTGGCTAACACAGATCCTTATCTTCCAGCATTCTTTGCCTTTATTATCTCCAGCCATCTCAGATCCTTACTTTCGGCAATCCCAACCTAAACTACCTGGACACGGACACAACATTAGCTAATATTTTCCACCATTTCATCACGGATTTCTTCAAAGGACTTAGCCAGCAACCACACAATGCCTGCATCCTCTACTTTCAGCATCTCCATCTCAACCTAACTCATCTGGTTGATGGGCATTAACGGACCTGCTTACAACAGTCCTGAACTTCCGGCTACACAACAATTCCTGCCAATCTAACTCACCTGGTTTAAGAAATTGCTGCATGCATATCAGCTAGGCTCAAACAACCTACTCCGTACACTTTGGTTAAATACAACGGATGGTTCACTGTCAGACTTGGCCTGCAACTATGCAATGCTAGCTCCAGACATTTAAACTGAACCTTCTTCTTGGCTATATCATCCAGACTTCAAATAACCCATTCCGTACACTTTGGTTAAAATACTATGGAAGCTTCATCACTGAATATGACCAGCAACCATTTAACACTTTCACCAGACATGTGAGCTGAAGTTTCGAACTGTGGACTTACATGACAACTTAGTTCTTTATGGCCGTTGAGGACTGGCCTGCGCATATAGGGATGGTGGGATGGGAAACCTTTTGAAGATCGCGCCCGCCTGAAATCCAGTTAGCCTATCAGCACATGCAAGGTACTTATGATCACCAACATGGAACTGATTCATGATGATCTGTAGGATTTAGCATGATAACTTCAAAGAACAACTGCAGGAACACACTGACCAATTCAACTCAAGCTGCGAGAAATACGACATGAAGATCAGTGTCAGTAAGACTGGGGTCATGACCGTCAGCAAGAGACCAGAAAAACTGGACATTAACATCAATGGGACCAAGCTAAAGCAAACCAGTGAATTCAAATATCTGGGCAGCATAATTACTGAAAACGGCAAAACTAGACAGAGGAATTGAGACAAGATTTCAGACATGGCCCCTAATAAAAAAGCTTCAGAGGAAACTGATCACTTGTGAGATGAAATGCCCGAGGAAAGCATTGAACAAGACCAGGCGAGACAAGATCAGGAATGAGGCAATAAGAGATATGGTAGGAGCAATACTAATCATACAACACATTGAACGACAGAGGATCAAGTGGTTCAGACACCTCACTTGTATGCCTATCAACCAACCAGCCCTACGAGCATACACCCTCAAGTACCCTGGCTGGAGAATGAGAGGCAGACCAAGAAGAGCAACTCAGTGGCAGACACTCTCAGAAACCATGAGATTATCTCTCCTCCAGGCCACACACCTTGCTGCTGACAGACAATTGCATCTTTCTGAAATGCCTAACAGCACAAGCTGAAGGAAAAACTAAACTACTTCAAAGAACTTTCTTTCAACAATCCAAGAAAGTTAAGTATTTCAAACTATCTCTTTTGCTCTACTTCTGAAGGTATACAACTGTATATCACTTCTACAAACAACTCTCTTGCCTTTGTTTTAAACATTTTTGAATATTATTTTGTATCAGATCATTTAATCTGTTGTATGAACATTTCCTCTTCATGACAATCCATTGAAACTATGGACTTTAAAAATTTCTGGTTTATTTTCCTGAAATGATCTACTGGCACAACTTCAAGCATGTAAATTTGTAATTCCTTATCTTATTTTGTTAAAATCATCAATGCATTCCCTCGTCATTAATATCCTTCATTAATCTTCTTGGCATGGGTAAACTGTTCCTTTTTACCCCAAAATCCCCATGCAAATATTATCTGGTGACCCTTGACATGCAACAAAAAACATATCTATTCTGATTGCATTCCTAACAAGAATGAAGCATCCATAATGGTTTATGAATTGGTACAAACAATATCCATTAAACCACCTGCGTTCATTAAATTGAATGTGCGGAATTTAAAAAATTTTGACATGCTGGCATAATTTCCCCTTCCAAGTCAGAGTGGTGTTCAGCAATCCACATGGTACCAAAATCGGATGTCATGTACAGAGTAGTGGACAAGTACAGACAGCTAAATAGTATTATGAAGCTGGACTGTTGCCCAATATCAACTCACTAGCTAGAAAATTATACGAAAAAAAAAAAAAAAATTTACTTTCAAAAATTGATCTATCTCTGGCATATCACCAGATCATCAATTTTGACCAAACAGTAAACAAGCATATACAAGATCATTTGGTTGTAGAAGTGAAGAATGAGAAGATTCAAGAGTGTGTACTAAGTGAGAGAACACTAACATTAGAAAAGACTCTTGAAATAGCAGTGTCTGTGGAATCTGCCAGAAAGTACTCCAAAGCAATGCAGGGAACATCAACAAATGAAACCAAGACAACCATTCACAGGTTACCAAAAAGACGTGAATGCTACCATTGTGGGAGCACCACCCACCTTGCTGACAAATGTCTGTTTGAAAACAATGTTTCAAATACAGATGTATAGGACATAACCACCAAAAGTGTAAACAAGATGAGAACAGGCCTTCTAATGCAACAGTGCATAATGAGAAGAGAAGGATAGTGAATAACGTGGATGAGAGTTATGCAGAAGAAAGGGAGATAAGCATGGAAAAATTGGATCTGCACAATGTTGCTGTTCTCTGAACACTACCTGTACTGGTGGGAGTGTTAATAAACAAGAAAAAGTAATTCATGGAGGTAGACACATGTTTCTCATGCTCTGTAATGAATAAATTCAAGGAATTGGGCCAACTGCAAGATTTAAAAGAAAGTTTAATGAAGCTAAGAACATACACCGGCGAGTTGATGAAGCCATATGGGATAACGGAAGTCAAGGTATTATATGAAGGTACGGAGAATTGGCTGCCATTGCTGGTGGTGAAGGGTGATGAGCCAACACTACTAGGTCAGAACTGGTTGCAAAAATTGAAGTTGAACTAAAGAACTATGTTTCCTTTAAATGGGGAGGAGGCCCTTTTAACATTGAAGGATCTACTCACAAAATTTGACTCAGTGTTCAGTGAAGAAATGGGTTGCCTGAAAGACTTCAAAGTAAAAACACGCATTGATAAAATAGTGAGTCCAAGGTTTTGCCAGGCAAGGCCAGTACCCTATGCCACAAAGGAAGACTTTGAAAAAGAACTGGACTGTCTGGAAAGCCAGGGCATTTTTAAAAGAGTATTCTTGGTGGACTGCCCACCTTTGTGCCAGTGGTCAAGAACAACAATGAAGGTATCCAGATATGTGGTGACTACAAACAAACAATAAATGCTGCTACCCAATGTGATAATTCCTCAATACTACAAATGAAGGACCTATTTGCTACATTAAGAGGCAGCCAGAAGTTAAGCAAGCTAGATTTAAGCCATGCCTATTAGCAAATGGAGGTGGGTGAGGAACATAGGAAGATTATACTAGTACTTTCAAAGATATGAAAATATTGACAAATAAAAGAATAACAAAGTAATTTTCAAATGTATGAAAATAAGTGATAAGTGTAATTTTTACTTAATTTTTTTAAGAAGTTAACTTTCAAATATATGAAAATATCGATAAATAAAAGAATAACAAAGTACTTTCAAATATATGAAAATATCGATGAAAATACTTATAAATTATAAATAACAAAAAGAACAAAATAAGTAGTACAGTAAAGCATTTTTTTAATATTATACATTGAAAATAAAACAATAATTAAATCAATTGTAAGAGGAAGTTAAAAGTTTGCCGTAATCTTTTTGGGGATAGTGAGAGAACGATTAATTTTTCTTTTATCAGTTTTTAAGTCGCTCCCTACAAACTGAGAAAAGAAAAAAATAAGCAAACTTTTACGGTAAAGTTTCACTCTCCCTAACCCAAAAGATAATTAGTCGTTCTGTCCCTAACCCCATTTCCTCGGGTAAAGTAAATTTTCGCGTAGGCTCGCGAAACTTTGCATTGATCTTTTCTGTAGCTCGTAGCCACTGAATTAAATTTAAAATTTTTTGATTGGTCAATAAAAAATTTCGCACAGGTTTGCGAAATTGAAACAAATGAAAAAACTAAGAGTTATTTGCGTGTATAAAAAGTCGGGATTTGTGGTCCCCAGAGATGATACGGACATCAGTCAGCAGGGTTGACACCAGTCTATTTGCTCTTCCGAATACTGTCCACATCCTCGTCTACACTACACGCTACCGCAGAAATGTTGAATTGCACAAATTGTTCGATCAACATATACGAAGCAATTCAACACTTTTGAATGAATGAAGAGGCTTCAGTAGAATTTCTTCGACTACACAGAATATTACCGTCCTCCGTGGAATGCCCTCGATGGCATTCACCTTGCTCGTTGCATGCCAACCAGAAAGTATGGCGTTGCAGAAAACCTGTCTCCGGTCCTAGCAGTTCGAATCGTCCTAACAGCCGGAAAACAGAATGTGGCTTCAGTGTTAATGATAGGAAAAATACACTTTTAGAGAAGTCACGCTTGCCTGTGTGGAAAGTGCTGCTTTTTGTAACACATTTCCTTGATCTTAGCTGGTGCCACAGGATAATGTTCGAAAACTTGGACATTACGAAAGTCACTTCAGTGAATTGGTGCTCCTTCTGCAGTGAGGTGTGCCAGTTTTGCCTGGAAAATGTGCAGAAGTTGGGTGGACCCGGTGTCGAGGTAGAAATCGACGAAACAGTTATCACAAGGCGAAAATATAACTGGGGACGTCTAACGGAAAAGGGTTGGCTATTTGGCGGGATCGAAAGTCTCGAAGAAGACCTTCATGGTACCACTTACGTCCGATTGCGGGGAAGGAGAAGCCAGGGATGCCCATATCCTTGTTCCCTTGATTATGCAACACATCCGACCAGGATCAATCATTTACAGTGATTGCTGGTCGGTGTATGTGCGAATAACGGAACACGGGTACACGCACAAACAAATCAACCATTCCGAACACTTTGTAGATCCAACAGATCAAACTATCCACACGCAGACGGTTGAAAGACTATGGAGAACGACTAAAGATGTAATTAAAAGATCAGGACACAGAACTTTGTATTTAAAACAATACATTGCTTGTTTTTTATTCTTAAAAGCAGTCCCTAAACATAGTGCCTTCACATTTTCCTGAGAGAGGCAAGCAGACAGTATCCAGGACCTACTTTGTTTTTAAATTGTCAATGTCATTTTTTCCATTGATATGAAACTTTTAACTTCCTCTTACAATTGATTTAATTATTGTTTTATTTTCAATGTATAATATTAAAAAAATGCTTTACTGTACTACTTATTTTGTTCTTTTTGTTATTTATAATTTATAAGTATTTTCATCGATATTTTCATATATTTGAAAGTACTTTGTTATTCTTTTATTTGTCGATATTTTCATATATTTGAAAGTTAACTTTCTTAAAAAATTAAGTAAAATCTACACTTATCACTTATTTTCATACATTTGAAAGTTAAAAGTTAACTTTAAATTAAAAAGAAAAAATTGCGTATTAATTTCGTTAAGGGAGTAAATAGGCCAAAATTGTATAAGTGCGCGAAATGGCTCAGCAGCGAATGTCTCTCAATAAGCCGGTAAGGGATGACAAGACGAGCGAGAAGTCCAATTATTTCTGGTCGTTAACATCCAAAAAGGTAGGTTTCTTCAATATCTAATTGTTGATTTGAGTTAAGCATATACATTTGCACGGAATTAAGACTATTTTGGAAAAATTTGAAAGGTTATTAGCACTCGGGTGTTACACTATAAATTTACCAAAGAACCTACAAAAAGTATTTGGTGCACTGGATAAAGCAGGACTATGATTGAAGAGGAATAAATGCAAATTCCTTCTCCTTAGGTAACATATCTTGGTTTCAAAATCAACAAGTAGGGCACATGTTCCTTTCCAGTGAAGGTACCTGCTATGGTAAGGGCTCCACACCCAAGAATGTCACAAAGTTGAAAGCTTACCTTGGGGCGGTTGACTACTATCACAGTCATTTACCCAATTTGTCAAGGAAAACTGGAGCCGCTTCATAGTTTAATGAGGAAGGGCATTGCTTGAAGATGGTGTACCAGTCAGATGAGAGCTTTTGAAGAAACAAAGAAAATGCTGTGTTCTGCACCCCTTCTAACTCATTTCGGTCCATCCAAGCCCAATTCTGGTACATGTGGATGTTTCTCCCTATGGACTGGGAGATGTAATGGCTCATACAATGAAAGATGGGAGTGAGAAGCCAATATGCTACTTTTCACAAACACTTTCTGATGCTGAACAGAAGTCTACTCATATTGAAAAGAAAGGGTTGGCGAACCTGGTTTTTGCTATGAAAAAGTTACATCAGTATTTGTATGGGAATTGCTTCACAATATTCACTGACCTCAACCCTTTGTTGGGACTGTTTGCAGAATACAAACCCATTCCTACTACTGCTAGGCATACAACTACAAATTGAAGTTTTAGTGTTCTATTTCAATTTAATATTTTGTGATCTAATTCCATTGATTAAAAAAAGATTCCAATACATTTCTTATGTAACAGTACTGCTATTGACAAAATCCATAAAAAAAATGGATCACAGAGGTTAAATCTTATTTTTTTTTTTTTTTTTACTGACCATTGATTGGTTCATAAATATTTAAATGTGTTCGACACCTACACATTCATGTTTTCCAAAGAAAAAAAAAAAAAGAAAAAAAAAAAAAAGATCAAATGAGCTTCTAGAGCCAACCATGTGACTTGAAAGTAAATAAATATGGTAACATGGCACTAATCTTCAATGAGCTTTGCAACATCAAACAATTTGCCAAATTCACGCCATTCAAATCTTTCAAGTTTCTAAGTTAGATTTCCTAACATAATCCCAAACTTTGAATTCACTCACTCACCAACAAACTACACTTCAATTTTAACATCTATGATTTTTATTGAGACAAGAATTCTACTCAAAGAACATAGTGTGCCAACCAAACATTTTATTCAAAAAGCAACTTTGAACATAACCTAATGCAAACTTACTTCGAGTCAACTATCTCACAAACAAAAGATTCTTAATATTTAATACACAATTTACTCAAAAGCTATAAGCTTAAAAGTTTATCTTTTAAACATAAAATTTCAGCTTTTGATATCCACCAACATTTTATTTAACAATTTCGATTACGACGTTGCAGGAAGAACACAACTTACTTTCTTCAAAAGACATTACTCATTTATTGAATCAACTTTATTCACATAATATTTAAACTTCCATCTTCTTTTTTCTGTTTCATTAACAAAAAATATATTCAATATTCAACAGATAAAAGGAGACAACCCTTACTTTAGTCTCCAATATCAAACTATCATAGAAATTTACGATGTAAAATATTATTTAATCTGAACTGATTTAATTCTTTGAAAATCCTTTTAATAACAGGAACACTGAACCAACTCTCTAGATGTCCTAAAGAACATTCTCATGTTGTATATATTTGTTATATAAATGCTTTATTTTGTTTTAAAGGAATATTGTTGTTTGTTTTATATTTAGTTGTTGATGACCTTGTGCCATACTCAAAGTTAAATGTTTGTGGAGTAGTTTATTTTAATGCAGCCAATACAAATATTCTGATATATATATATATATATATATATACATATTTTTCCTAATAACATACTCCTCTGCAACAAAGTAGTGGGTCTCTTTATAAAAAGTCAGACTTAGTAATCTTCCACTAAGTGCACAAGAACAGGATTTTTCTCCATCCACAAATTCATAATTGAGTCTCAACTTTATCTGAGAAATATAACTTCCCAAACCACAAAATCTTTTCCACCACAAAATAGTGGCGAAAATAACTGGCAACGTTTTACATAGTCAAAACCGTGATGAATTGTAAAAGACTAATACAGGGTGAAGACGTAAAATTTGCACTAAAAAAGCAGTTCAACTAATTTTATGAAACCTTGTGCATTTTATTAACATAACCTTGCATAATAACCCACATTTTTTTTCTCTCTGTTTGTGTGTTGGTAATCCGAATTTCTTTCTTGAATTGGCAATGAAGAGTTCTGCGCGAAGGGTCATAAAACAATTAAGGTTGGTTCAGCGAAATGATGAATTAGTTATCGGCATTTTATCTTTTAATGTTTTACTGACCCCTATGCGTTTCTGTCAGCATGCGTGTATATATGTGTGCGTATATTTCCCCCCTATACATATACTGTCTTACTACGAGGAATTAGTAAACTCATTTGTACATATACACGCACACACACATATACACACCATCCCACCACAAGGAATCAGTACATACGCACACACACATATACACACCATCCCACCACAAGGAATCAGTACATACGCACACACACATATATACACAAATACTTCCCAAGCTACATGGAACCAGTATACGAACATACACACACATGTACTTCTTAAGTTGTGTGGGGTTTGGATGTGTGCTCATGAGTAGTTCCCCTGTTTTGTCAACATCCGCATATACATATATAAATGTATGTATACATATCCTCGTGTCTCCCGTATATGAGCGTGCGTTCATGTATGTGAGTGATTTGATCATTGTATTTGGTCACCCTGTGTGCATGTCGTGTGTGGGGTTATGATCTATTTAGTTCGGGTTTAAATTTGTTTATAAAGTTTTTTTTCCTGTATTTGTAGGTACGAGTAATTGTCTGTTTGATATATTGGCATGATATTAAATTTACCCTGGTTACATTTGAAAATGTGTTGTGATACAAAAAGTTTTCTGTTGTCTGTCAATTTTATATTGCTTTTGTGTAGGGACACCCTGTTGTTCAGTTGTTGGCTGATACCTATATATGACTTCTTACATTTTGTGCATTTAAGTACATAAATTACATTTTTGGAGTTACAGTTTAAGTTTTTATTTATTGTGAATGTTTTTTTGGGGGGTTTTCAAAAGTGTAGGAATTTCCTTCTATAATAATGTCACAAACCCCACATCTTTTTTTGTTGAATTTTGTGACTCCCTGTATTGTGTGTTGGTTAAATTTAGAACCCGTTAGGTAAATAATCCAAAGTTCTTTAGTATTTTTGTTATTATTTTTAAAAAACTGTGCTCAATACAATAGTAGAGCCTAAATATAATTATTTATTTAAAAATATGATTTTATGGAAAACCCTACTACAAGAATGATTAACCCTACCTGACATCAGTAAGATAAGTAAAAGAATCCTAGAAAGAATTACTTGTCAAATTAAAAACCACCTTGGATTAAAATTATGGATTAATACCAAAGATGTCATCAATTGGTTTACCAATATTAATAATAAACCTGATTACACTTTATTACAGTTCGATATTGTGGATTACTACCCATCAATATCGAAGGGTCTGTTCACGACTGCCCTGGAGTTTGCTGCTGTGTATTCTGACCTGACAAAGGAAGAAATAAATATAATTCTCAGTGCAAAGAAATCAGTCCTCGTTCATAATGGGGACCAATGGATTAAAAACAATAATGACCATTTTGACATCACTATGGGATCTTTAGACTCTGCAGAGTCTTCTGACCTTGTCGGTCTTTTAATATTGTCTAACCTGACCGCGCACAGTGAATTAGCTGTTAAGGACATCGGGCTGTATAGAGATGACGGGCTCATGGTAGTGAGAAGTTCCACTAATTTTAAAATAGAGAAAATTAGAAAGATTATATATAGTGAATTTAGAAATCTAAATTTAAAAACAACAGTCTGTACTAAATTAAAAAGGGTAAACTTCCTCGACATAACTCTAGATTTAACAAACAACACATACCTACCTTATAGAAAACCTAATACTAACCCCTTGTATATACACCCTAAGTCAAACCACCCTCCATCCATAATTAAGCATGTACCCTCATCAATAGAGAATAGAATCAGCATTAACTCCGCTAATAAAGAAATATTCCAACAACACAGTAATTTTTATAACACAGCCCTAAAAAATAGTGGATACAAAAATGCTAACATCATTTATAGAAACAATTGTACCAACCAGAAGAAAAACAGGAAAAGAAAAATCATTTGGTATACCCCTCCGTTCAACCAAATAGTTAGTATTAAGCTAGGACATAAATTCCTAGCTTTAATTGAAAAACACTTTCCTACTAATAGTAGTCTTGGTAAAATATTTAATAAAAACACCCTAAAATTAAGTTACAGTTGCACTGAAAATCTAGAAAGTATAATAAAAAAACACAATAATAAAATCCTGAATAAACCCCCATGCCAGAATAGTATTAATAAAAACCCTACACTTAAATTAGACAAAAATAGTGAAAAATTATGTGATTGTAGAAACCCAGAAGACTGCCCATTGGAAAATATATGCCGCATAAAATCTGTGGTATACCAATGTGCTATCTCATCCTAATACTAATATGATATACATTGGGTCTACGAAGAATGAATTTAAAACCAGATGGAGGCAGCATAAGTGCTCCTTCAACAATATTAATAAAAGAAATCAGACATCTCTATCTAAATATTTTTGGCATTTGAAGGAAATGAATAAAACACCAAAAGTAGAATGGAAAATTATAAACAAAATTAGAACTTGTAAAACTTGGGATGACCCATGCCCTTTATGCCTACATGAAAAACTACACATTATCAAGTTTCTAAATAATAAAAATTTATTAAACAATATCAGACATAGGCCACATAAAGGGAAATCAAAACATTATAGCTAATTGCTTGTCAAGACCTACCCTAGCAGTTACAGTAGATCTGTGTGACTTGCCTGCGATAGATGCTGCACAACTCAATGACCCGGACATACAAGAATTTCTAGACTTAAAAAAAATAAAAAAAATTTAGTTCTGGTAATAATAGTTCCATATACTGTGATAATACTACTGGTGTTCCAGACCATATATAACTGGTGAATTATGAAAATTTATTTTTAACAGTATTCATGCAATATTTTCCTCAGTTGCTATTAGATGATACTAATGATAATATAGATAATCAGAAGTTTGCTAAGGAGTTACAATATACCTTACCCTCATTACATTCAACAAAGATTATAGCTCTGTAAGTAAATGATGTCAATACGTTCCTGACAAGCTTAAGACATGTAAAAGTGTACGGCTAAGAGTAGACGGAGTTTGCAAGCATTTGGAAGCACCTTACACTGGTCCGTTCCAAGTGTTACATAGAACTGACAAGTATTTTGTAATTAAAATGAACAATGACATACTGTCAACAGTATCAATAGATGGGTTAAAATCACTCTGTGAACCTAAAAGTGATAAGCCAATCATAACTGAAAAGCAAGTTCATATAGGATACAAATTCTATATCATTCCAACAAATAACTGAAAATCACAAAGTAGATTTGCACACCTGCAAAATTGGATCAAAACGACTGTAAACAGATTTCGCAATAAGGTGTGGAATTAATTTTCTGACCAATGAAAGGTTTGCTAAACTAAAAAAAAAAGATAACGATCCAGTGTGAAAAAAAAAGTCAGCTATAAATAGAGAGACTCAAGTCAATCACCAGTCAGAAGGGCGCAGAGATCATAGAGGACAGAAGATTGACAGTCAGGTCCGTCACTGACTCAACCCGACACTACGAGCAGAAAGTGGGGTAGGAAAGGAAAACAACAACAAATTTACAACTGACTCCAAAACAATTCACCCTGATAAGTACATTTTCCTCTTATCTGTTATTTCTCATTCACACACTCTTTTTCAACTTAAATTGATCGCCCCTTTTTCCTTTCCACCTACTCGGCGGATACACAAAAACAAAACAAACAGACATTACTCTGCTACTCTGTTGAAAGACAACGAACACATAGACATTTTTTTTGTTCAAATCACATTTGCTTAAACGAACTAAAGCATTAATCTTTTTTACTCTATTCAACAAGATATAAAAATATACAAATTTGTTTATTCTGCATGAATGACATTAAATATACAATGTTCTATTTTCTACAAACGTTCCTTACGTTGTATTTTGTGGGCAGGGTATCCTGTATTAAATTCTCCTTTTAATCTGGGTACGCTGTACCCCACACTCATGACAAAATAATAATTTATACAGAAAACATAGATAGAGATAGTAAGCCCAATCATATGCCGTCCTGTCGGTTGGGGCCGTAGAATACACCAGCTACACTTCTGCAGGACGTAGAAGCCCCCCAATGTGGCCACTTGTTTGCCATGGGTGGAGACCCATGAGGACAGAATCCTGGAGGCTGAACAGCTGATGACTATGAAACTAAAAGGCCATTAGCTGCAACACTCCACTTTGGCCCTTAGACTAGATAGGAAGTCGAAGAGGCCCGATCCAATTAATTGGCTGATCACATCAAGTTCCATCATACATCATGTATATAACCCACACTAAACCTACAACAGCTCACACTTCCCCCAGTCCACCACTAATATCAACTTCCAAATATATGATGGAAAGCAGAGGCTGAGGGTCAACCAATTTGGAAGATAAAAACTTGATATGGCTGTTAAAGCCTGACAATCTGATATACTTAGATAATGGAAACAATGGAATACAGTTGCTTGAGAATCCTTTCCAGAGTGAGTATACCTTCCATGTAGCCTTGTCATGGCAAGGTGAATGGGTTTCCCTTCGTCATGTCCTAATTTTGGACTTCAAAATGGGCAGGGAGCATGGCTGATGAAGCAAATTAAAAACTATGATCCCACCCAAAAAATCATATAAGAGACTCTATATGGAGTCAGATTCAGAGACCGAGTAAGACATTAGATGGCACCTATGACATTCAATGGCAACCATCAATTTTGGCGGGATTCCTATGATATTTGCTGGTGATTTTAGACAGATTCTACCAACTGTAAAAAAGGCAACACCCCAGCGAGTTGTACAAATATCATTCAATCGCAGTCTACTTTGGCAGAGGGTCAAGCGATTCACTCTTTCAGAAAACATGAGACTATCAGTTGGGAATGCAGAATGGGCAGAATTCTTGCTGAAAGTTTAGGAAGGCAAAGTTGCAACAGACCTTTGTCCTGGTTTTAAATTTTGTTTTGGGTCCTTACAAATTACAGGCAGCTAACAGTACTTTCACGAGGCCCCATTTTGTCCTACTTCTTTACACTTACACTATAAAATACAAAACCTAACTTAAAATGATGTCTTAAATCTGTAGCTACCATATGCCCTTCTTACTTTACGAAAAGCTCCCATTCACCAACCCCTTTAGATTTCATAATAATAGAATGGAACTTTCTAGAAGTCTCTAGAATCTTCTACTGGGTTCTAAAGAGTACAAAAAACATATATAAACAGAAGTTCGTTCCAACTAACCAGTTGCCTCCTGAACCCACAGCCACAACTACTGAGGTCGACTTTGGTCCCTTTTGATTCATGACCAAAGCTTCAACCGAAAGAATCTAAGTTCCGACAGTCCTCGAAAAGAAAAGGTTATCGGTAAATATTTCACCTTTTATTCATTGATATTATTGACCAAACTCCTTTATTTTATATACATGTGAATATCTAACTATTTTTCTAAGAAGAAAATAAGATGATTCTTTGACTAGCGACACATTCCCATTCATCGCCTTATTCTTAATTGTATTTGGATTTCCTCTCCAACTCCGTCATATAGCTACACATTAAGCCAACTACTTTCTGGGCTCTCACACACTTATTAACTTGTTCACATTTCCCAACATATATAGTTTAAACCTCAGCCCAACTGTTTATAAAAAATATTGTATATGTTAAATAAAACCCACTTTTCGTTATTACATGTAATCTTTTCTTCAACTTTAATTTCTAAGAATCTGTTTCATCTTATTTTGTGTTGCGCCAGCCGTAACAGTACTAAAATTGATACTTTTGGTGAAAAATCTGTAATCATCACACTGGGTATGAGGTGAGATTTCCTATGGCGTTCATTCAAGTAAATTTTACAACACCCATACTAATTGCAGATTTCTAACTACAGAATTTTAAAGGTAGACTTCTGTTGTTTTCTTTAAAAATTTCTTAAATGTTCAGTATTAGTATTTCTTCTAACCTCATTCTCAGGTTAGAAGAAAATAAGAGACGACTAAGAATTTCAGTTACTCATATCTACTAATGTCAGGCTTTAAAGTCTCATTTTGAAAGAGGTGCCTTGTTGGCAGTACATTAAAATCCCAGCCTGACATTAGATAAATGAATTATAGGTATTTCATCATCACTATAAATACGTAGTAATAAAAACACTTATTTCAAATGCCTCCGGTATATTGCCGAGACAAGAAGTCTGACCGCACTAAAGCAGAAAACGAAGTTTGTGCAGACTTTGAAGACAAAAGATTTTACAAAGGCGAATACATACGTAAACCAATATACGACGATTTGGAGTTTATTAGACGTTTAAAAGAAGCTAAACAACATCAACTAGAAAAAGATCTACAAATACAACGGCAAACCTATACAGACGGAGAAGACGTAGACAAAGCTGAGTTACAAGCAGAGAAGGACAAATACAAAAATGAAAACCAGGACTGGACAATACCCGGTTACGATTTCCTTGGACCAGGCACTGACTTAGATAAGAAAAGGTTTCATGTTCCACGTTCTAAACTTAATGCTCTCGCAAAAGAGCATGACTTAGAATATGAAAAACCACACTCTGAAGTTGATACACGCACTGCTGACAAAAAATTCATCAACGGAGCAATTAGATCAGGCGAATTACTCGGAATACCTGCCGCAATCGCAATCGAGACTAAACACCACCTCGGACTTGACGGATATTTTCGACCAGAAACTACAATAGAACCTAGAGCAGAAATTCCTGCCGCTGGTCATAATCATCCAAATTTGTTTGACAGCGGTATACATATGTCTTCGGAAGGTGGTGATTCGGCTACAAGCATACAGGTCGGATCGGGTGGGGGTGGGATCTCCGACGTTAGTGGAATGGTTGTCGGGGCTCCCAGACCGGTCGCAACAGGTCTACCCACCGTCACCACAACTTTCACAAGAAACCTCAAGAACGCTGTAAAGGGAACGAACATGAACAAAAGTATTATTAACTTAACAAGAACAAAACAGCACAATCTAAAATTACGACCAAAGAGTGGAGATTGGACTAAGTCAAAAAAAATCCGGCTAGCAAACCTTCCAACAATAACGATGGCGGAAGGTATCGGAGAAAGCGAAGATTACATACTAACTTACCATATGTTAGGATGGATCCAAAACACCCAACAAGAAGTTTTATTTGCTAATGCGACTCATTACAAAATAGAGTCAATCGGTTTCCGTTTATATGATTTAAATTTTGCGAATGGACTACGATAAACGGTGAAGAAAGATTTCTAAAAAACGATTCTCTGGAAATTGAATTGTACGTAGACCCAGGTAACTACGTAGGATTCGGTAACTTGAAACGACTAACAAAATTACCAAATCAGGGTTACACAAAAGCAAATCCTACATCGTTCACAGATTGTGAACTACCAAAATACGAATATGTATATAACATGAACCATCTACATTTGGCATCATTAGATGAAGCGTACAAATTAAAAAATGAAGGAGACACCACCGCAGTACCCGCTATCAAATTACACGACTGGAGGGACCAAAATCAACATATAACAAAACTACGTGCAGGTATGGAATTTAATCACGGATGGGTCAATCCGTCACAATTTAAACACCCGCTTACTAATGTAACAGTAGTGGGAAAAACAACAATACACGGCCATTTACTCAATAATGCAGAATATGCTTACGAAAACCTCAGTGGGCTAAATATAACATCAGACGGATCACTGAACGTATGTAATATGCCAGCTTTCGATACACCCACGGATACTGAATATCTAAAAATTAATAATCCAGGTGGGAAGAGAACCGTAATGCATTCGTCAATATCGGAAGACTACAACATGGCAGATGTTGCAAATATAAATCAGAATTATGTACCATCTATGAGACCGGACGAAACTAGGGGAATATCAGAAGATAACAAGCACATATTGCGCCCAGGAATTTACTGTGTAGCCAATAGAACGCTACTAAATTACGAGTTATACACTACAGAAGATCCTCCAAAAAATGTATATATAAACGTTCCGCAAGTCATACGGCCAAATAACAAAAACGACAACGTATATGCTGAATTTAGAATAGCATACGACGCTACTGTTACTACTTGGTATGATCAGTACGAGCACCCACAGGTCATACAAACTAGGTCAGTAGCAGCAGCAGACTCGATTACAGCAGTCGCTAACATAGACCACAGTTGGGAAAAATACGACATCACCAAGCCAATGCGGCATCTCCATGGCAACCAAGTCAAGCAGTGCCTACACAGGAGGACGACAGATATGCAGGACACAACACACGCCACGTTTAATCATACCGGCCGATTTGCTAACGCATAAGAACTCGTAAACAAAACACTTGAAAAAGATAGGAAACATCTGTTACCCATTACGCTATTATAAATATCAACGCATTCTAAGCCGCAACACATTCAGACACCAGCGCACATAGCAGCAGGATGGCAGAATTCTCGTCGCGAAAACCAAACCTCGACTGACTTCAATCGGAGATTTTTCGACGCAACGAATAATAATGGCCTAACAGCATACACATTCATATATCGCTTCCAGGAAGAAAACAATTTCCACTGGACAGAATTTGGCCCATACTGTCACCCCGCTACAATATTAACGTACAACATTGAAGATTGCAAGAAATATCTCATAAAAATTCTTACCAGCCTGCCGTCAATCTTAATATATCATGATCGAAGTTACGCACAACGAAACTATGAACTACATCGAACTATGCATTTTCCAAGCTAAAAGAGTATATGAAATCAGACAGCGCACTAAAGCAGTACGACATGACGTGTCCGATGATCTTCAAACCAGATGGACTAATAGATTACTTCAAGAAAGGCGTTGTTGATCATCAACTGCTATGCACAAATGACCTGACAACTACGTCGCAAAAAATGTTCATGGAAGCATTAACAAACAAAGAATTTAGTACATCCATACAATCAGACGAACATTACAAAATCAACACTTTCACTGATACTGTCCGCCAAAACAAATTTGTTTTCATAAAATTGCTTATGAAAGCTGCCGCTGCTACAGACCAAGGGCAGATAATGAAATATGTGCACACATCTGAAGATCCAAAAATAAAGAAAGAATGGAGCGTCACATACAGATCGACTCCTAATATTAAAGCACTAATAGCAGACGCAGCCGCTGAAATAAACAGCGAGACACGCATCACACCAATATGGCAACAAATAGCAGAAAAAAAAAATACTTAATGAGTGAAATTGGGAAAACTTACTTAGACATTTATGAAGAATGGTGTAACTTCCATTACATCAGTCCAAAAGATTTCGGTAAAGACCTATTCAATGTCTGCCACAAAATACTGCCGAAAATAAACAGTTTCCATGTTCAGGGCCCTACAACCAGCAGCAAATCATACGTTTTAAAATCGGTTGTAGAAGGCTTAATGAATTCAGGAACAATAAGAACAGAAAAATCAGACAGCTTCTGTTTTGGCTCGTGCGCAGACAAATCGATAATTTACACTGACGAATTATGGTTTAGCAAGGAAAATGTTGAACTTGCTAAATGTGTATTAGAAGGAACAAAAGTTTTAGTTAATGTCAAACATCAAAGCGAGCAGCTAATAGAACGCACACCTTCTTTGTCAACCAGCAACACAGACTTATGGAATGTAGTACCAAATGAGGAACAACCGCTTCTTCACAGAATGATAATATACAAAACTCGTGCCAAAATGGATAGCCTTAAGGAATGTGGCTAACAATATGGCGAGAACATATTGACTCTGTCATTAAAAACACGTACATGAAAAGCTTAATTGTTAAAAGAAAACCAAAAAGATCTCTAGAATATTCACATAAAGCAATAGACACTCTAAGCCCAGCAAAACGCGCTAAAGTAATTACTACCAACGAACCAATTGAAATATCACCAGACATAATAGACTGCCCTACATACCAACCATCAGAATATTTTCCTGAAAGTCCCAGCTGGATAATTCCAGATACACAACCAGACACTTCAATACCAACAACTTTCCTGAATTCACTTTTAAATGATCCGTTCGTCGAAAAAGTTTGCACACCAGATGTAAACAAGGATGGCCAAGCATGTTCAGTACATGGTACAAAATTCTACGATCCTGCTTGTAATTTCTTTAAATAAATATATCGTTACTGTACATAACTCCTCTGTTATTTTTAGCATGTTGCATGAAATGATTCAAAACTTAGAAATACAATCCCAGGCTGAGATTTTTTCAATTGCTATAATTATTATATTATTTATCATCTAGGGTTATAATATATATATATATATATATATTAATAATAGTACTAAAATAAATATCTCAGCCTGAGATTGAAAATCAAAGTTGGAAAAGAATATATTTATTGAAAAGAAATCTAAGTATTAAAGTAGGCACCTCCTTGGACCTGAGGTTTTATTTAATTTACTATTGTATTCTATTCCAGCCATAGATTTAGGCCTGCTTCTAAGGTTACGCATGCAGGTGACGTCACCTTAGCGTAACCTTAGACTGAACTAATTAAATCTATTAACCGAATGTTAACGTGAAAAAACTAAACAAGAATTTTATGTGTAAAATTCTAACTTTTATTTTTTCAGAAATTATTTTAAATGAACATTCAGTATTAAGACTGAAGTGACAAAAGTTCTGTCATCTTTAACAACTAAACCAGAGAATTTTGAGTAAAATTCTACCTATATTTTCTTTTGAAATTTATTGATAAATTCAGCCATAGAAATGTATATCATTTATAGATTAAAAGAAAAACATTCTCAGTGCAAGTGTAAAATTGACACTGCATTGAAGTTCAAACAGACTATCAGCGAAACAGACGTCATTTGCGCAAATCTTTTGAACCAGCAGAGCATGCGAAAAATGGACAGCCGCCACCACCAACCACTACAGACGCTCTAAGTTTGGCATATGACATTGCAAAAACACAAAGAACCCCTGCACCTCTAACAGTATCCTCAAAAGGCTCAGCTGTTGCAAGCAAAGGCTCAAATACAACTGAACCAAAAAAATGCAAATTTCCTGTTGGGATTCACACATGTACTGGACGAAGGATACAACAACCAGTGTATAATTATTATGTAAAGTGGCTGAGGGATAAGATAAAAATTTACTCTCTTCCTTATAAATATGCTGTTGCCCTTAATGTACTGAAAAGAGTTGTAAAAAAAAATTGGAGCAGCAGAATCTTCATGAAGAATATGATGAAGTATTTAACAAGCATGAACCCAAATATAAGGAAACCCTTATAGGAGGAGCCTAGTTGCCTAGTGCAGTTTCGTGCAAATGGCGTTGTGTCAGACCACCAGACTTCTACAGATTGGTGACCTCGAGATGATCTTAAAAAAAAAAAAAAAATCTTTTAGCAATATGGCTAACAGTGAAAGCAACGAGTGCAACGGCTTGACAAACACTTCAATTTCGTACCCACCTTTCAATGAGGGAAATATCAAAAACTGGTTTATTCAGCTAGAAGCCATATTTCAAGTTAGAAAAATAACTGCACAGAAGCAAAAATTTTGTTATCTTGCCCCTACTTTAACCCCATCAATAGTTGACGAGGTATCCGACTTACTGGAGGCAATTCCAGATGAGGACCCCTATTCTCTTCTAAAGGAGGCTATTTTAAAGTGAACAGGTCGTACCGATAAGCAGTTGATATGCAAGCTTTTCCATAACATAACCTTAGGCAAACGAACCCTGTCACAACTCTTACATTTTATGCAGAGCAGACAAGGGAAGCATCAGATGTTAGAGCCGATTTTAAGAAGTTTGTGGTTAGATCACATTCTGACTATGATCACACAAATACTAGCTCCCATGGATGAACTCGCTCCACTGGACCAGCTAGCAGACGCAGTTGACAGAATTTTCTCTCAACTCACTATCAGCAAAAACTTGATGGAGCCAGCCAAAAAACGAACTCTGCTACAATTAGAAAAGATGATCGAAGACTTACAACAGCAGATCCGGGACCTGTCAGTAAAGACGAAAACAAAAGGAAGCCGGACAACATCAAAGAAATAGAAGGTGTTTTGGAGACCGCGCTAAGCGCTGCACATCACCATGTTTACACAGATCAGATACGGGAAACGATCATGCCAGCAACTAAGAGCAGCTAACCTTGCTGGCCAGACTAACAAATCTTGCCGTCTTTTTTACAATACTGATTCGAATAGAAAATTACGATTTCTGGTCAACACAGGAGCAGCGATACCTGTCAGTAAAGACGAAACGAAAGGAAGCCGGACAACATCAAAGAAATAGAAGGTGTTTTGCGAACATGTCTTGCTTGCATGATAAATCCGAAAAGATATATGGCCGCTGTTGAAGACACGATTTATATGTGCTGGTCTCATCCAAAACAAGATTGTACCAGTACACATGCAAATTTCAGCAGTGTTGGACTAGCATAAAAAGGCGAGGTGTCAGTGGCACAGCAGACGGTGAGTCATTCGGCGGACTTCGTGAAACAGAGTCAGACGTGCGAATAGACTGGCAGACCAAGAGGCGTGTTTAATTTGGGTGTTCGTTTCACGACTGCCCAGTGTAACGGCCGAGAAAAGAAATCTCGCAATTCATTTCTTTGAGGCGACCGACGGTGAAGAAGAATAGCTGGTTTGCCGGTGAACCCTCTCGTCACTTTTTTGTTTTTCTCTCCTTTTTTCTACAAGTTATTTCGGCAGATTATGGTAAAGGTTCGCATAAGCAGTGACATTATAAAACCGTTTTCCGGCCAGGGCAATGTGGTGGCATGGCTGAAAAAGGTTATACCTGGAGGGGGGCGCACAAGCCCTCTACATGGAAATGGAGGAGGAAGATCAAGGAGACATCGATCAAATCGAAGCAGGCATTCACGGACGATGCGTTTTCAGCATATAGAAAACTGACCATGGTCAGGTGGACCGGCGAACGCGTAGACATTTATGCAAATAAAGTCAGACAGTTTGTTCGATTGGCCGGATTCGAGGGAGCCAAGATGGAAAGGCTCACCAAACTAGCCTTTGTCATGGGGTTTCCTGATGCAATCTCCCTTGAACTTCGACAGGCACCAAACGTTGAAGCACTGACTGTAAGAGCAAGAATGCTGACCACTACCGGAGATGAAAGTCAGAACGTTGTTGTGGCTGTGCGCCCACCTCGCAGTGTCGGCGCGTCTCCCACCAAGAGTGGCCCACGCACCAGTCTGATATGCTACAGTAGGGCAGGTCAATTTTGGAACCCCAGTTATGCAATGGGGATGATAGTTGGAGTTTGACATAAAAAAATACCTACACCAAATATTTCTTTTATTTTAGGGGGTAATTTTTTTTTTAAGCAGTATTGTTTTTCTAAAATTATAGTTTTAAAATCAGATAACCCACAAAGGTTAATATGAGTAAATAAAGAAACTACTTTAAAGGTTTTTCAAACTCTAAACACTACACACAAAAATGGCACAGCTACAGCAAGAATGAATCCCTTTATGGATAAATTCATGTTATCCAAAGAGGAGCGAAAGTCTGTTAAAAAAAACAAAAAAAAAACAAACAAAAAAAAAAAAAAAAAAAAACAAACAAAAAAAAAAAAACAAAAAAAAAAACAAACAAACAAATTTTAGTCTAAACTAAACACTAGTATGTTTCTGGTCTGGTCTTCTCAATAAAGCTAATTCAACTCTACAAAGTTTTTCATTACTTCTTACCATAACTAGCAGTTATTTTTTTACATATGAAACTGGAAGATAGCCTAAAACAGTTTGGTTTAGTTATCATCCATTTATTTTTTTTTTTTTCCAGATTAAAATGTCAGTAAAAGCACAACGTTTAATTTTAACCCGTGGTTCACAAAGATTTGTTGGTCCACCTTGTTGTTTGGATAAAACAGAACCCCCAACTTTACAACAAGTCATCCAGTTTAGTTATTTCCTAGAAAACAACTATCACCACTTAAAACATTGTGAGATTTCTAAGTTAATTGCCCTTGTTAAGGGAACGTTATATAGGACAGAAGGTCAATATATTTTGCTATAAGAGGTCCAAACTGATTGACAGGAAATCTCTTGCAGCAACCAAAGTGAAAAGAATGAAGAAACAGCTGAACAAACTGTTTGATATATCTTCTTGTAGCTGTAAACTTCCTGTCTTGAGATGCGATGCCTTTGCAGTACAGTGCAAGACAGAAAACTGTCAAACAAGACAGTCTGCACTTGTCCTCCTAACAAGAAGGTAAGATTAATTCTATGATTCCTTTTTACTTAGTATAATTTGAATACCAATTTGTAACATTTGAAATCATTGAAAACTATAGATTCACCTGCAATTATGTTCCTTTTTGTGGAAAAATAAAATAATATATTGGTATTTGTCATGTATTCTGGATCTATTATTAAACATGCAAATTTTGCAATTTTCAGGTTCCCCTAGAAGACAGAGAATACTTAAAGGACCAGAGGGAAAAAACAGGGCCAAAAGGTAGTTAAAGGTAAATTTAAAGGACATCAACTGGGACCTATTGACAAAGGTGCAATAAAAAAATACAAAAGAAAGCCTGCTGAAGAGGAGAGACTGGAGAGGCAGAGTGAAAGACAGGAACAAGCTTCCCCAAATATTTCAATACAGTCATCTTCTAGTGAAGGAACAACTGATGACAGTTTTGACCCAGGAAGGCAGCCAAAGGGACTTTACAGCCTTTTAAAAATCCCAAGATATTCTATGGAACTCATCAGAGGTGATGTATCTTCCAATCTTGATGCTTGCCTAGCTAATGCCTTTCTGCTGGACCTAAAACATATGGGCCTTCTTCACCCAAAGGTAAATTTAAAGGACATCATTTTAGATAAGTCAAAAATTGACAGAGAAAAGGCTAGAATAAAACTATCCAGCCATGTGAAGCATGTCCATCAAAATGAGAATCTAGTTTGTGTTTGAATTGATTGTAGAGTTGATAAGGACACTTTATAATACAAAGAAGTTGTAGATGAAAATAGTGGAAAAAAAAAGATAGTGAAAAACGAAGGAGCAGAGCGACACTTAACTTTCACCAGAGAAACATGAACAAAGAGCAAATATCTTACCCATAGAGTGATACCCAACCTGGGGGCAACTGATGTTCTCTTAGCTGAAGATGTTGCTGCAGTTTTAACAGAATATAACAGTGTAGATACTGTTAAAGCAATTTTGGTGGACAATACCAGTACAAACACTGGTACAGCTCTTGAAAAAAGAATTAACAAAAAATTACATACTATTGGCTGTTCACTTCATCAAAATGAACTGCCATTTAGAGCTATTTTTAAATTAATTGATGGAACAACAAGAAGCCCAACAACACTTAATGGTCCTTTAGGGAAGCTTTGTATCAATAATTATCAAGATTTGCCTCAAGTAGAATTTAAAAAAAATTAGTGGCCCTCTAGATCATCATTATCTGATGGCAGAAGAAACAAATAATTCAAGTGGAGACCAGAGGCTACTTTTTGAGTATGCTGTTGGCATTTCCCGAGGAGAAGTTAACCCAAGATATGCAGCTTGGAAAATTGGGCCCTTGAATCAAGCAAGATGGCAGAAGAAACAAATAATTCAAGTGGAGACCAGAGGCTACTTTTTGAGTATGCTGTTGGCATTTCCCGAGGAGAAGTTAACCCAAGATATGCAGCTTGGAGAATTGGGCCCTTGAATCAAGCAAGATGGCAGAAGAAACAAATAATTCAAGTGGAGACCAGAGGCTACTTTTTGAGTATGCTGTTGGCATTTCCCGAGGAGAAGTTAACCCAAGATATACAGCTTGGAAAATTGGGCCCTTGAATCAAGCAAGATGGCAGAAGAAACAAATAATTTAAGTGGAGACAAGAGGCTACTTTTTGAGTATGCTTTTGGCATTTCCCGAGGAGAAGTTAACCCAAGATATACAGCTTGGAAAATTGGGCCCTTGAATCAAGCAAGATGGTTAACATTAGCCACAAGGTTAATGTGTTTATGGACCAGAGGTGTCTATCCTCAAACACTCTATGATAAATTAAACACTCTGGTCAAATTTATCATTCAAGTGTATGCAGTTAGTTGGTTTGAGATCAAAACCGACAATTTTTTTAACCAACAACTGTATATCTTTAATATGATTCAGAGGACAAAACAACAGTCAACTGAAATCCAAAATACTGTTTTTAACAGTTTAAAATATAGTGCTTTTGTACTACTTCCAGAAAATATTATAATATCAATGATAAACTCATATGAACTGGATGTGAGGGAAGAGGCCATTAAAAAGATTTTGTCCATTAGGTAAGTAAATATTTAGCAAGTCTTTCAGACCACATGTCCCTCCCAAAAGTTCAAATGAGTAGTGCTTTGAACATACCAACAGGAGAGTACACCATTGCAGAGTTGAAATGTACTCTAATGAAGACAATGAACAAAGCTCTTGGTCCTGACAAGATTCCGGTCATCTTATGGAAGGACCCTATTTTTCACCAATTACTTCTTGATCTGTGTAATTATGCAAAGGCCAGCCACGTTTCACCAACAATCTGGCTATGATCGCAAATCATCCCCATCCCCAAAAAGAGTGATTTGACATTACCAACCAATTATCGCGGTATTTCGTTGCTTCCTATAGCTGCGAAAATCTATAACAAGCTTCTTCTGAATCGAATTCGTGCTGAAGTTAAATCAATTCTACGCAAAAACCAAAATGGTTTCCGCCCAGGTCGTTCCACTCTTGGACAAATCCTCACATTGCGTAGAATAATTGAGGAAATCACATTCTGCAATAAAACTGCGACTCTTATCTTTGTAGACTTCAGCAAAGCTTTCGATTCAGTCAACCGCGAGACTATGTTTGAAATTCTTGAACTCTATGGCATACCAGTAGAAATCATTGAAGCAATCAAAGTATTGTATACCAACACACAGGCCACTGTCCTGACCCCAGATGGTGAAACAGAACCTTTCGATATTCTGGCTGGCATTCTCCAAGGTGACACACTAGCACCTTTCCTTTTCATCATTGTAATAGACTACATCATGCGTATATCAGTGGACACAATCAAAGAAAATGGACTGATGTATCAGCCTAGAAGAAGCTCACGTCATCCTGCACTCTACATCACCGATGCTGATGACATTGCACTGTTGTCTGACAACCTCATTAGTGCCCAAGCACTCCTTTCTTCTCTTGAATCAGCAGCTAACTGTGCAGGTCTTCACCTAAATGAAACCAAAACTGAGTGTATGCCAATTAACATTTGCAACAATCATGAAATCAAAACACTCTCAGACAACATCCTCAAATGTGTCGAAGACTACAAGTATCCAGAATCACACATCAAGAATTCTGAGAAAGATTTCAACATTAGAAAAGGCATAGCATGGACTGCTTGTAACAAAATGGATAAGATCTGGAAATCCAATCTTGCTCGTCAATTCACGTATGTTTTTGATTTGTGAAATTTAAAAGACTTAGTTGCTAATTAGCCTTTTTAACAATTTTTGTTTAATCAATGCTGTAAAAGTTGAGATATTTTGCTAGTTGTGATTCATAATTAAAATTATAATTCATATATTTTTTTTCTTTCAATGTATTTCATATAAATATATCAATTTTAATTGAATTTATTACTAAAATAGTGAAATTTCAAAGCCAGTTTCTAGTAAAATGCTATGAAAATTAAGGATTTCTCAGCATTTTTCCATACGATTTTTAAAATTAAATGCTAAATTTTCTTTTCAAGATAGGAATCTAATTTTTGGTATCTGTTCTTATCACATCAAATCCCAACTATCATCACCAGTGTGGTATTGATTTTCTGAAAAAAGTTGCAAATCAACCTGCCCCAATAGGCATACCACCATTAATTGGCAGGAATACCATCTTGGAGCTGGGAATGCTGAAAATAGAACCAGCTGGATCACTGAAGGAATCAAATAAACTACAGATAAAAACAATAAAGACTAAACAGATAAAAGTAGTAAAATGGGAAACTTTTTAGTTCTTTCGGTGTTACAAAACTAGTCAGAATACACTTTGTAGACATTTTATACCTTTTATATTTTGTAACACATCTCAATTTATTTTTCTTGAGATTTTTAGTACTTTGCAGGGCCAGTTAATGTTTACAATCCCTTGCCATATAACCCGGTGAATTCTCAGCGAACCCTAGATAGAGAAGTTGCAGAGGAGGAGAAATGCAGGCCCCTGGCAATTGTGGCCAGGGCACTTGGACGTTACATTCTCATTTACTTTTGTCTGCCAACTGGACGCTAGTTAGGCTTTCCTATCTACCCTTCTAGCACTCTTGGCCTTTACTACTTCCAGCTACCACGGACACTGACTTATCGCATTCCTGTCCTCACTTCAACCTAAATCACCTGGTTGATCTGCGTTAATGAACCTGCTCACAACAGTCCTGAACTTCCAGCTACTTATTGGTCTCTACTTCTGGCATCACTATCTCGACCTAACTCACTTGGTTGATCGGCATTAATGCACCTGCTTACAACAGCCCTGAACTTCTGGCTACACTAAATCCCTGCTTCTGGCTTTCCTGTCAACTTAACTCACCTGGTTTAGGAAATTGCTGCAGGCATATCATCCAGACTCAAATAACCTATTTCATACACTTCGGTTAAAATACTACAGAAGGTTCACCATTAGATTTGACCAGCAACTGCGCAACGCCATCTCCGGACTGTATATAAGAGGAGAGGACAACGTTGTTGCTAATTGCCTATCTCAACCAATGTGCTCAATTTTCATAGACCCCTGTGATTTACCAGTGAATCACAAAAGGGGGATGAGATAATTAACACAAACAGAAGTCAACTTAAACCCTACGAGACGCAAGGATCATCCATTTAGCGTGGCCTCTAGACCTCCACTCCCCGACCATATATACCAAAACCACTACATGGGTGGATTTTCAACAAGTTTTACAACATCTTGTATCCAGGACTTATGCCAAAGACAAAACTAATTAAAGGAAGATACTTCTGGACAGAGATGAAGAGAAATACAATGGTGGAAATAAGCATAAGACACCTCATGAAATTGTTAATAAATTTCTTATTGCTGCACAAATTCCTTTGAAAATTTGTCTGTGGTACCTAGATCCGATGAGTATTAGTATACATATTCGATTTTATAACAACTTTCCACCAAAAAAATGTTATTAACAAAACTTTTCAAGGGTGGAAATAAGACAGTTTTGAAAATTTGCATATCTCGTTTACTTCAGAATGCCAAAGAAAGAATAAGTGCATGCACAGATTATAAAAACTCTTATGATTTTAAGCCACGCGAGTCCTATTTAAACATTTCATAATTGAATAGTTATTGCAAAATGCCCAGGAACTCCACAATTAATGAAAATGAAAAACAGCTAATTTCTGCCTATAAACTGAAAGGAAAATCTATAAGTTTCATTGCAAGAGAATTGTCAAGGTCCTGAACAGTTATGAGAAATTATCTAAAAGACCCTGAATCATATGGCACCAGAAAACGTCCAGGTCATTCACCTAAAATTACAAATGCAACCAGACGTTGACTTTTTCAAGAAGCTTCTAAAGGACAATGAAGCTCAAAAGATCTGCAAAAATCTCAGAATTTACCCATCATTTCAAGAAGAGTTTGTCAACTTCTCCATGAATTGGCAAATCTCATGTATCAAAACAGGAAGATAGCTCTTGCTTTAACTGCTAAACACAAGAAGATGCGAGTAGATTAGATAAAGAAAAATGTAACATAGACAAAGGAGAAATGGGAAACCATGGTATTTTCTGATGAGAAAAAGTTTAATTTGGATGGGCCTGATGGCTACCAGTATTACTGACATGATAGGAGAAACAGCTGTTTTCAAAAAGAGCATTTGGTGGAGGATCTGTTATGGTTTGGAAAGCTTTTTCTTCATCTGGAAAGGCTGATTTAGTAATGATGGAAGGGAAACAAAACTCTGCTGGATATATCAATATGTTGGAAAAAAGTCTTGTCCCATTTATGAATTGTCTAGATACCAATAATGCCATTTTTCAACAGGACAATGCAGTCATACTCACTTCTAAGCTCACAAAAGACTGGTTTAAAACAAAAAATATTGAAGTTTTGAACTGGCCCATCAAGTCTCCAGATTTAAACCCAATAGAAAATTTGTGGGGAATTTTGACAAGAAGAGTATACAAAAATAAACGTTAATTTGAAGATAGAGAAACTTTAAAATCTTACATTAAACAGTATTGGAATGAAATTCCATCTGAAACTTTCAGAAAACTTATTGATTCAATGCAAGACAAGTATGTTGAAGTATTACAATTGAAAGGGAATAAATGTAAATATTTGAATTTTGCTGTTAAATACAAATTTTCAAAACTGTCTCATGCTTATTTTCACCCTCAAAAACATTTTTCTTAACCTTTTTTTGGTGGAAAATTGTTATAAAACCGAATATGTATACTAATACCCATCGGATCTAGGTACCACACAGAAATTTTCAGAGGAATTTGTAGAGTAATAAGAAAATCATTAACAATTTTATGGGGTGTCTTATACTTATTTCCACCACTGTCCTGGGTCAGAGGTTGTCTACAATGCCAACAGCACAAAATCTCTAGACACACTAAAACAGAAAGTACACCATTCAGTAGGAGGTAGTTGGATGCTAGCTTCTAAGAGGAGGTGAGTTTCTCTCTCCTTGCTGAAATGGCAGGCAGTGTGTCCATAACTTAAAGGATGTATGAGAAACAAAGTTGCTGAAGGCAGGTTTCCCTTTAAGTCTTCAGAGAAAGTTTAAAAAGAAGCCCTCTCAAAGAAGCCCCCAAAAAGAAGAGCTGGATGCTACAAAATTTACTGTAAAGAGAAACAGCAAAGTCCCTAAGTGGTGTTTGGAGCTAAAGGCATTTACAGTGAAGAAGAAGGAGCAAACACATGCTGTTAAAGAAGGTGTGTTACAGCGTGTTTTAGGGAAGTTTTCCCCTTTCGCAGCCATATAGTAAAAGAAAGATGAACTTTCTATTCGTTCGGGAAGAAAATAAGTAAAAAAGGGGAGCTTGGTCACCAAAGAAAAGATAACTGTCTCCATGAAGTTAGTTAAATTCATGGATGACTTTGCTTGGCAGGTTAGTCAAGGGATAATTTTGTTTGGTAATGTGAGACATTTTCTGTCTCCTGGGCAGGTCTTAGATAATAACATAAGTTGTTCAAATTTAAACAACTATCAGACCATTATTGCCCATCATTCCGCATGCACAGTTACGCAAGTGAATTTTGTTTTGAATCCTAAGCCTGATTATCCCGACCCTTGTCCGACCTTTGAGGATTCTAATGTGGAAAGGAAACTGGACATGATGTTCAGCTTAGACTCATTAGGTTTGCAGGATGAGAATCCAATGAGCAATTATGATAAAAGTAGACTCCTTTTGTAATTCTATAGTATATAAGAACAATGCTTATTACATATAGTTACCTTGGGACAAAGTCAAATTCAAAACTGTCCCTTCTAATGTGTCCTTAAGGGTACTGGATAGAGTGGTCAGCAGGTAGAGAAAAAACACTTATATGAAGAGTACTGCCAGGTGTTCCTTGAACAAGAGAAGGAAGGATTTATAGAGAGGTTTGATGTTGCTCCTTCCCAATATAAGGATTATATTTGGATACCACACAGGCCCGTGTTTAGGAACGACTGTCAGAGTACAACAAAAATTCAGCCTGTGTTCAATTGTTCACTTAAGACAGGGTTGGTTGTCCTTCTTTAAATGAAGCAGCTTGGCCCAGTGTAAACGTGTTTAGTGACATGTTAGACTTGTTGCGAAAATTTAGAACTGAGAAACATGTTCTGGCTGACATTTGAAAAGCCTTTCTCATGATTATGTTAAAAGAGGATAGAGATAGGAACAGGTTTTGTTTTTTTCCTGAAGTTGGGTCAGGAACTGGTGTGTTTTCAATACAACGCCCTTATATTTGGATTTGTGGCCAGTTCTTTCATCCTAAGTTATGTTCTTAAGCACCATTTAACCAAGTACCAGGAGAGTGCTTGTATTGATATGCTGAGGAACAATTTTTATGTGGATAACCTGATCAAATCTCACAACTCTCTAAGTGATCTACTGCCTCTTTACCAGGAAGCTAGTAAAATTAGGAGTGAGGGATGTGAAAGTTGGACTGATAGCAGAAACCACCAAGAGAATCCAAACATTTGAAACAAAATGCTTCAGATGCCTTCTTGAGATCTCCTGAAGAGAACAAAAGGCAAATGACTTTGTACAGGGCTAAGTAACACAAGTGGAAGGCCCCCAGGAGCCCCTCTTGCCAACAGTAAAGACAAGAAAGCTGTTGTGGCTTGGGCATGTCATATGCCACAATACTCTACCCAATATGGTCCTTCAAGGTATCTTAGAAGGAAGTGAGTTCAGAAGCTGAATGGACAACATCAAAGAATAGACCAGGATACGACACACCAATGCTGTTTCATGAGGCAAAAAACAGATCAGGCTGACTGCATCATCATCGCTCATGTCTCTTCTACAATTGGTTCAGTCATGAGAAAAGAAGAATACTGATAACGTATTTATAGACAGTTCCACCATGGAGATTTGGCCACGTGGTAACAGCTTTACGACCCACCATTGTGGATGAAGTGTCCGATTTCTTGTAAGCCGTCCCGGAGGTTGAACCTTACACTCAATTGAAGGAGGCTATTCTAAGGAGAATGGGCATAACTGAAGAAGCGCTTATCCGCGAGTTATTTAGCCACTCGTTTTCGTCTTCCTCCTGGCTACCTATTTTTTTTACCTTTTTATGCATGTTTTGAATGACCCTTTTTCCTCACTAAGGAGACATTTTTTTCTCTTACATTATGAAAACGAATGCATCGTGGCTGAGTTACCCAAAGATCGGTTCTAAATAAATGTTTGTCGTCTCTTCTTTTTATTTATTATTGTTGAAATAAAAAAAAGAAAGAGAAAAGAATTGTTTTGTTTGTTCTTTTACAAAGGATACCCCCCCACCAAAACCCCGATTCGTTCACATACAGATTCTTTCACATACCTAAGCCCATAATAGTTTATTTCGAGTGGATGGAAGGCAGGGTAGCCTCATACCCCACCCTGGAAGATTCATCTGCAGTGAGGAGACAGTACGATATAGGCGGTTGGCGTGTCACTCCAGGTAATTTCCCCTCTTACCGGCTGAGGCATATTTCTCAAAGGGCATCACGTCGAGAAATAAAAAAATAAAGCCCAGAAGCAGAACATCACACTATTCTAAGGAGAATGGGCCGTACTGAAGAAGCACTTATCCGCAAGTTATTTAGCCACTCGTTTTCGTCTTCCTCCTGGCTACCTATTTTTTTTTACCTTTTTCTGCATGTTTTGAATGACCCTTTTTCCTCACTAAGGAACCTGTAACAATTCTACAGTTAAAAGATCACACATTTATTATTTTTACTTTGCTAGTGAATCGGGTAGTCGTGAGTAGTGTCTGGCACATGGTCACCTTTTTCGAGAGGGCCAGCACTGCATGCTACCGGGTCTGCCACAAGATTGGTGCATGCCCAACGTGATCTTGAGGAACAGTTATTTTTTCTAAAAAAAACAAAACACTGTTTATTTCAGGTCAGATCATAAACTATAAATGTGCATTAAATTTGGTAGCAGGAATGACGTCTGGTGAAGCCGGAGAGTTGTAGAGCATGGCTGCCGCCATGGCTCCCTTTCCCAATTTTATGAAGGGAATATTGTTACGAGAATGCATTTCTATAAAAAGGGATTCCTTTGAGTTCTACTTGTTATTACAAAAAAGTTTTCATTCATGAAGTAGTTGTAAAATAGTGAAATTAGAAATAGAATGTTTGGAAGATTCTAGATCATTCTAGTATATTCGAGAAAAATCTAGATGATTCGAGAAACATCTAGAAAAATGCAAATTAGGTGTTAGCCCCTATAAAAATGGGATTTTGGAAAAGGGTTGTCAGTTGGTGAAAACAGATTGCTGTCAGTATCAACTCCGGCTTTTGATTCAAGGACTATTATATCCAGCCGAAAAGAATCTCTATAAAAAGTTGCCGACCAACCAAAAACCCAAAAGAGAATTTCATGGAACAAAGTTGGTAAATAGAATTTTGACTAATTTTCATTGACCAAACTAAAAATTAATATTTATTTACACACCTTTGTGGATTTCCAAATATAGCACTTAGATTACTTCACTAGCCATAAAGTGATTTAAAAGATATTTGACTCCCTTTCCTTCTCCCTCGTAACACTTGCCAGTAACTCTGTTTTCTGTTTTGTAGGCCACAATTGTTTATCTTGTATATATTTTATGTTCTGTTTTAGTAAATTAAATATTTGTTTGTGATTTAGCTCTGTGTTGTGGTAAATAATTTTTTTTTTTCTTTGTTACATTTATCAACACGTAACAATATTAAGAACTGGTTCCTTCAAATGGAAGCCATTTTTATCGTGAGAAAAATCTCAGACCAGAAGACAAAGTTTGGCCACGTGGTAACAGCTTGTCGGAGTTACCCCCTCCTTCGATCCTTAAACCAGCAGAGGAACAGGTCATTTCGACCTTGACCTCTCTTTTGTGCGCCCTATACATTGTTAACCCGTGTAATATACTGCTAGACATTTTTAGGCCATAGTTCCCTTTAGCTAACCTCGACGTATTTTATTATAGACACTTTACTGTTAGCTTATCCAATTTAACTTGCTGGTCTCCCTTGTCACAAGACAGTGGCTTCTCACTAAATTCATCATTGGCGACTGAAACGGTCGGATATGTAGGCCCTGGCCTTCGTCGGCCAGGGACGTCAATCACCGGGCTGCGTATTAAGTTACGCTCCCATTTTTTTTGTCTGCCAACTTGACGATAGTGGGGAAACTTCCTTTCTTCTCTCTCTCTCCTTTGCCTACTATTCCTGGCTCCTGTTTGACTATCGGCATTCCGTCCCTACTAACCTTTCCTGTACACTATGTTAGTAATTAATACGGGAGGTTACTAATATCGGATTCGACCGGCAAACACGCAACGCCTGCACTGGACCTGTGACATGCCCGAACAACGCCAGCTCTTCTTTCCTTCCCAACATCAAGTTGGCAACCCGGCAACAACCAACTACAACAACCAACACCAACTGTGACAACCAACAGCGATCATCCCGGACAACAATCAACTTCAACAACCAACAGCGATCATCCCGGACAACAATCAACTTCAACAACCAACAGCGATCATCCTGGCAACAACCAACATAGACTTCAATAGCCAACAGCGATCATCCTGGCAACTACCAACACCAACCTCGACCATCAATGCCTGCACTAGAACTTCTGTACCTCCACCGTTCCGACCACTTTTATTTCTTTTTCTAGAATAAATTAGCATATATCATATCCTCGTTCTGTCGTCTATATTGTTTCACCGTCAGATTTAACATCTTCAAAAATGTTAGCGGGCCTCTTGTGACCTCATTCACCCTTGTGTGATACTGGGGCGCCGGGGGGCCCGCTACAAGCTTTACCACCAACCATTGTGGATGAAGTGTCTGATTTCTTGGAAGCCGTCCCAGAGGTTGAACCTTACACCCAATTGAAGGAAGCTATTGTGATGATTTTAGGTCATCAGTAAGAGAAAAGAGAAATTGAAACACACATGACAATAGCAGAGACAATGATGACGAAGGTGCCTAGAAACAGCGGCACAAGCAAGTTAAAAATAGAACAGAGTGAAATTTTTGAAATTGGATAAAAAGTACACCAAAGGTGACAGCCCAAGTTCTAGGATATAGAGAGGAAGGGGACTTTCACACCAAAAGCACCCATGGTCATAAGTCGAAGAAGAAAGTCGGTTGCTGTTGGGATATGCTGGATTGAAGATCGCCCACATAAAGGCTCTGGTACTTGGAAAATGATTTATGTACAACTCCGTTATACTCTTCTAACGTGAATTGAAGAAAGCGCAACGTTAAGAAAACAATCCATGCAGAACATCAAAAGAAAAGGAATTGATGTTAGTAACAAGGCAAAGTTTGTATCTCAATTGAAGAGATAAAGATAAAAAAGAAAAAAAAAAAATAGAAGAAGAAACAAAAGGAAGGAGAAAAAGAAATCATACAACAATGAGGTTGGTCTCTCTCTTTTCATTTTGTAAATTAAATGTTTTTGGATTGTGTTTGCGAGCTATACATTCCTCTATCTGTTGGAAAGATTTGTGAGCCATAAGTAATATTATTCGGAGAACCGCCATGAAATTTGTATGAACATCTTCATGCTCCGAGAAAAGAGAGGGATAAAGTGCCAACAAGCAGAAAAGTAATTAATTGACATTTTTTCTCTTACATTATGAATACGAATGCATCCTGGCTGAGTTACCCAAAGATCGGTTCTAAATAAATGTTTGTCGTCTCTTCTTTTTATTTATTATTGTTGAAATAAAAAAAGAAAGAGAAAAGAATTGTTTTGTTTGTTCTTTTACAAAGTACCCCTCCCACCAAAAACCCGATTCGTTCACATACCTAAGCCCATAATCGTTTATTTAGTGGATGGAAGGCAGGGTAGCCTCATACCCCACCCTGGAAGATTCATCTGCAGTGAGGAGACAGTACTGAAATAGGCGGTTGGCGTGTCACCCAGGTAATTTCCCCTCTTACCGGCTGAGGCATATTTCTCAAAGGGCATCACGTCGAGAAATAAAAAATAAAGCCCAGTAGGAGAACATCACACTATTCTAAGGAGAATGGGCCGTACTGAAGAAAGCATTTATCCATAAAGTTATTTAGCCACTCATTTTCGTCTTCCTCCTGGCTACCTATTTTTTTTAACCTTTTTATGCATGTTTTGAATGACCCTTTTTCCTCACTAAGGAACCTGTAACAATTCTACAGTTAAAAGATCACACATTTATTATTTTTACTTTGCTAGTGAATTCGGTAGTCATGAGTAGTGTCTGGCACATGGTCACCTTTTCGTAGGCCAGCACTGCATGCTACCGGGTCTGCCACAAGATTGGTGCATGCCCAACGTGATCTTGAGGAACAGTTATTTTTTTTCTAAAAAAAACAAAACACTGTTTATTTCAGGTCAGATCATAAACTATAAATGTGCATTAAATTTGGTAGCAGGAATGACGTCTGGTGAAGCCGGAGAGTTGTAGAGCATGGCTGCCGCCATGGCTCCCTTTCCCAATTTTATGAAGGGAATATTAAGAACTGGTTCCTTCAAATGGAAGCCATTTTTATCGTGAGAAAAATCTCAGACCAGAAGACAAAGTTTGGCCACGTGGTAACAGCTTGTCGGAGTTACCCCCTCCTTCGATCCTTAAACCAGCAGAGGAACAGGTCATTTCGACCTTGACCTCTCTTTTGTGCGCCCTATACATTGTTAACCCGTGTAATATACTGCTAGACATTTTTAGGCCATAGTTCCCTTTAGCTAACCTCGACGTATTTTATTATAGACACTTTACTGTTAGCTTATCCAATTTAACTTGCTGGTCTCCCTTGTCACAAGACAGTGGCTTCTCACTAAATTCATCATTGGCGACTGAAACGGTCGGATACGTAGGTCCTGGCCTTCGTCGGCCAGGGACGTCGATCACCGGGCTGCGTATTAAGTTACGCCCCCATTTTTTTTGTCTGCCAACTTGACGATAGTTGGGAAACTTCCTTTCTTCTCTCTCTCTCCTTTGCCTACTATTCCTGGCTCCTGTTTGACTATCGGCATTCCGTCCCTACTAACCTTTCCTGTACACTATGTTAGTAATTAATACGGGAGGTTACTAATATCGGATTCGACCGGCAAAACGCAACGCCTGCACTGGACCTGTGACATGCCCGAACAACGCCAGCTCTTCTTTCCTTCCCAACATCAAGTTGGCAACCCGGCAACAACCAACTACAACAACCAACACCAACTGTGACAACCAACAGCGATCATCCCGGACAACAATCAACTTCAACAACCAACAGCGATCATCCTGGCAACAACCAACATAGACTTCAATAGCCAACAGCGATCATCCTGGCAACTACCAACACCAACCTCGACCATCAATGCCTGCACTAGAACTTCTGTACCTCCACCATTCCGACCACTTTTATTTCTTTTTCTAGAATAAATTAGCATATATCATATCCTCGTTCTGTCGTCTATATTGTTTCACCGTCAGATTTAACGTCTTCAAAAATGTTAGCGGGCCTCTTGTGACCTCATTCACCCTTGTGTGATACTGGGGCGCAGGGGCCCAAGCTTTACCACCAACCATTGTGGATGAAGTGTCTGATTTCTTGGAAGCCGTCCCAGAGGTTGAACCTTACACCCAATTGAAGGAAGCTATTGTGATGATTTTAGGTCATCAGTAAGAGAAAGAGAAATTGAAAGTACACATGACAATAGCAGAGACAATGATGATGAAGGTGCCTAGAAACAGCGGCACAAGCAAGTTAAAAATAGAACAGAGTGAAATTTTGGCGCCGAAATTGGATAAAAGTACACCAAAGGTGACAGCCCAAGTTCTAGGATATAGAGAGGAAGGGGACTTTCACACCAAAAGCACCCATGGTCATAAGTCGAAGAAGAAAGTCGGTTGCTGTTGGGATATGCTGGATTGAAGATCGCCCACATAAAGGCTCTGGTACTTGGAAAAAGATTTATGTACAACTCCGTTATACTCTTCTAACGTGAATTGAAGAAAGCGCAACGTTAAGAAAACAATCCATGCAGAACATCAAAAGAAAAGGAATTGATGTTAGTAACAAGGCAAAGTTTGTATCTCAATTGAAGAGATAAAGATAAAAAAGAAAAAAAAAAAATAGGAGAAGAAACAAAAGGAAGGAGAAAAAGAAATCATACAACAATGAGGTTGGTCTCTCTCTTTTCATTTTGTAAATTAAATGTTTTTGGATTGTGTTTTTGTAGCTATACATTCCTCTATCTGTTGGAAAGATTTGTGAGCCATAAGTAATATTGCAAAGGAGAACCGCCATGAAATTTGTATGAACATCTTCATGCTCCGAGAAAAGAGAGGGATAAAGTGCCAACAAGCAGAAAAGTAATTAATTGACATTTTTTCTCTTACATTATGAATACGAATGCATCCTGGCTGAGTTACCCAAAGATCGGTTCTAAATAAATGTTTGTCGTCTCTTCTTTTTATTTATTATTGTTGAAATAAAAAAAAGAAAGAGAAAAGAATTGTTTTGTTTGTTCTTTTACAAAGGGTACCCCTCCCACCAAAACCCCGATTCGTTCACATACCTAAGCCCATAATCGTTTATTTCGAGTGGATGGAAGGCAGGGTAGCCTCATACCCCACCCTGGAAGATTCATCTGCAGTGAGGAGACAGTACGAAATAGGCGGTTGGCGTGTCACTCCAGGTAATTTCCCCTCTTACCGGCTGAGGCATATTTCTCAAAGGGCATCACGTCGAGAAATAAAAAAATAAAGCCCAGAAGGAGAACATCACACTATTCTAAGGAGAATGGGCCGTACTGAAGAAGTGCTTATCCGCGAGTTATTTAGCCACTCGTTTTCATCTTCCTCCTGGCTACCTATTTTTTTTACCTTTTTCTGCATGTTTTGAATGACCCTTTTTCCTCACTAAGGAGACTGTAATAATTCTACAGTTAAAAGATCACACATTTATTATTTTTACTTTGCTAGTGAATTCAGTAGTCGTGAGTAGTGTCTGGCACAAGGCCAACTTTTCATAGGCCAGCACTGCATGCTACCGGGTCTGCTACAGAGAAACATATACAACAGTTTGTTTTAGAGCCATTTAAAAAAAAAAAGGGGTTGTTATCAACCTAGTGAAGTGTGAATTTGGAAAATCAGAAGTGACCAATCACCTTTGCTGGAATTCCCTCACCCATCCACCACTCCTAAAGTAGAAGCTATTTTAAAATTCTCCACCCCTAATATGAGGAAATTACAACAATTTTTAAAGATGATAAATTTCTTCCATAGATTTCTGTTTGTCTGCACACAGTGAAGCCATTCACATATATTTTATCTAATGACAAAAATTGTGACATAGTTCTATCTGACTGCCATGGCAGCATTTCGTAAAATTAAATCAGTATTGTTCTATCCAGTTCAATTGTTATATATTGCTTCTGGCAAGTTGTGTTTGCTGGACAACACCACTACAATTGGAGGAAAATTGACGATGAATTTCTTTTTTTCTCGAGAGAACTTTTTAAAGAGCATGATTATCTACAAAATAAAATTTTTAAAAAAATGCTAGATACAAAATAATAATTAATGCACTTTGTAAAGAGCATGATTATTTACAAAATAAAAAATGCTAGGAAGAAACATTTTGTTATATTTTGTAAATAATCATGCTCTTTTCAAACTTCATGCAAAGTTTGCGCATTAAATTTAATTATTTGTTTTATTTTTAATTAAAAAAAAAAAACTTGCTTTACGACAAAACTTAAGTGCGTAGTAATTTACCGGTTGTTATAGCAGTAAAAAGGCCAAAATTTATGCTTACGCGACTGGAAGTCATCAGGACAGAATGTAATAAAACAATGCCCGTAATGGCCAATGAGTGACTGTGAGTGAGTCCGAATTTTTCTTGTCGATAACTCCAAAACGGTAGGTTTTATCATAATTTAATTGTTAATTCGAGTTCAGCATGTACATTTACATGGAAATATGATGATTTGCAAAAATTTTAATAGATATTTAGTGCAGGGCGTAAAAAGCAAATTTACCCAGATATATGTTCCGTTAAAGGAACTAAAAATGATCCTACAGAAGTAAAAATATAATAATGCCATGAATATGCAAATTTGTGATACTGTGCTGTGCAATTAATATGTACTTTGAGAAATTTTAAGTTTTTCGCAAATAACCTGAAGAGTTGGTAATGACAAAACTTGGAGTAGCAGATTTGTGAGTCTTAAATCAGTTTTAATTTCTTACATCTTATGGTAAAATGTTTTTTTGTTTGCTTAATAACAATTTATCTCATCTTTCATTCTATTATTTGCAATATTTCTTGTAACATTTCTAAGAGGAAAATCTTGGAAATTTTAGTCACTTTTCTACACAAAATGATATAAAAGAGAGACTTGAGAAAACTAATATTTTTTCAGTCTCTTCAACATTCCAATTGCATTGCCATCCCCTGCAGCCATTGATGCAAAGAAAACAGAAAAAGACTGGTCTATAGAAAGACTTAATGGTTTCTAGTAAAGATGCATCATAAGATATCACAAACTCAGAGAGAGAAACAGAATTACTAATGAAGAAGCACTCAGAAGTGAACCAAATATTTAGAAGTGAGCTTGTGGAATCTTCCATATTAACCTTCCACCCCTTTCGGAAAAATGTTTCCTTCTATAAAACAAAGACTTAACTAATCAACATTTTGTTTCAATAAAATTCAATTTTCTATTGGTTAAAACTGTAGCAAAGCCACAACAGAACCTTTTCGCACCTAAGGTCCCTGGAGCCGAATTTTAAACACCTAACTCTATATAAACAAACGCATGACTCAATTCAAGTCAGTCAATCATCAAATTGAAGTCAGTCGCTCAAATCTTGACCGGCTGTTCGGTTGAACTCTCTGCCTTCGGGCAGGGAGAAACCCGAAAGAGGCTACGCCAAAGGGCAGATTCTCTTTTGGGGAGGTAAACCAACCCTGAACTCATTTATACAGGTTCAATGGGCATATTTTTGGCCGAGCCCACAGGCTCGGAGATCCCACGTTAAACCGACCTTGTGCCACATGATGCCCACGTGTGTGTGTGTGTGTGTTCTAAATATAGTCAGTCATCAAATTTCAAGAGGTCCATACAAACGCCACGCTGTTCAATTTACTGACTTGCAACCACTTAAAGTTTCTCGACAAACTCAATGCAGCATTCAAATAACCATTGTCCGTGTGGATATGCATCACCTACAATTGACTTAAAGAGTGAACATTTTCACTACGTCAAAGTAATTGTACATTCATCAATTTAGCCTATCAGTTAAAGGCAAACAACTCTTAGCAACTTTAATTCTGGCTCATAAATAACACACGCACACACTAACAGATGAACAATACATTTTGATAATACGCAGAAACAGAAATTATTTTAATTTTAATAACAAGCCAAAAGCATCAGCATTTACTTACCACGATTCTACACGAACATTCTTCAAAACATTATCTCAGTTATCAAACCAAAAAAAATTCTCTTTATCTTTGCATACGTATTTATTGTATATAAAAATCTATGGTTGATCTCTAATCACATTGTTCAGTCATTCCTTACTATGCAATTGTCCTTATGTTCTTTGTGTAATCTGTTTGTTGTGGGATAATCCAATTGCAAATACGCATAACTTTCACCTTATAAAAATATACCTTCTGATACATCTCACTGAGCATACGACCTGCAACAAGCTGAAAAACTAGCTGGATGCATCTTACTCATTTGTCAAAACAATCAGAATTTTTGTTTTCCTGGTAATGAGGTAGATTCCAGCAAGTAGGAGGTGAAAATGAGAAAATCCAAGAAAAACATGGCATTTAGCAAGGACCATTTAAAAGCTGAGTGTAACAATGAGAAATGTGTACAATACTGAAAGGAGTGTTCAAAGTGAAGACAAATTTTAGCTCAACATAACTTGATATAAGAGAGAGCAAGCAAAAAAAAAAAAAACTCTATATATAATTTACTGCAGAAGCAGGTAATGAACCAAGCGAAAATGCCTTTTTTCACAGGTGCTGGGTAGCACTATACAAGAATATACCCACTACTGGGATGTGGTACGAGGAGAGGAGGGCAAAGTGAAGCTGATTAATATGTACACAGTCCGGACCAGCTGAGATGGACCTATGGTGAACAATTCTACATTTATCTTTCTCAGCCAACTCTGATCAGTGCTGAGGCAGAACCTGGATAAAATATCGGCAACAATGAAAAGCAGAGAGAACAACAGGAGGAGTCACAAAACGTTTGAAACAGTAAGCAGGGTGGGGAAAAAGGAACACAGGTGGCAAAAAGTCTGGCCTGTTGATTGTAAAAAAACAGATGACGATATGCAAGATGACGGATGAAGTGGGGGAAGAATAAACCTCCCAGCCAACTTAACGAAAGGCCCTCATCATGACTTCCTGGCGAAGACAATTGTAAAGAACTGACGTAATGGAGATTTGAACGACGTGTTTGCTTGGATTATGCAATAACATGTCAAGAGGCATGCAATGGAAATATGAACAAAAAAAAATCAAGGAGAGAGACAGAGAAACTGATCTCAAAATGAGAGGAGAATATAAATGAATAAAAACAAAACTAAAAAGAACAGAAGAGATATTAAAAAAAAAAAAAAGAGATAAAAATGAAGAATCAAGATAAATACCATTTGCTTCACTCTCGCCCTTATTGATAAACACTCTATAACCCCACGAATGTTTGCATACACCATTCCACAAAGGAAAGAGAGGAACTTTGTTGACTCACCCCCATTCATTTTTAAGGCTTTGAACTCTATCAATCCGTGATGATATATTTTCATAGTCATTCTTTTATTGTTGTTTTGGCAGTTAACTTATTTGTTTTTACTTAAAATTTCATATAAACTTCCCCAGTGTTTGTTTTGCTGCTTTCACCATTATCTAATGAGTTTTGACCCAGACAGACTGATTATCTTCATTTTCTTTTTATATATAATGTTAACGTGTGCTGAAATTCAGGGTGTCCCCAACTACCTCAATACTTGGTGAGAAAATCTTTCTCCCTAGACTAGAAGGTATTGCAGCCATGTGACACTATAAGATTCAAGAAAACCCCATACCAGATTTATGGACCAGTTCACAAATCTCTCTCATGTTAAGGAATGAGGCTTTTATGGATATCGATATTGTCTACGGCAGATCATAACACATTTGAGAGATTCAACCACCAGCAAACATAAATGAAGATTGTTAGTATAACTTTCTTTCTTCCCCAATTATGACCAGTCATGTGACAGTTAACCAACAACCCTGTTTTACAAAGAGACAGAGCTTTCACAGACACTGAAGAGAAAAGATGCATCCCTGACTGGTAGGTAGAGACGACTTTTGAGTAAAGAAAGCCTTTTGCAATATAATCTAATTTTTTTTTTCATGGTCAAAGAGAAGGCATGTAATATGATTTTATTCCTTGTTGGCATATTCTCCTTTTAGCAAATAAAAAAAAAAAAAAAAAAAATTAACCTATATCCTTTTAACTTCTGTCTTGATTTTTTTTTTTTTTTAAATTATCATGTTTAGGACCTCCAACTTCCATTAACTCACCCAGCAAGGGACCATGGATGAGCAATATCAGTTGTAAGGATCTGTATATTTTGTTTGGTACAATTTAAAAAATAATTTTTGACCATTCCAACCTAAGGAAGGCATAGGTGCTGGATGACAGACAATATCTAGAATCATGTTGATACTGAACAAATCATTTTCCCATTGCAAAAGTTCTATGTGCACATCATCCAACCAGTAAAGTCAGTAAACAATCATTTGTTAAAATTTCAAAAACCAATTTTATAACCTTGTGCTGAAGATACCTTCTCCTCTTAGATTCCTTGGTGTGTCGTGGCTTCAGCAGAAAGAGAGAGACAAGCCATCATATTGAAGATTTGAATTGTCTGGCTGACCTGTTGACACCCATTCTATCTCCCTCTGCCTTCCTCCAAAAAATCCTGATGCCACTATGTCCACCCTGAAATAAAGCAAATGAAAAGAAAACTTAAGAAAAATTTCTGTTGTTCATTTAGTCTGCAATGCAGCAAGGAATTGCTGATAGAACACTAGATTGATTGATTTGGTTTTTACATCAATCTTTTGTAGGTTATTTGAAGCGAGAAAATATTTTTAGATTATAAGAATTAGATTAATAAGATTAAAGATTATAATGATTTAGTGATACAAGTCCTTATAATTAACTCATAGCTGAGGGGCAAAATAATGGATTAATGTTTCCTAAGGGTATTTTTACATGTGAATGAATATAATGAACCTGACTGGAATTGGAACTTGGTTCTGATTTCAAATTTAAAGTCATTATCCATTATACCACCCACATATCAAAGCTTAATGCACTTGGTATTCCCTATCTTGTACTGAACAGACTCAATGTTGCTTAACTTCAGTGACTGTACATTTTTCTAAATGTAACAATTTTTTTTTTTGCCACCATAAGTAATAAAATATGAATCATGCTTATTACACTTTAGATTGGTAAGATGGTACTGGATCTAGCTTTTTTTCCTGGAGTCTTGCAGGTGGTCCTTGTCTGGGAACTTTCCAGTACCATCTTACCAATCTAAAGTGTAATAAGCATGATTCATATTTTATTACTTATGATGGCCAACATCAAAAAGTTTCTTTCTAATAATCTTTTTTTTGGCATTTTGCTAATGATTAGTCCCTTTGATTGCTTGCCATCTTGAAGCAATACTGAACCAACTTTAAAACCCATGTGCCACTCAAAAATCTGCCTTAACCTGAAGAATATTTTGAAGCCTGAAAATTTTTATTGTCTCAGTAGTAAATTTGCCAAGCTTCACTCAATATTTAAATCAGACATTTTGCTCAAATCTTTCAGCCATCATAAAACCTTGTGCAATAATTAAACAATAGTAAATACTTGTCTGACTGACCCAGTTGGCTGGGTACATACTAGGGTTAGCTATGCACACAATGCCCAGCCCAGATACTTTCTGATACCATATTAGTTCTTCCAATAGAATTCCTTTAAATAAGTTGGATTTTCTAAAGTGGAAGATACCAAATCATTTTTGTGAATATATATACATGATCACATATTCAAACATTTGTAAAAGCTAATTTCTTTAAAGGACAAGGCATTAAAAATGGTGGTAAAGTTTAACAAGTGTACTTGCAGAAAAAAAACTGTTACATAAAAGGAAATTTTTTTCTCTTGATTCCTATTACTGCATACTCACTCAGTAATTTGATTCAAAAAGTTTTTTTTCTTTAAAATTTACAACAAAAAATGTTAAACACTATTCTCAGTCTAATAAATAAGTAAATAGTGTTTAACATTTTTGCTGTCATTCTTAAGAAAAAAAATACAAAGTATTAGATATAATAGAAAATATAGATACAAAGTAGTAGATGCTTGCAACCTATTTTAGTGAATTTATATGGCAAAAGCAAATGAAAGAAATGCCCATAATTATGGTTACTCATCTTTATATGTTTATTTAAATCTTATTCTTTTGTTCAGATATATTTTTTAAATTTAGAAATAAAAAAATTGTTTTTATAGTTATTTCTTTATATGATAAATAATAAATATTGCATTGTGGTTGGTTCACATATTTTCATAAACTAGTAAATATAAAATTATACATGTAAGTAAACAGACTATGTGTGTTGTCTTTTGGCTCAACTATTTATATATGGTGAAAATGGAGCATTATGGGTAGAAGGTCTACTGTATTAATCTAACAGTTAATGGGTGTTTGGTATTATTCTACATGCAATTGAGTGGATATAATTGGGGATCCAAATGCAGTTATTTTTATAGTGTTTGTTAACTTTTTATGCATTATTCATTGTTGATTATTGTTGTTGATTATTATTACAATTACTTGTGTTTATATGTGATTTTATTGTTTAATTTAATTTGTTTACTTATTGATTTAGATTTCTTGTTTATTTTACCTTCTTTTTTTTTCTGGTGTTGATTATTTTATTTACTTTGTTTAAAGTATTCGATTTGCCTAAAATATGTTATATTATCTCAGTTGTGTATAGTATACATATTTTCATTTTTCACAGATATATTTTACATGGTATTCGTTTTTAGTTTTTGATTTTTATGCTACATGGGATCCATTACATTCACTTACGTGCTAATAACCTTGGAAAAGGTATGAATCCTCTTCTTCTCCTCCCAGCTCTGGGTAAATGGCAGGACAGACTGATTTCTATAACCTTGAGTGACAACCGGTCTAGGAGAAGGAAAAACTCTGAATTCAAAGCCAGCCTGGAGAAGGTCAGGCTCCGTCAGGCTTTCTAGGCCAAGAAACACTTCTACTGCAGCTGCAGTACGCATGGTGCCCCTACGACCCTATGGGTCACGTGATAAAAAGAAAAATTCATTAAAACAATATTAATATCTTAGAGCAGTGTTTCTCAACCATTTTTAATTCAGGGTGCACTTGCAGAATAGCTAAAACTTGGTAGGGGTGCACTTTAAATTTTAATAAGGAAAATAAAACAAGTAAAAACCTTCAAAACCCTAGGATTTAAAATAGATATAAAATCAAATCAAAAAATAGTAAATTTCTTAGATATAATATTCAAACTAAACAATGAAACTTACAAATCATACAGAAAACCAAACAACCCAATATACACGAACAAAAATTCTAACCATCCCCTAACGTATTTAAATGAATACTCATATCTATAAATAAAAGAATTTTAACAAATTCCAGTAGCCTAGATATTTAGTGAAAATAAAAAAGCATAGGAATCAGTCCTAAGAAACAGCAGATATTCAAACTAGAATACAAAAACAATTCAAACAAAAACAGGAAAAGAAATGTAATTTGGTTCACCCCAGCCCCAACAATACAATAAAAACAAAAATAGGGAAAATATTCTTCAAAATTTATTGACAAACACTTCCCTCAAAACAGCAAATTATCAACAAAAATACAAATCAAAATTAGTTACAGCTGCAATAACTAAGCATGATAAAAAAAATTGTCAACAGGGTGCACTTGCAGAATAGCTAAAACTTGGGGGGGGCACTTTAAATTTTAATAAGAAAAATTATGAAATTTGAAAATAGGAAAATAATAAATCTCCTGAAATAAGCATTTATTTTTAAGACTTTACATACAGTAGTTTTCATTTAAATGGATGTATGAAGAATCTGCTATTTTTCTTTTTTTTTTTTTTTTTAAATCCTTTGAGAAAAGCAAAAGGGAAAGAATTAACCACTCCTCCTTAAAAAGATTAAAGAATTTAGCATCCAGTTAAAAATATCAAACAATAAAATCTTGACTTAGACATGGAAGCCACATGTGTGATGTCTCCAGCTTTTTAAAAATAAAGATTTTTTAGATATAAAAATAATTAATAAATCATTCTGCTGTTAACTTGAGGGCATACCTTTTGGGGTGCATTAGTGAGCCCAGGCACACCAGATGAGAAACACTGTCTTAGAGTATGAATTATAAATTCCAGGACAAAAAGTAAAATTTTGTTAAAACACAAAAAGCATTTACATTAACAGTTGGTTTGATAAATGCCTCAATATAGACAATTGGTTACAAAAAAAGAAAATCAATTCAGATAGTTTAAAATTTACTATATTTCTTGAAAGGAAAAATGCTCCATATTGGAATTATAAAGTTTATAGATATAGATTGTACAAACAAAGGAATCAACAGTGTATGATGACTGTCATTTTCACATTTTGATGTGATCTTCAGATGCAGTGTTGATTCATATGTTGCACTTTATATATATTTATTTCACTACCATAGCATGTAAACCTACATTCATTTGATACTCAGGAGAGTTAATAACAAATGTTTTACTGGCTGTCTCTTGATTTCTATAGTCTTTCCTTGGAGATGACCAATGATGATCAAAATACTCAATGTGACACACAATTTTGGCAATTCTCCTTAAAAGTTAACCACTTGACGTTAAATGATGTCCTTGTCCATTTTAATTATATCTGAATTTTGTTTTAGGTTTTATTACAATTCTACTCATTGTTTTGAAAACAAACATTCTCAAGGAGTTAAAATAGTTAAAATAATAATGGTGTCAAGGAAAAAAAAAAACATCCGTTTGATATATATATATATATATATATATATATATATATATATATATATAATAATTTATTTATTTTTTTTTACAGGCATGAGGATTAAAATTGCGAAATTTCTTCAGGACATTGGTGAAAAATGTTTGTCTAAAGCCCCAATATCCAGACCAGATGTAAATATTTTTTTATCTAGTCTATTTCAGTTTAAAATAACATTTTTTTTTTAACCTTTTCATCTTAAGCAAGGCAATAAAACTACTAAGATGCAAATGGTTACTGACAATGAAAGAAATGGAGAAAAATGAGGAAAAAAAAAAAAAAAAAAAAAAAAAAAAAAAAAAAGGATTCCAGGTGACAGAAGTTGACAAATAATGTTACATTTAAATTTTTAAAAATCGTAGCTGACAGGAAAATAAAAGGGGCTGAAAGAGAGTTCCACAGGCAAGAAGTGCAAGAGAAGAAACTATAAGAATAGAACTTACATTTACAAATATCAACTGCAAAAGGATGAGATCTAAGTCATCTTAGCACTATGCTTGGTTTGGTAAATTTGTATCCCTAACCTTTTTATATATTCAGCATTACCTGACTATAGGAGAAATACCCTGGTTGTAAATGATTTTCTATTGCTGATTTGGAAAATCCAAGCTTGGTCAATTCTTTTCCAGGGCATCTTTCATATATATATATATATATATATATATATATATATATATTGATAAATATAAATGATAAAAAGCAAAGAGACGAAGATTAATGGTATGCTGTGTTTGGTTATTTCTTATTGGTTAGATATGTGCCACATATAATGAAATAACATTCAAATATGTGTGAGAACCGTTCTGGACCCTAAAGTGTGTAAAAGTTAGTGAGACGCAGCAGGATGTTTTGAAAAATTTTATTTAGGTTTATATGTTGCCAGCAGCAGGTCTAAGCCTGACCTGGCTAAAAAAAAAAAAAAAGTGAAAATGAAAATTCAACGTTATTTTAACACCAGCTAAACTTCTGCCAAAATATTCTCAGTAGTCATTTTCATGTTTATTAAACATCTGACCATGACAAACATTTTGACACAAAATGGAATCAGTCAAGAAGGTAAGTCTATAGAACTTTTATTGAATATCAAATATCATATGTATTATAAAACCCAGGTTGTGTGTGTGTCTGTTTGTTTATATATTCGATCGGATTTCCTACATTTTTCAACCGATTTCAACAAAACTTCACAGGACTACGTAAAATTACCTTGCAGTGGTTCCAACAGCGCCAAAAATTGGAAAAACAATTGTTTTTGCATGAAATCAATTTGAAAACATGATTAAGAGACATCGCTATTGCGAGAATGAAAGAGGGACAACTCATATCGAGTTATACTGATTATAAAACCCAAGTTTGTCAATTTTATTTTTCAGTTTTTATGATGGTCGATACTTGATCTATCTTTTACTGCTACGTCCCCGGGCAACACTGGGCTCTACTGCTAGTAATATATAAATCACTGCTAGCCTCTTGCTGCTTTATCATTATTTTCAGTGTAAATGTTCAGACAAGCTACATTTGTTAGTTTCACCAGTTAAGACCTTCACAACTAAAGCTCATCGTGCTACATATACTGGGACAACTCATCCACATTCCCTTTGTATTCCATTAGTAAGTAAGAAGTTCCATTCAGACAACTTTTTTCTCTCAAGAGCAGCTACTTTATGAAACAGAAACCTGGGAGGACACTTTCCCCAATCAGTATAATTTTAACCTCTTTAAATCTAGAAGTCAACTGATATCTTTCTTACATATCCTCATAATCTCTACTTCTTACCTTTTCCTCATTCAGTAACTCTCTATCTTGATTGGCTCTTGGGCCTTATATAGGGTGAACAAGTAATAAAAAATGAAAAAAATTATACTAACCAGATTCCACATTGGTTATCAGAAGTTTCCTGTTGGAGTCACATGCCAAGAAATGTCACATCAGAACCATCTTGAAAAGAGACAGCAAAAAATAACACCCAGCTCAAGTGTTGGCCATAGAGTAGTTATACCTTCTAACAAACTCTTGTAGGTCAGTTGGTAAAAACAGTTTTCACAGTAAGAGCACAACGAAATGAGTCATGTCTCACTAACAGTCAATTCTTTCATTTTGTGTTGTTTAAGGATGACTATGGAAGAATGGTCTTAGTGTGTGATGAGAAGCAACTCAAATTAAGATGAAAGAAATACTAGCCAAATATTTATAATGTTGACATTGTATTCTGCACTTTGACCAGGGTGTCCATGAATGCTGAGAGAGGCTGAATGGGCAGATAACAATTGGAACCATTAAACCATAATTTCAGGAGCTGCTATCAAACTCTTCTGAACGTTAGCTAATATGTCCAAGCAAAGATGTGACGAAGGTCTGACGCTTCGAAGCAAAGACGTGACGAAGCCCCGACGCTTCGAAGCAAAGACGTGACGAAGCCCCGACGTTTCCAAGCAAAGACGTGACAAATGCCCGACGTTCCCAAGCAAAGACCTGACAAAGCCCCGACTTTTCCACGGACAGACGTGATGATGCCTACACATTTCTAAGACCTGATGTGACAACGGTAAGGGAGCTGAAATTGTGAGCAGTTACATCTGCTGGGACTAATTTGGTATAATTTTTGCTTTTTTGAACAAAATATAAAAGAAAACTGACAAAGCTGCTATAGTTTTGGGCTTTCCATATACTATCCATAGATGACCAAAATAACAATATTTTTAAAGACATCTGGCTTGTCATCTGTCACTGCAAATATTTCTCCTTTAATAATTTTCTGGAAAAACAAAATAGATAAAAAAAATATAAGCCACGTATATACAAAATAAAACAATTCACTTAATTTATTCAAAGTTTTGTAGATAACTTCTTAATGTCCAATCTTCAATGGATTTCTTAATGAATTAATGTTTTTATATATATATATATATATATGTATATATATAAAGTAATAAAGAAAATTGCTCCTTCACAGAATTAAACATAAAAGATTTCTACCCATCTATTAATGATCATGCACTAAACAACGCATTAAACTTAGCAAAACAATACATCAATATCCGCAATGAAGACATAAAAATAATTAAACGTTGCTAAAAAAGTAAAAAAAAAAAAAAAAAAAAAAATAATTATAATAATAACTTTAACATAAAAATGGGTAGCAGAAATATGTGAAGTCATAGGCATATACATAATCAATAAATTAACAAATATTAACAAAAAAGATATAGGTCTATAATGGGATGATGGTCTATTAATTCAAAGAAACTGCAACGACAGAATTACAGAAAAAATAAAACAAGTAAAACCCTTCAAAACCCTAGGATTTAAGATAGATATAAAATCAAATCAAAAAATAGTAAATTTCTTAGATATAATATTCAAACTAAACAATGAAACTTACAAATCATACAGAAAACCAAACAACCCAATATACACGAACAAAGATTCTAACCAACCCCCTAACGTATTTAAATGAATACTCATATCTATAAATAAAAGAATTTCAACAAATTCCAGTAGCCTAAAGATATTTAGTGAAAATAAAAAAGCATAGGAATCAGTCCTAAGAAACAGCAGATATTCAAACTAGAATACAAAAACAATTCAAACAAAAACAGGAAAAGAAATGTAATTTGGTTCACCCCAGCCCCAACAATACAATAAAAACAAAAATAGGGAAAATATTTTTCAAAATAATTGACAAACACTTCCCTCAAAACAGCAAATTATCAACAAAAATACAAATCAAAATTAGTTACAGCTGCAATAACTAAGCATGATAAAAAAAAATTGTCAACAAAACCAATAACACTATTAAATGTAAAGACAGAAACAAAGAAAATTGCCCACTTAATAATAAATGATTAATCAATAACATAATATACAAAGCTATCATAAATTAAGACAGATACAAAAATTTACATAGGGGCCACAGAAAAAAAATTTAAAGAAAGATATTATAACCACAATACCAATGTACTATATCATCCACTGAGAGCCCTAGCACTAATAAGATATACATTGGGTCCACGAAGAATGATTTTAAAGAGAGATGGAGGCAGCATAAGTGTTCTTTCAATAATATAAACAAAAGAAATCAGACTTCCCTATCTAAATATTTTTAGCATTTGAAGGAAACAAATAGGACACCTAAAGTTAAATGGAAAATTATTAACAAGGCTAGAACATGTAAAACCTGGGATGACCCATGCCCTTTATGCCTCCATGAGAAATTGCACATAATTAAGCTTCTAAATAATAATAATCTATTAAACAATAGACACGAGTTAACGGTTTTTTGTAGGCATCATCAGATTTTTGGTTTGAACTATTAGCTAAAAACTAGCATACAATATAATAACTTGTTTAATCCATAGCCCACTCATCAGATTCATGATTTGAATAATTAACTAAAAACATGCATACAATATAACACCCTTCATAATCCATAGCTGAAATAAATAGTTTAAATACCCTAAAAAAAGATAACCCTCTATGAAGTCGTCAAAAAACAAACGTTACGACAGTTTTTGTTTGTTTTATATGCACAAATCCCTTTCATAAAAAAATAAATAAATCTCCATAGACATGCAAACTAGACGAGGGTTAATACATCTTCCGTTTCAAATTTAGACACTCCCACCTTTCACTGACTTGACATCTACGAAAGTAACTCTATACTGATACTTATTATTAACACCCAATACCCGCCTACCCAACTTAAACAATTCGCCCTAGCTGTTACCATAGAAATTTTGATTTCAATTTTTAAAACACATAAATTTCAGAAACATGTTATTCCAAAAAAAAATTTCGCTTGAAGATGGAACAGAGCTTATTTTAACTCAATTTAATTTAAATAATTATATTGAAGTTTTCGGCTCTTGTTTTGAAACATGGGACTTCTTATGTCGCGATTTGGAATCATATTTTTAAATAAATAATTATATTTATGCTCTAATTTTGTATCGAGCACTATTTTAAAAAAATAATAACTAAAATACTAAGGGACTTTGGATTATTTACCTAACCAGTTCCTTCCTATTTTCTATATATTTTCACACACATATATATATATAATATTTATCATGTAAGCATTAATATCAACTTTGTGAAAAATAAAATACAACATCCATATGCACATGCATGCAGAAAATACAGAAGAAAACTTACACCAGTGGTAAATATACATAAAAGAAAAAAAAATATAAGCAGTAAATTACTGCTACTTTCTGAAGAGTGGACAAACAGGCCCATCTATGAAACTCTGGAGCCAGGATGCTGAAGGTAGCATTAATCAGCTAAATGACAAATTTTAACTCATATATATATATATATATATATATATATATATATATATATATGAGAGAGAGAGAGATAGAGAGATCAAATGGTTAATTTGTTTTTTGCAGCCTATCAACCTCTTACAGGTTATTTAAAGCCAGAAAATATTTTTCGAGTGAGAATTTTTGGGAAGATAAGGATTTACTGATACAAGTCCTACTAATTAACCCATAGCTGAGGGGAGAAGAGATGGATTCATAACTTTCTCAATGTCATTTGTACATAAGTGAATATAACTATTCAGACTTGAATTGGAACCCACCACTTATTTAATTTCATGAAATTTCAAGATATTAATTTTTGTAGCACTTAATGTTTATATTAGTTATAAGGATTCTCTTGGAGAATTTAAATTCTCAATATATTTTGTCTAATAGGATACCCAGTGACAGAAACTCTGCTCTGAATCATAAAATAAAAAAATGCAATAAAATTAAGATATTATTTAATTACAAAAGCTTTTATCTGCTTTTATGAATAAGGTATATTATGGATACTATTGTCTTAAGAAATAAATTTTTTTTGATGCATAATGAATTTTTACAAGAATTGTTTTCATTTTAATTATAGTAATTTATAAAGTTTTAAATCTTTTAGAACTCTGTATTAATTTGAAGCAGTTGGGTGATATTGCTATTAAGTAAAAACTATATTTATTAATCATGACTAGAAAAGCTTACAATTCAGTGACCCCCAGTATTTTAAAAAGAATTTTGGATTTGTGTGTGTGTAAACATATAAATACAAACAATACTACCATACATGACATTATCAAAAAATAAGAACAGTAGATATAGCAAATTTAAAATTTATTGGTAATTTTTCTCAACAAGCATCTTCGCAATTAATTTTATGAAGCTAAAGTACCTAAAATTTAATGAAATATAAGATTACTTAGAATATATTCCCAAATTTTTAAAATTACTAGGCAGTTAAAAAATTATATATAAAAAAGCTTCATGCTGTACTCATCAAGTAATTTACAGTTATGTTCCCTTTACTTAAATTAACAAGTCTTTTTTCTTAAACTTTAAGTATCGCCCCCCCCTCTTAAGGTATCAATTAAGTCACCCGAAGAAGGCAATAACACGACTATGATGGAAAAGGATACTGAGTTTTATATAAAGAACCAAAAACCCAATCATAAACCGGAAACAAGGGATAAACGAAAAAACTGATCAAAAGGCCCAGAAGGTGTGTGAACCTACTCCTACTTAGAAAAATAGTGTAAGTTTCAGACGTTAGGAAGAAATGTAAAAATAAGTAAAGAAAAAAAATTAATTTTATGCTTGCATCAGTTTTTTAATTTAAATGAATTAAGTTATCAAGTAAAATTCTGTATGAAATGAAATGTTTTCTTAATTTTATTATTTTTGGATGGATGAAAAATGGTGTGAGAAAACATCAACGGTTGGGAGAGAGTTGATTGTATTAGTTGTATGTGGGTAGCGAAATCAATTAAATTTTCATCAAATAACTTATTTTCAATTTAATTAAGAAAATAAAAACACGTGCTTGCAATTTTTATGTATAGAAGGAATGGGGGAGCAACAATAAAAGTCCTTTTTTGTTTGTTAGTACGTACCTATACTCTCCTTGTACGTTATTGCTAGCAGTCAAGAAAGAAACTGACTTCTTAGCCTATTTCTAAATTAGATTTCATTTTTTACTTACGGGAAAAAAAAACAGTTAAAATAATAAATTATTACATTTCAGAAGGGTTCGAACTGAAGTATGAGGAACTAAGGAGAATGCAAAGGAGATATGCAGAAATCGTTTGGAATCCTAATTAATTAATTAACAATACACGATTTTCTTTTTTTTTTAGTTATGGAGAATATTCGGTTTTAAATCTGTATTCTTAGAGAAAATTAAAGAAATATAGAGACCAGAAGTAATCATTTTTGAATTAATTATAATTTTTTTTAAGCACTTCAAATCACGAATTACAATTTTTTCATTGAATTTTATAAAAACTTAGGGTCCTACAGAAGCCAAAAATAATACATGGTCATAAACCACGTTTTTTTTAATTAAAAAAGATACAAAGAAATAACTGAAATTCGTAATCTAGAATTCTTTTTAAATAACTCAATTTATTTAAGCTTAAGCACTTCAGATTCTTGTGTGCCTTGTCACGTCAGAGCCATCATTGCTCTCCACAATTTCATGTCCTTAGCTCTTAGTAAGTCTTTCTTTCCTACATAAAATTTTCCGAGCCTTCCTACCCCGCCTTCTTTTTTTTAAACAAATTTTAAAGAAGTTTATTTTATATTTTAAGAACTCTCATATTTGTTTTGGCTTCCGTGTGTGATGGAGGTGGGCAATTTGCAATGTATTTTTTTATTTAACTTACTTTTCATGAAAAACTGGGCCCTCTATTAACTTTTATAAATTCAAATTTAATTTCTATAATATGAAAAAAAAAATTATTTCTGGTCGCAGTGCAATTCCACCGAAACAAGTTTTCCAAGATTTTTTTTAACGATAAGGTTAGCGCTCGATTTCAAAATTAAAACAAAAGAACTGTCATTTTTTTTAAACTTTGAAGACAAAAAAAAACTAACTTGAAAACCCGTTAAATCAAACTTCTTAAAAATAAAATCTCGAACGAATCACCTTTCTTTACTTTTTTTTTTAAAGACTCATGTAAACGTTGTTGACGTATTTTGGCTTCTTTAAATAACAATTTATTTTAATTAAAGTCATTCGTTCAGCTTAATACTCATACCTGAGTAAGTGACATTATTAAATTTAATTTAATCTTCCTGGAGGAATTTTCTGTTTGTTTAATTAAACATTTTCCTAATCTCGTCCCGTTGTTTAAGCAGCAGCCACGTGTAATGCGAGAAACTGGAGCTATTGAAAACTAAACTTTATTTTCTTCTATCGAGAAAATAATAAATACTGGACACTTATAAAAACAGAATGATAAAATATGTAAACAAATAAAATCAAACATACCTTAATTCAATTGCGTGACACAACGAACATAAAACTTATGAACTGAGAGAGAGAAAAAAAAAAAAAAATTATGCCATTCGAAGCAAAAGTGAGGCGAAATACGCATGCGCGCTAATTCGCGGGAAAATTGATTCACAGCGGTTGCTGTATTTCGTAAAAAAATGTTACTACTCTCGAAAATTTGCTCATTGCTAAAATTACAAATAAAAAAAAATACAACCCACCCCAAAATGTAGGTTAGCTGAGGTTTAGTTTTTTGAGTCTTTAGTTTCCTTTTTCAGTAAACTTAGCTAGGGTATGTATGCTCATTGGCACCTTTTATTTCTATCCCTATTAAGTTTAATTTCCCATCCCCTCCCTCGTTAGGTGGTCAGTGACGTCAGTTCTCTGGTGGATGCGGGGCGTTTTTCGTTTCGGGTGTGATTTTTCGTATCTGTTTTTATGTCTAAGTGCTTGGGATGAATGAATGTTTTTAATTTTTATAGTTCCGCATTAATTTCGTCTAGTTAACTGATGTTTCTGCCACATTTAGTGATTGTGGTTTTTTTTATTATTAACACGATTTTGTTTAGTTTCTTGTAAATTGTTATTTGTTTCATACTGTAAATACTCATTGGGGTTACTTTTTAAAATGTTAAATTGTTGTTTTATCCCCCCCCCCCACAGACCAAAAATTATACATATGGGGTCTAGCTAGTTTTTTCATGGAGTCATTGAGGTATTATGGTGAGTCTGGTGAGAAAGGTAAGTAAGAATGTGTCGTTTTGGTGCAAGAGATATTGTTAGTATGATTGGGTCAGCGTTTGTGGCTAGCTAAGTTTAGAAGTTAAGACAGAAGACCGACCTCTTCCCCATTCCCCACTTCGGCCTTGTGCCACATTTTCTGTTATAGCACAGAAATAAATAGCCTTTCTCTTTGTTCCAATTTTTCACTTAACTGGTGACTGATCTGGAATGTGCTATCAATGATGTGAATTTTGTAGTGCGCTGAGCAGATATGCCCAACTATCACCAATGTGATAGTCGTGTAAAAGAAACAACTCTGCACACTTTCTTCCACTGTCCTCAGATCCACCTATTCTGAGATCATGTTGGCCAGTTGATGGCTCGTATCGATCTCACATACATGTGTGATAATGTGTCACCCCAATGGGCTTTTAGCTGTCCGCTACCACTTTTTCATCAAGTCGATTTTCGTGCAAAAATGCGGATCACATCTTCATACATTTTTCTGAAAACCTGAACTTCTCATTGGACAATAAATAGTAAAATTATCTTGTATATCTTCACGTGCATTGTTCTCAATAAGTAACATAAAACATATCAGGCTCCAGACTGAGTTTTGTAAGGCGCTTATTATTAAGAGGAAAGGTCAACCTATTAAGTAAGTCAAGCCTTCTCGCTGGTTGTTCCAAGTCAGTGCAAGGCTAACTTGAGTGTAACCATAGCAATGATGATTATACTGACTTACCCTAACTTCTAGACCAAGAAATAAGAAAAAGGACATCTCTTAACCAGGTCTAACCTTCCAACAAGTAAAGTAGAGACTTTCCTTTAGTTGTTCCAATTCTGCACAAGGCTGAATTCAGCTCCACTATGAATAAAATGCTTATAATTCCCTACCCTAAATTCTGGACCAAAAAGAAAATGGACATACTGAAGAGACATTGAGAATTGTAATGTAATTGTAGGTACCTCCACGAGATCGCTAAAAAAAGAGCATAGCATGATGAAAAAGATGCCAAACTTGACGAAAACAAAATTTTATTGTCTAAATGTTTGTTATTATTAAGAGGAAAGGTCAAAGTATTTTTGGGGTATTTTTTTCCATTTTTTAATCGTTCCTAGCACGTCCGAAATTTTCGTTAAAAATCTAGTTTTTTTTGTGTCAGCAAAATTGACCATTTTTTTCCATTTAAAAAAAAAATGGAAATCTGACTTTGAAATTTTTTTAAATACCAATTATCATTTTTTCAAAACTTATTTTAAGAAAATCAGAAATTATAATGTTTATTTAAAATATTTTGAACCGAACTTAACTTAGCTTTTGTGCCAAAAAGATGTAATTTGAAAATAAAACAAAGCAGGTCATAAACTTTCGCGTCTCTTGACATGTGATGAATGATATATTCTGAATTCCATGAGGCTAATTTGTTCTACGGAAGGAGAAAAGTGAAATAATTTACATTTACGTGAACAAATTATTTACCTCGTTATTTTTAACGAAAAACTTTCAGCAGTCTAATTTTTTTTTTTTTTTTTGTACTTAGCTTTCACCTTTACGTTTATGATGCTTTATGGGAAATATATTCTAAAGAAATTAAAATAAAACTGTTAAGAGTGACATTAAATTTCATATTTCTTAAGAAAGGTATCTAATTAATTTATAGGTACCTTTCTTATGAAATTTTATCAGAATTGTACATAAAATACTATAATTTTATGTACATTTATTACATTTTACTGTTATTTGTATTTGCATTCATTTTATTATTAATTTTGATATTTCATTTATGGAAAATGTCGTAACTGAGATTAATATAAAAATAAGATCATATAAATTTCATAAGATGATACTGATACTTGTAGGTACCCTTCTCAGTTGAAATTGAAAAATCAAATTAACTTCTCCACACGTGTTTCAAAAAAAGTAAAAGGCCTTAACAGCGGAGAACAATGCTTAACTCAAATAACATAACTTAATTATATTCTGGTTGGTCTTCCATACTTTATAATTACAGCTCGGTTATAAGCACAAAATTCCATTTCTTAATTACTGGGGATCTTCTGATTAGTCAAAATGATACAATTTACAACGCTAATTAAAAAAAGATCTATCTCATAAGGACACTTATGAAAGCCGATCTGACTTTTAACTAATTTTATAATATTTTAACAACTTAAATGTAAAATCTATTATGATTAATGAAATAACAAATAATTGTATTAAAAATTCATTTTTCATCGAAAAAATTTTTTGCTTTTAGAAAATATTGTCCATATTCATAAAAACAACTAAAAGCAAATAAAAGCATTTGAAATTAAATAATATATTTGTTTTATTGAGTTTTGTATGTTACAATTCAGAGCTGATTTTCAGGTACGTTGGCTCCAATTAAAAACAAAAAAAACATGATTTGCATTCCTCAAAGCCCTGTGCTTTTAATTATTGTAATCACTAAAACCAATGCAATCAAATTTCTAGCGTTTTCATAAAATTAGTTATGGGGGGGTAATAAATATTTTAAAAAAATATTTCTACCATGACTTTCATAAAAAAAACATATTTATAATAATTTCAATCATCTGTCAATAGTTCCTGAAAGTTTCATTAACATCCGATAATTATTTCTATTTTTGCACGATTTTTCAAATTAATGTGTGTCATACCAAAAAAACGTGCTAAAAATTGTCTATGTTATTTACTAGTTCGCTGATACAAATAGAAACAAGGTTTTTTTAATCAAAATTTAGAATGTTCTAAAAGAAGGAAAATTTTTAAAAATAATTAAAAAAAAACTTTGGTCTTTCCTCTTAATAATAACATAAGCAATTAGACAATAAAATTTTGTTTTCGGCAAGGTTGGCGTCTTTTTCATCAAGCTATGCTCTTTTTTTAGCGATTTCATGGAGGTACCTAACTTAACATGGTGGCAGCAAGGTAGTAAGTCACACCTTACAACCCTGCAAATGGGGATTGATATCGATAAAAAAGGCAGTCCTATGTAAATTGTTTCAGTGGTGTCTGGTATTTGGAGAAAAAATAACATGATGAGCAGTGACCACATGCATGAAAATAGCAGATGGATTCCAGTCAAATATGTTACCACCAGGCAAGCTGGACACTAAGACTAATGCTTCAGAAAGATGGAAGCTCTGGAAACAGATCTGGAATAACTACAGCATTGTGACCAAAATGACCAACTAAAATAAGGAATAACAAATGGCACTATTTCTCCACACTATCAAACCAGACGGCTTTCAGCTCACTTCAACAGAAAACAAAGCTGACTTAGATATGACAATAGCCAAGTTTGACCAACACTTTATCAGACAGACTAATGAAACATATGAACAATATGTCTTTAACAAAAGAAACCAGAAACAAGGTGAGAATATTGATTCTTACATAAGAATCAATATTCTCACCTTGTTTTTGGTTTTGTTACACTGAACAAAGAAAAAGTTCAGCTGAAGGAATCAGTAGTTTCATAGAGCAACTTGTAACTGGTAATGGCCTACACCAGGCCCTGCTAAAATTGAGGCAATCACCAAGTTGAAACCACCATCTTCAATGGAAGGAGTATAGTGACTATGTGGAACTGCGAACCTATACAGATACTCTAAGTTTGCCACATATGGCAAAAATACAAAGAACTCTACCACCTCTAATAGTACCCTCGCAGCCTCAGCTGTTGTGAGCAAAGTAACTAACATAACCAAACCAGAAAAATATGAATCTGCTGGGATTCACACACATGTTGGATAAGGGATACAACAGCCACCATATCTGGAAGACTATGTAAAACTAGTTAAGGTCTGTACATAAAGATGTTACATTATTGTTTAATGCATACTCCCTTTGCCATATAGCTTAATGTACACTCCCTACTTAACGTTAAGGAATGCAATTCTCACCCCCTGATACATCCCTTTTCACTCTAATCCTTCCCTCTCTCTTCCTTCTCATATTTAATAAACACTGGTCACCTTTGTGTCTCTTAAACCTGAGTTTATCCTGTTTTCTATGATTTAACACCCCCTTTCTGATGCATGGCACTGGCATGTGTCTTCCAAAAACATCAACCTATTAAGTAAGTTAAGCCTTCTCGCTGGTTGTTCCAAGTCAGTGCAAGGCTAACTTGAGTGTAACCATAGCAATGATGATTATACTGACTTACCCTAACTTCTAGACCAAGAAATAAGAAAAAGGACATCTCTTAACCAGGTCTAACCTTCCAACAAGTAAAGTAGAGACTTTCCTTTAGTTGTTCCAATTCTGCACAAGGCTGAATTCAGCTCCACTAGGAATAAAATGCTTATAATTCCCTACCCTAAATTCTGGACCAAAAAGAAAATGGACATACTGAAGAGACATTGAGAATTGTAATGTAAATGGTGCAGCCAGTATGCCAGTCTACTAGAGTGGCTAGCCAATCCCCACTGCAGACGCCTGCTCAGCTACATTTGTCTTTGTTCAACATCCACAAAGCCCACCTGTGGTTTATACTGCAACTATGCTGAGCGAACCTTAGTTACAATTTCTGGGAGAAAGCGTGTTATCTACATTCTGAACAAAGCTAGTATGCTCAAACCCACAGTTACAATGACTTTTGACTATGTGCTAGTGCAAACACTGACAGCTCCCAAAGATTCTGTCTACCCAATTTCACTCACAAGGCTTGGATCAACCTGTGGTATGGTTTTCAGGCACTTTCCAAAGGTGCCACATGCTGGGATTACCTCCTCCACGACAATCACCATAGAAAGAACAAATGTCCATAGGAGAAACACAAGATTTTGCATGCTTCTATCTTCTTTGTTTACATATTGAACATGCACCTTCAACTAAAATAAATACAAAAACATAACCTTTTAACATTCCATAGACTCTAGTTTTCAAAAACATGTGCTAGAAAGTTTAGCACACAATTAACATTTACATATAAAGATGAAGACATTAATCTGAATGCAAATAATGATAACTCCTGATCTCAGGAATTCAGACAGAAGATGATCAGGTGATAATAAAAACAAAGATGAGGACATTAGTCTGAATGTAAATAATGATAATTCCTCATCCCAGAGATTCAGGCAGAAGGTGATCAGGTGATAATAACAACAATGATGAGGATATTAGTCTGAATATAAATAATGATAACTCCTCATCCCAGAAATTCAGACAAAAGGTGATCAGGTGATGATAACAACAAAGATGGGGACATTAATCTGAATGTAAATAATGATAACTCCTTATCCCAGAAAGTCAGACAGAAATTGTTGATTATCAACAAGTCTGTTTAGAAATCATCACAGTTTTAGCCAAGCCATGTATGATACTTACCTAATGGAGAGAATTTAAGAGCTGCTGAGAGAGTTGCGTCCATTTGATGGTCAGTGCCACACCTGTATTTGACCGTCCCAGCTGCAGCAGGCATAGGTGCTTGACAGGACTGGATGACAGGCAACATCTAAAGTTATGTCCATCTCTGTTTTTACTGACTGCACCATCTTCCCATTATGAAAGTTATATGTGTACAGCATACCATCAGCACTACCAGTGGTCAGCAAGGAACCATCAGTTGAAACATCAAAGCCAATTTTATAACCCAGAAGCTGAAAAGGAATTTCAAATGAAACAGTTTTTAGTAACCAACCAAGTATAACAAAAGATGAATAAAGATTATTGCACTTTAGCTTGGTAAATTCTAACATACAATTTGCATTTTACACAAACACCAACACACATATATATATAAGTAATAAAATTATTTGTGATCCGTATGGAATTATAGATATGTTGAAAGTTCTATGTCAAAAGACAAAGCAAAAATTATTATATAATGACAAACACTTAAAAAACCATAGGTGATAGTTTATTACATTGAAGTCAATAAAAAACGGCTTCAAATCTTCACACCTATAAACCAAATGAAAATGGAAAAATTTACTCTAGGTTTAAAAATGAAAAATAATGATATTGAGAGAGTGGAGGAAAGAAAGATGTTAAGTTATCATCGTGTAGGAAGTGGGGAAGGAAATAGTGTGTCATCTCAGTTGTATTAACTAACATTAGGACCCTTGATGATTTAATTTAACATCCAGATTGTGGACATAAATTGTTACATGAAAAGGCAATTGAGAATACATTTGAAAAAAGATTTTAAGTGTAAAATCAAAATTCTATCTGGATCCTTCTTCAGTTAAGATTTTGACACATACATATATATATTCAACTTAAAAAAAACTGTTATAATTTATATTAAAAATAGTTGTTGGTTAAGAACACTCAAAAAGTATTCAACAAATATTTAGAACTTAGCTATAGATTTCAATTTAAATGTAAAAAATATTTAAATAATTGCTCTAGCCATTTCCATAGTAATTAATTTTACAAATGAATATGCTTATAAATACGCATAAATTTCAAGATTAGTTATTACAAAAATTTCACTTGAAGATGAAACACAGCTTGTTACTTTAATTCAGTTTATTTCTAATAATTATATTGAAGTTTTCAGCTCTTGTTTTTGAAACATGAGAACTCTTATGTAGTGATGGAATCATATTTTTTAAAAATTTAGGCTCTACTTTTGTATCGAGCATTGTTTTATAAAAACAAAAATACTAAAGAACTTTGGATTATTTACCCAACGAATTCCTTATTCATAATCGTTCAGTCCACTCACCAGAAAATATCATCAAAACAATGCTGGGTAATAAAATGACAAGATGGAAAAAAGTTTATGGAAAGCATTTCTTCCTTTTTTATAAAACTTTACTAGACAAAAATAATGTTCATATTAATTCCATCAGTAAGAACTCTATTTTAGTCTGAAGTCTTTTTATTAAAGAACAAAATGTGTCACAAAACTTTTTTCATTTTGTCATTCTATTATCTAACACACACACATACATACATACATATACATATATATACAAGGTAACCAAAAAAGTTCTGTCCGTTTTTTGATTAGTCATTGAATAAAGTTGAAATATATACTGAAATATATACGAAATACATGTAGCAATTGTTTTCAAATTCGGACAGCTGGAAGTAGGAACATCAGACGTTATAAAAAACATGCGCACCTTGTCAGGCCATCAGTTATAAGCCGGATAGATGTGAGAAGGATGGAAGAGTCTAGAGATCTCATTCGGGGTTGTTTGCTTTACAACTTCAAATTGGGCTTATCAGCAGCTGCATCAAGTCGCCGCATATGTCAAACGTTTGGGGATAGTGCTGTAGATGAACGTACTGCAAGGCGTTGGTTTTGAAAATTCAAGTCGGGAGATTTGTCTCTCCATGATGAGCCTCGCAGTGGACGACCACAGGTTTTGAATGACGGAGTCCTGAAGGTGGCCATTGAAGAGGACAGTAGTCTAACATGTGGTGAACTTGCAAGACAGTTCAACATTTCCGATGAAACAGTTAGACTTCACCTGCACCACCTAGGTAAGACATACAAACTGAGCAAGTGGGTTCCGCAAACACTGTTGAAGGTCCACAAGGGACGAGTGGCAGCCTGTGTATCACTGCTTTCTCGCCACCGTACCGTATCCTTATTCAATTGAGTGCTTACCAGTGATGAAAAGTGGGTTCTGTACGAAACTCCCAAACATTCCAGACATTGGTTGTCTCCTCAGGATGCTGTCTCTCACACCGCAAGACCGCCTATGCACCCACACAAGATTATGCTTTGTGTCTGGTGGACAGGTCGTCAAGTGGTTCATTATAAACTGCTACCAATGGGCCAAACGGTCACTGGAGACCTATACTCGCAGCAATTGAAATGTGTGCAACAGGCATTGTGCCAGAAGGAGCCAGCACTGGTGAATCGCAAAGGTTTGCTTTTCCTCCATGACAATGCCAGGCCACATGTCGCGCAAGTGGTTAGGGATACCATACAGCAACTTGAGTGGGAGATTTTGTGCCATCTACCTTATTCACCTGACCTTGCACCATCCGATTGCCACCTCTTCCACTCCCTGGATAATCATCTTTTTCACCAATGAAGCAGTCTTGCGCAAAGACCTTACGGACTTCTTTGCATCAAAACTCCCTGAGTTTTACCGCAAAGGCATTGAACAGCTGGAGACACGGCAGATGGTGCTGGATGCCGATAGCGATTACTTCGAAGACTAAATATAAGTTACACACACTGTGAAGCATTTTCTTTTTTTCCTTTAAAAACGGACAGAACTTTTTTGGTTACCTTGCATATATATATATGTTATATGACATACCTATAAACACGAATGGGTATGTCCCAATTCTCATAAATATTTTGGACACTATTGTAAGTGGGGGTAATATGCTGTCTAAGTAGTCCACAACTAGCAGTGGTTTACCTACTTCACACCACTAGTGAGTATTGTATTTTGTTGATGTTAAAAGATTCCTATTTCCAATCTTTGTTTTGGTTATTCCTCATTCAGCAACCTTTTGGTTTGTTATATATATATATATATATATATATTTGTAACACAGTGTGGCACTGGTAAATGAAAGAAAGGCTGCTGGAATATGAGCTTGGAACAGAAAGAAAAAGAGTTAAGTTAAAATGTGAATTTGGAACAGAACGAAAAAAGGTTAAGTTAAAATGTAACTTAAAACCCAGACGACGAGTGAAGAATGGATTGATTGTGCTGAGAAAAAGACAGCCATCTGTAAAATATAAATCCACAGGGGTTGGAGGGAGAAATAGAGAAAATACACTTGATGACAATCGAGAATTTTGGAGATGAAGCAGAAAGGGAAAAATTAACTAATTAATGACCATCTACTAAAAGTGCCAGTTAGAAAAACATCAATTAAGAGATAAAATTTGGTAATTTTAAAGTGAAGGCAAATGAAGAAAAATTGATTGATGATTGCTGTCAAAAATCAGAAGACTATAAAAACAATCCCAGAGAAAGGATTTTATATTTTGAATAAAAGAAATTAAGATATGAAGATTATGGTAAAAAGGAAGCAGCTGGTTAATTTTTGATTATAAAGACCACAAAAACTGGGAAAAATGTGCTGACAACAATTAAAGTAATAAATATGAATAATGAGCAAAAGATAAGTCTGACCTGTTTGCCCATGGAATTTAAAAATCAGATTTGTCAAGATGACAACTGAGCAGAGAGAATTAGGTGAAATACCAAGAGAAAGAGAGGGACTGCCTCCACCTATTGGCAGGTAATGATGCAAGGCACAAATAAGAGAAAGAAGGAGTTATTAGGGTGGGGTCAGTACCTATGACAACTGCCCATGGAAGGAGGTCTCCCAAATTTGGAAGGATAATTAATTTTCTGCAACCAGACAACAAAGAACTCATGTTAGAAAGCCCAGAATCCCCAAATACTGTCAGCCGGTCTTGAGTAAAAGTCAATATAATCAGAACACTGAAGTGACCAAGACAGTTGCAGTTGGGGAAGTAGACGACAAGAGACAATCACGCTGCTGAAGCCCACATGACTTGCTGTCAAAGAGAACTCCTGACTTAAGCCTTGTTCCAGACTTAGCTAAAATGAGCAAAGTGTCATGACAGAATTCAAACCAGTCAATGGGTGATAAAATGTTGAAATAAAACTTGCCAAACAGAAGATGGAAAGAAGGGAAAAAAATGGAAAAAAGAAAAAGAGAGCAAATAAAAACAAGGAAGTAGTGTAAGTCTGGATATGTGGGGTGGAGAAAGGAAAGGAAAAAGAAAATAAGGGGGAGAAACTGATTGGTTTGAAAAATCCTTGTAAATTTTATTTCAATTTACAAAGTGAAAATGATCATTAACCCACAATAATTGCCAATGTAATCTTAATTCCTATTGTATAAAAAAAATATTTCTATGTTTGATTAAAACATTGAGTGCTCTGTGTGAATCAACTTTAATACTTTATAAATAGGATTCACTTGGATTATATGCCAACGGATTATTACTTGTATGCACATATATATATATATATATATATATATATATATATATATTACAAAGAGTTAATCATACCTTGAATCAATTAGCAATATTAATGCAATTATTGGTGAAATCCCTTCGCTAGGGATTTTGCCAATAATTGCATTAATACTGCTAATTGATTCAAGGTGTGATTAACTCTTTGTAATATAAAAAATATATGCTGCCTATTGTGTTGGAATGTGTCACGAAAAAATAAATGATTTCGTCTCTTTCTCTCCTGCTGTAGCGATGGACACAGTCTCCACTTCTGAGACTGAAAATTACCCTCCTTCTCATTCCAGCCCTTTACATAGAGCTTGGTAACTCACCTATGCAAAACACCAACAAGCCAGCTACCAATCACCGTTCCCGCGCCTGCCCACCTCCACTCGCTTTGGGGGTTTATTATGTTCATATATATATATATATATATATATATATATATATATATAAATAATTTTTTTGTAAAATGAGACTGTAACTTGCTTTTAAATCTGAATAAATCGTTCACTTGCCAGTAATTTACAATCGCCTGATGAGATACATTGATATGCATCGAAACATGACTGCAATTGTGTAGTGATTTTGACATGATTTTTGATGTAATATTCTAAAATAAAGAATATTGCTCTACTTTATAATGAGTCCTCTTTTAAATTAAATTTTACGAATGTTGAAATTGTACTCTATTTGTTCTCATCTTACCTGGATATATATATATATATATATATATATATATATATATATATATATATTAGGCAATTGAATGACAATGAAAAAAATTCTACATAATGCATTTCATCCTCTAGACAGACTTCATTGGACTAATGTAATGATTTTATTGGTGGAATTATAGATATGCATAGGCATCACAGGGGGAGATATAAATGCAGGTTACAGTTATATACAGAAGTGAAGTGCCAAAAATGAAGGAATGTTAAACTTTTGAGTTTTAACATTTTTAAGTTTTAAAGATTGTTTTCTTTTTATCAGATGTGTCTGGACACACAGTATGACTTAACTCGTTCAGTTCTCCTTCACTTTCATTTTTAAGTATCGCACACTGTGATAACAGAAGATCTGCCAAGAAAGGTGAAATGTTGTAAGAGCCTAGAAACAAATTTGCTGTGAATGATTTAGCAATCAATGCATTTTGTCTTAGTAAATTGTTTTCTCTTTCAATTAAAGTAGCATTTTTTTTAAATCAAAATTATGGCCCAACCCCTTATGGTGGGTGACTAATGCATTGAGTGTGTTGTTTTGTAAAAGATCTCTTTCGTTTTTATATGATCATTTATTTAAGTGTATAGAGTAATAACGGCATTAAGGAAATAACTGTCCTTTCAACACCCTGGATTTTTACAGTCATGAAGGTTAAGCATTGCTGCCTTTTTATCTTAAAAACTTATGTGATGTTTTTGTCACCTAGTGCCAAGAGGAGATAATTTCAGTCTTATTTTTTTACTTTTCTTAAAACAGCCAATAAAACCTCTTTTTACACTTATTGCAGTATTATGGAATGGCACAGATAGAGAAATTAAAACATTTACTTGGTTACTTGATTTTAGTGCATTATTTTACTTACAATTGTTGCCATTTGACACAAACAATAGTCAGTGCATTATTTAAACAAATTAGCTATAAATAATCAACAGTGCTTTTTATAGCTATCTGTCACTTATATTATTGCCAGGTGAGACTGTTTTTACATTTATATAAGAGGTAATTGTTCTAAGTAACCCTTTTTATAGCCATCTGGCACTTATTGCCAAGTGAGACTTTTTTACATTTATATAAGAGGTAATCATTCTAAGTAACCCATTTTATAGCTATCTGTCTCTTATATTATTACCAGGTGAGACTGTTTTTACATTTATATAAGAGGTAATTGTTCTAAGTAACCCTTTTTATAGCCATCTGGCACTTATATTATTGCCAAGTGAGACTTTTTTACATTTATATAAGAGGTAATCATTCTAAGTAACCCTTTTTATAGCTATCTGTCACTTATATTATTGCCAAGTGAGACTTTTTTACATTTATATAAGAGGTAATCATTATAAGTAACCCTTTTTATAGCTATCTGTCACTTATATTATTGCCAAGTGAGACTTTTTTACATTTATATAAGAGGTAATCATTCTAAGTAACCCTTTTTATAGCCATCTGGCACTGTTTTTACATTTATATAAGTAAAGAGGTAATCGTTCTAAGTAACCCTTTTTATAGCCATCTGGCACATATTATTGTCAAGACTGTTTTTACATTTATATAAGTAATGAAGTAATCATTCTAAGTAATCCTTTTTAAAGTCATTTGACACATCTATTATTAGCCAACTGAGACTGTTTTACATTTATATAAGTAATGAAGTAATTGTTTTAAGTAACCCTTTTTATAGTCATCTGTCATTTAATTTATTGCCACCTAAAACTGTTTTTACATTTACATAAGTAGCAAAGTAATTGTTCTAAGTAGGGCAGTTAATTGAAATAAATGCTGCATAATTTGTTGCATTAGGGAATTATGCTAGGTACAAATAATTGTAATCATTTGTGACTACTAGATACCTTAACTTTGTATATAAGATAGGGAGATTTTCTTTTTAGTCATTATTGGGGTAAAAAGTGTGTTATATGACATGAAATAATGGTAGATTTTGCATACCTTGTGTTTTTCAAATCTTTTTGACTTGTCCATTTTGAAAGGAAAAGAAGATGAAAATATTGCAATGTACCCTCCTTGACTTTGGGCCAGAAAGTGATTTTCAGTTGGATGAACACGAAGACGTGAACATGTATACTTTTCCTGATAGAAAAGAAAAATGAAACAGAGTTGATAATTTTGTCATTCATAATTTTTCTTTATGACATGAAATTCTTTTTAAGTTCAGACAAAAAGTGAGTGGGGAAACATAAAAACATGATAAGTATTGCCATTACTGAACACTGACAAAAGGATGATAAATTAATTTTTCTCTTTTTTTTAAATGTCCTCACATTTCAGTGGGTAGGCAATCATGGCTCTCTAGAGGTTCCTTTTCTTTATTATCTGTGAATTGCCATTCCTTCTTGGGAAAGGTAATGAAATGGTTTGGAATTCTTCCTTCTCTCTTTAGTATATTTATGGAAACCCATTTAAGAAGTATAGAAAAATTCAATAGATTACTTAAACTAACTAAATTTACTAAATTAACTCATTTTTGTGCTCAGACAAGCTCCAAAAATTTGAATTTTTATATTCATATATATTAACCAATCAGCAACGCCATATGAGATGTACAACATTCTTTGAATTTTCCCTCATTAAAATGGTTATTTTAAAATTGGGAAAATATTTATTAACTAAAAAACTTGAGATTAATAGATTTACTTCACTAGCTAGTTTTTTCAGTTAACCTTTGACAGGGTGGGTGTTCATTTGTTATACAAAACTGAAATTCTCACACTTAATTATTTACATTTTCACATATTTATTTCAGGATATAATATTACAAGAAAATGCTTAGTGATATTGACACATAAGAAAAACATGCAGCCTAAGTTTGTTTACAAGTGTCAACAGTAAGACAGCTCACAGCGTATTCATGCTGCTGACTACTATAATTTATACACATATAGATAAAACAACATATATGTGTGTCACACACATTCTCATATGTAGATACATTTTGTTTCTTCTATACTCATGCAATTGATTAGGTTGTACTGTAAAAAAAGATACACAAAATATTTGTGTGAAGCTGTTTTGCAAAGCATCTTTGTAATTTGTTTCTTTTGATTTGGAAGAAAAATAATACTCAAATAATAAAAAATTATTTAAAATTGCAAATCAATTTCTTCATTTTATCCACTCATATTCTGCTACATGTATGTGATCATGGTTCTTCCCAGATTCCTTTTCTTTATTATCTGTGAATTGCCATGCCTTCTCGAGAAATAGTGGAATGGCTAACTATTGCTATCTATATGATTTTGAATTCAGTTTTCTTTCTCCCTTTAGAATAGATGTGATCATGTCTCACCACAGATTCCTTTTGTTTATTATCTGTGAATTGTGGATTGGTTTCTTGGAACCTTCTCTACAGTTATAAATTCAGAGTGTTTTATCTATGAGGCTGGCTACTACCCAAGCCTTGAGAGCCTACCTAGTTATTTAATCCATTATTTCCAATGTCATGTCTCTTCAGGATGTAGACAAATACAGCTCTCCACAAATCCCTTTTCTTTATCAATTGTGAATTGTCATAATTTCTAGTGAAAAATAGCAGAATGATTTACTGTTGACTTCCTCACATTTTGAAATCAAATTTTTCTATTTGTTGGCTGGTTGCCATCTAGTCTACTCAGTTACTGAACTCATTGCCTGTGGAATAAGCCTTTCTCAATGGCATTTATGCAAAAGTGAACACAATAGACTAACTTGGAATTTGATCCCCGCTTGTCAATTCCATTTTCCACATATCCATTAGACCACCTGTAGATCTTGAAATGAATTACTATATAAGCAAAATTAAAATGAGAAAATACTCATGAAAATTAAATACTTGGCAATTCTCTCTCTCTCTCTTTCTAGTTTTTCTCTCCAGTCTCACTGCCATAATGTAGCTTCCCTGTCCCTTTTCTATAATTATTTTCATGGTAATTGTTCTGGTAAGCTTTTCTTTTTGATACCTAGAGTTTATGAATTTTAAGTGCAGAACTAGATTGGCAGCTAGGTCTCATCATTTTAAAGTTGAAATGGCTAGATATGACCCTAAGTTACATGCTAGCAGTTTTCAGCTCTTCTGGTTTCTTCCTTTCCAGTCAACTTTGATCACCAAAAATTTAAATGCAATGTCAGTCATTTTCTTCTGTATTCTCAGTTGCTGATCTATTATTGTTTTCTCTCCTTAATTATGTTTTTCTTTTTCTCATATTCTTTCATACTCAGTATCCCCTTGTGTCTTAGTGATTTTATTGGCTGGGATTGAACTCACAATTACTAAGCTACCAAATTCACAAACCAATGCTTTAATCCATGAGGCTATTTTTTTCTTCATGTTGGTTTCATAAAAAGTATGCAAAAAACTCACATGATAAATTTGGTTAGAAAGAATGACTCCAGTTCTAAAGTCCCAGGCCATGATATTGCGATCTGCAGAATCTCTACTGACAATATCACAACAACTGAAAAATTTGTCACCATCACGGGAAAACAGCAAGTCTTGGACCTAAAAAAACATGTGAGAAAAAAAATACATTCTAAAATTTCATTTTCAGATAACAATCATTCTCACCTGATAAACAAAAACAACCACCATGCACTATTTAATTTTCAATTACATTATTCCATTTAAATTTAATTTCAAATTTGTACAAATTAATGTCTATGCATCAATTTCCTAAGCATAGCTGCAGTTTTCTGATGCAAAATAAAATATTGCAAATATAGAAAATAAGCAATTACCGTATTTGCTGGCACCATTTTTTTTTCCTGAAATAAGTCTTGAAAATTTGTACAACATACAGGAATTCAGTTTACTGTCTGGCATAGATAACCTTACCCTGGGGGTTAGCATAGGACAATAAAAACCTTAACTTTCTTCCTCATAGATGCACAGTAAATTTTTTAGACTTATTTCAGTATAAAATCTACACTCTTGATGCTGGCAAATATAGTAGATTTCAAAGTTGTTTTTTTTAAAGATTATTTTATGGAATGTTTAAGAATTTAATTTAGTATATATATATATATATATATATATATATATATATATATATATATATGGGAGCTCATTAGGACACCCATTTTATTAATATCTATTTATATTGAAAATGTTTGTAAAATTTCATAGAAATACTTTTGCTAAAGCATTTTACTTAGACAATGAAGAACATTTATTTTTAGTTTTATTTCTTCAAGGTTTAGTTACAGCAGTGATTCTCAATTGCAGTACCACAACACCCTAATGTGCTACAAAGTACTATCATGGCATATATGTGTGTGGGGGGGAGTAGTAATGGTAGAGTGTTAGTATTTAAATAAGTATTAAACTTTTTTCAAATAATTCTTTTCACTATTCTTTATGTTATTTTAAATACTTTGTTTTAATATTCAGTAAAAAGAAATGTGTGTCTGCCTATCACACATTCAACATTGAAGAAACCTGTAAGCGTTGTGAAAGCAATGAAAATATTTGTCGCAGATTACTTCCACAACACAAAGAACAAATCACTGTAAATTCAGACTCGAATATCGGGGGCAGAAAGAAATGCCAAAAACGCGATTCGCAGGTACTATCTCACAAATCACAATGCATGTAACCAGTCAGAAATATAACTCATTCTCCAACAAACGCGGTAGCCAAAATACATGATTTTTCCTTCCAATTCGAGAACACCAACTGCTTTTATTGTCCGAGCATTTTTTCCATTCTTCGACGACTGGGAGAGGACACCCAATTTTTGCATATCAAAATACTTTTATAGCGACTCCTGTGATGGACTCGTTTTTTTAATTTAAATATTTCGTCTTCAGCATGTCATGTGGAATACATGCCCTCTTTTTTGGTAAGTAATTTTCTTTTTCTACACATTTTCGTCGTAAGATACAGGCGACATGCTGTCGCTTGGTTTGACGAGGTAAGTTGCCATTTTCTTCGCTATAAAACCGTAAAAAAAAAAAAACACCAGGAACAGGTTTCACACTAAATAAGCTACACAAATAGTTGAATAGAAACATCAGAATAAAATAAGTTTATATATACATGTATTTTTTTTTTTTAAATCTATGGTTTTATTTCATTATTATTTTATTTGGTTTTAGAAATTTAAATGTATACCCTTTAAAAAGTGTGCCATGATATTTTCATTTGCTGCTAAGTGTGCTGTTGTTTAAAAAGGTTGAGAAACACTGAGTTAGAGTTTGAAGAACTTGTTTTTAATCATTTCCCGAAACATGCTACTTTTTTGAAAATCCCTCATTTATTAAGTTTTCTCATTTTTTGCCAATGCATCCCATAATGTGATATTTTCAGATTTTCTTCCACTCCTATTTAGTATAACCCTCTCACCCACAAGTAATCTCCAACTTTTACATCAAAAAAAGACCCTTTGATTACTTGAATTGTAACTCCAGTTTCCCCTGTGACCATTCACAGACAACTCTTGGCCCTGTTCCAGGATGGGGTTCTCAAATAAGGAGTGGTAGGAGGTAATGTTGCATTAGTAACAAGAATATCTAACAAATCTTGTTCAAATTTTGGAATCAGGGTAAAATAGCCACATTCTTTAGTTCTACCAGTTCAAACCTTTTACAGCTAAGACTTGGCCTGCTATACCCAGAGTCAAACCACCCTCACTCTCTCCATATTCCATTTTTAAAGAGTAAGTTCTACACTAATAGTTTTTTTCCCAAGGACAGATACTTTGTGGAACAGACTCACACATGATATAAAAGTTAACCTCTTCGAGTGAAGGGTCAATCCTTATCTAGCTTCCATATTTGCATAACCCTCACTTCCAACTCTTACATACCTTTGGTCAAATCATGTTGAAAGCTCTGGTTCTCATTTGGTCACCTACGTTAAGCAGTGTTGAGCCTGGTGTTGTCCTGGGAGGTCAACTGTGCCAATTTGATAATTATGTTGCATTCTGTCAGCGGTGAATGATCTCAGCTCAGCCTTTTCTCTTGGCTGGCAATTGCCAATCGTTTCAGTTCAGCAATGAAAAGATTCCAACACGGTTTCAACTTAACTATTTTATTAATGTCGACATGTACTAATTATCCAGTGAGGGTCATTCCCCCTCATTTCAGACACAAAAGAGAACCCGCCTACATTGCTTGACAGTTAAGACTTAACTCCCTGAAAAACATTTCTCTATCTGTCACTCCCACACTAGATCAGCTAATCAAAATTGACTTCTTTATTATGTCTTGCATCTGACACCATGGTCAACTTCAGGAAGTTGGAGCAGAGATTCACTTACTCTAAAAAATAATAGTCTGCTAAACTATTATTTAACACTTGTCAGTACTTGAATAGGAGACACTGGATACTGTAAGCATCCACATACAATCCAAAATCAATCAATTCCTACTCCTACATTTATATCATTCATCTTATTTAATAATCCTCTACTTTGTGTCGCTCTTGAGCCTTGCATTGAATGAATATTATTATAGAAAAAAAAACTTACAAAGATGAGGATTTTTTGTTGGTTTATAAAGAGATCTGACTTACAGTTCCCAGCTTGTCCTTGTAAGAGTATTCCAGGACAGGCTCTTGAGGTGTTCTTGTGTCCCAGGAGTACAAGATGTTTGACACACTTGTGATAAGTTGGTGTGGACTGACTGAATGATAACGTGCACAGGACACAAAGTCAGAATGATCAAATGTATGCAGTACAGCACCTGAGAATTAAATTAAAAGAAAGTAAATGATTGGAAGAGTTGAAATTTTGGGAAAGTGTTGGAACCACTGACAGGACATTGTTGAAGACTGTTAGAATACTGAGAAGGATGGCGTATTCAAGGAGACTTTCTGTCCATTAAGTTCCAATGTAGGTCACCAAGCACAACTAGTTTGAACAAATAATAATAAAGATAATAATAGTCATAGTAATCAGGATCAGGCTAGGAAGGTGAAAAAGTGATGGAACATGACTGTTGAAGTAATTTCTGTCTTAACGAGAGCACTTGGAACACTAAGAAACTTGATTTGCTGTCAGTTTTTGTTTAGAAGCATATCAAAACCACTATGGGTTATTTAATGCCGAAATCTAAATATTTTGTATGCAATTTTATTTTATTTTTGGAGATATATTATTTTTATTTTATTTTTGGAGATAATAATGGTCTCAGTGATACAAGTCTTACTAATTAACCCACAGCTGGGGGAGAAAAGGTGGATTCATACCATTCCCAAAATTATTTCCACATAAGTGAATATAATGAAGCCAACAGGAATTGGAACTTGGCTCTTTGATTGAACAATTCTGAGCCATTATCCATTACACCACCCACACATCCAAGATTACAGCACCTGGTATTCTCAAATGGTCATCCATCTAGATACTGATCAAGCCTGAAGTTGCTTAACTTTATTGATCATATGGGAACCAGTGTTTCAACATAATGTGGCCATAAATCCAAACTTGAATGAAAGCTTAGGAAAAATTTGAATTGAAACTAATATTGTAGATCTACAGAAAACTGTCATCATTTACTTTGAAAGAATTCTTCAAAAAGTTCTTGAGTTGTGAGGAGTCTCGTTGACACCATGCTTCAAGAACAAAATTGGAACTCAGCTCTCTGATTAACAATTCCAAGCCATTATCCATTACATCACCCAAACATCCAAGCTTACAGTATTTGGTAATCCCAAGCAGTCATCCATCTAGGTAGTGATCAGGCTAGATGATGCTTAACTTTGGTGATCATACAGGAATGGGTGTTTTAATATGATGTGGCCATATGTCCAAACTTGAATGAAAGATCAGTAAAAATTAAAATTGAAACCAAGATTGTAGATCTGCAGAAAACTGCCATCATTTACTCTGAAAGGAATTTTCAAAAGGTTCTTGATTTGTGAGGAATCATGTTGACACCATGCCTCAAGAACAGGATTTCCATTGCCTATGTCAAGTGTCCAACATTAACATAATAATAAGAAACAGGAGGAGGAGGAGAAGAGATAAAGGGGGAAAAATAAAAGAACTACATGGTGAATACCCAAAATTACATCTTACTTATTATAAAACGCAGATTGTGTGTGTCTGTGTGTGTGTGTCTGTACATTTATATATTGGATCTGATTTCCTACATTTTTCAACCGATTTCAACAAAACTTCACAGGACTACGTAAAATTACTTTGCAGTGGTTGTGACAGTGCCAAAAAATTGAAAAACACAATTGTTTTTGCACAAAATCAATTTGAAAACACGATTATGGGGCATTAATGAAAGGGGGACAACTCATATCGAGTTATACTTATTATAAAACCCAGGTTGGTTGTTTGTGTGTGTGTATTCATTTATATATGGGATCAGATTTCCTACATTTTCAACTGATTTCAACAAAACTTCACTCTTTTTTGGCAGGTAGTGTTTCTTATTGTCTTGCACACTTTTTTCTTTATTTTTACATTCAGAATGCTTTAAAAATTCCATTTACAAGACAATTGTTTATAATAAAATTCTATTCAATCGGTAGACTCATAACGATTGAAAACAATGTTTTTGTTTCAGTTTGGGTTTGACCAATTTGTAAAAAAAAAAATAAAACTAATTTTAAAATTTAAAATTGTAGTTAAAACAAATTCAAACCTAAGCATCTTTTAAAAAAAATTGTAGTTAAATAAAATGTATGCTAACCGAAACACCTCTATAATAAAAGGACTACAGGCACTTAAATGAATCCAATAAAACACCTACTGTAAAATGAAATTATAACAAAAGCTAGATGATGTAGGGTTGTGTACAACCCATGTTCTTTGTACATACATATGAAACTTTAGTACTTAGGTTATATATATTTAAAAAAAAATAAATTAATTAATAAATAAAGTTTACTAAATCTAGTTTTGTAGTAAGTGCCATAAATATTACTTAAATAATATTTAATTATAAAAGTTTAAAAATCGTAATTTACATATACTTTGATATGGAAAAATAATTTTACTTACTATGAGTAATTTTCCTTCTGTTATAAAGTAATATAGTCTATTAAAACTAAATGAAAATATTTTAAAATTTTAAAGTTGTAATTTTAAAATTGTAATTAAAATTGTAGTTAAATAAAATGAATTCTAACCTAAACTTCTTTTAATTAGTACTACACACACTTAAAAGAATCCAATAAAAACACCTATAGTAAAATAAAATAAAAATAAAATTAATTTGAAATGCCATAAGATGTAAGCTTTCAAATAACCCATGTCCTTTGTACTTACATGAGAAACAATATATTACTAGGTTTATATATAAAATAAAAGTTTACTAAATCAGTGAAATTAAGTAACCATTTTTGCCATCAGTCACAAATTTTTTAATAAAAAAAAAAAAAAAAATGTAACCTCATATACATACTTAAACTTGATGTTAAAATAACCCTACATAATATAATGGATTCTAATACATTTAACTGTTCTTAAAGAGAATATAGTATAATAAAAATTAAAAATGTGAATATTTCAAATCGTAGTTAAATAAAAAGTATTATGATCTGAACACCCCCGAAAATCTTTAAATTTATAAATAGAAAAAAAAATGCTGTAAAAATTTTTTTACCATTAACAATAATTTTCTTTTTAAAATCCAGACAACATGCATTGAATGGATGTCAGTTTTCATTGAAAAATACATCCCTACCCCTTACCAAATTGTAGCTAATAACTGATACAATGATACTGACATAAGGAAAACCTAGATATCCCTTGTCCAATTGAAGTAGAATATTCTGTAACCATGGAAATGTGATTTTAGCTGTGTCTTTAAAACCCAGTAATTTTTAAAAGTTACTCCAAAATTCGCTTGAGAATGAAATGGAACTAATGCTTTTAATTTAATTGCAAAATTAAATTCAGGGCTTTTAGCTTCTATTTTTGAAACATGGTTAGAACTGTGTAGCGGAAAAAAACATATTTTAAATCAATTAATTTATAATATTAAGGCTCTGTAAATTTACATTGAGCACTATTTAGTAAAAATAAAATATCTATAAGAACACCGGATTATATATCTTACTGTTCTTTCTTTTTTTTATATATATATATATATATATATATATATATATATATATATATATATATATAGATATATATAGAGAGAGAGAGAGAGAGAGAGAGAGAACATATATATATTTACATTGAGCACTGTTTTGTAAAATAAAAATATCAATAAGAACAATATTATATATCTTACTGTTCTTTCTTTTTACTATAATATATATATATATATATATATATATATATACACACACTTTATTTTAAGATATTACATCTAAAACATGTCAACAAAATGCTAGACAATTGCAGTCATGTTTCAATGCTGATCAACACATCTCATAAGGCGATTGTAAATGACTAGTAAGTGAACAATTTATTGGAATTTACAAGCAAAATACAACACCTTTTTATGAAAAAAAAGAAAGAGAGGAGATGGTTATAGGGTTTCTGGGCTTTACTCAGATCAACCAATCAAAATGACCTACATTAAATTTAAAGAAAGTGAAAGAAGCAAAAAATAAGAAGCTACCTTTCATAAATGGGTCATGACCCGTAGATTTAGAATCAAAGACACACACACGTGTGTGTGTGTGTGTGTGTGTGTGTGTGTGTGTATATATATATATACACACACACCCCATTACATATAATATATACACACACACACACACCATTACATATAATATATACACACATATACACACACCCCATTACATATAATATATACACACACCCCATTACATATAATATATACATACATATATACACACACCCCATACATATAATATATACACATACCCCATTACATATATATATACATACATATATCCATTACATATAATATATACATATATCCACACACCCCATTACATATAATATATACATATATCCCACACATTACATATAATATATACATATATCCACACACACCATTACATATAATATATACATATATCCACACACACCATTACATATAATATATACATATATCCACACACACCATTACATATAATATATACATATATCCACACACACCATTACATATATGTACATACACAAGGGCAAGCAAAAAATTATTCACACTTTTACCATAACATATCTTTAGGTTTGTCCTACTGCCTTCTGCTTATACATGCTTATTGTTGGTATTATTTTGATCACATGATTGAAGTTTGAGCTTGTTCGCACCGGTTTTTTTACTGCATTTACAGTGCAAACATGGCTGCTTCACTAGCAGTGTACACCAAGGAGAAACAAAGAACAGTGATCCAATTTCACTGATCAGAAAGTATGTCAGGGGCTGAAATTCATCAGAGGCTTTTAACACAAGATGGCGAGTGCAATACTGTGTATGAGTGGATCGATAAGTTTAAAATTGACACATGAAGAAGGAGCAGAAGACCATCAGCAAACTCGAGAGATTGTAATGGAAACTGGCAAGTTATTGATGAGGTAGGATGTTCTCTGCAGATTTAGATCACTACTCTTTGTTCCTACTTGGTACACACTGCTAGCAGAATGGCCATGTTTACATTTGTGTAAAAGTGAACAAAACAGACTAACCCAGAATTCGAACTTTCTGTGATGATATCCCTTACACTACCTGCACATCCGTCTTTTAAGTAATAAAACAATAAAATAGGGCTTGGTTTTAAAAGGAAAAAAAAAGAGTAAAGAAAATCTTTTATTGCTTATCTTTACTCTTTCTGTCTTTCTTTCTAATGATATTGATTAATATGGATACTGTGGAGATGCTCTTCTGTTAAGTCACATAAATAAATAAATGAAGCCACTCACCTGATTCCACATCAGCTATGATAGCTTTTCTATCATACCCACAAGACAAAATCTGCCTGCCACACATACTCCATTCTGCATCTTTGACTGCCCTTGAATGGTGCCTCAAAACCTGAACACATGGCTCAAGGGTTGACCATACATTCCACACTTTGACCAGAGTATCCATGGATGCAGACAGCAGCAAATGGCTGAACTGGGCAACTGACCACTGGATTCGGTTAACCACACCTACATGAGCTGCTATCAAACGCTCTCTCTTGGACATCAGCTGAAATTTTTTATTCCAGGACAGATGAGATGATACTTTGCCATGGACAAAGTAAATCTTCCGCTGCGGATTCATAGTTGATTTTCCCAGGGTATTTTCACCTGGTAATTTAGAATTATCATTTGTATCAGTAATATTTCGGGCAGCTTTTGCATAGGGCTTGATAATTTGAAGTGGCAGTGTTGCAAATCTCAGGCCAGACTGATTTGTGTCATTTTTAAATTTATTCTCAGTTTGGTTTGTTGCTGAAGTAGATATCAATGTAGACTTTGGCACATTGTGGGAAACAGTTTGCTTATTTGTGGGTAAAGCCTCAGCTTCAGGGGTGACAAAGTGATCAGCAAATTGCTGGGGTTTCGAGATTTCATCATCTGAAATACATTTCCAAAAACCCACAGATGGTAACGAGACATTTTGTCCTGATATGTTTACGGTGAAATCTTGATCAATTTTTCTTTGTTTTCTGGATGTTGGAAGGCAATCTACAGTGTAATCTTTGTCGTCTTTGGCCTCAAAATCATCCTCGGGGTTCAGTCCGAAATAGTTGAGCTGAGATTCTTTCATGTCATCAGATTTGCTGCTTTCCTGGTCACTCTCAGAATCAGAATACTGAAGTATTTTATCCATTGTTAAATAAAATCTTCTGAAATGTAAAGAAATAAAGAAATTAAAATAACTACAATTCATTAGCTAATTGTTTAAATTATATCTAAGAAACAATTTGGATGATTGTATTTGATAGCAGAAAATCTCACACCCCTACCTTTTTTCCTCCCACTAAAAAAAACTAACAAGATATATCTCCTGGGTGATTGAGTGATTTGTTTTCTACGGTTTATCAACCCTTTGTAAACCCTTTAAAGCCAGTAAATTTTTTTGAGGTAATAATAGTTTAGTGATACAGGTTTTACTAATTAACCCATAACTTGGGGGGGAAGAGATGGATACCTAATCAGAATTTGATAAATTAACAAGAAACTATAATGGGGATATAAAGTGGGGGATCAATTATATATTACAATCAATGTATGAACTGATCCCCCACGTTGTGACCACAGTAGTTTCTATACATTTCTATTCCAGAGAATGTAAATAAATCTAAAACGCATGCCTGTGTAGCTAGTCAGTATTTAATTGATTAATTCATATTCTATGGTTTATCGACCCTATGAAGGTTATTTAAAGCCAGAAAATATTTTTAGATTGTAAGAATTTTTTAAAGATTATAATGGTTTTAGTGATACAAGTCTTAATGTTTTCTAGAAATTTTGACTGTCTTTTCTAATACTAAGTATAGGTTTCCTTTTTGTTTCCATTTTCTCTAAAACTTCATCATTGTTCACATATTCAGTCAATGTTATTCTCAGAATCCTTCTGTAGAACTACATTTCTGTTGCCTCATGTCTCTTCTCCATCTTTGAGGAGATTGTCCAGCAGTCACTGCTATATATGAAGACCGATATTACATAACAGTTCAGTACTCTTTTCTAACAAAATTTTCCTGTTTTGTAATATTTTGCTTAGCTTTTGGAAGGCATCTTTCATCATCCCAATGTACCTTTGGATTCTGGGGTTACATTTTCCATCTTCTGTTAAAACACTTCCTAGATATTTAAATTCTTGTACTTGGCTTAATTTTGGCATCTCCAATTTGTAAATCCCATGTTGGGCTATCCCCTTTTGCTGACAACCATACAGTCTGTTTTATTACAATTGATAAGAGACTTACTTAATTGACATAATTTTAAAATGCTGCTAATAGAGATTTAATGGCTAAATAAGGAGACATTTGTCACAATGCTAACAAAGAATTTAGTTGAATAAAGAAAATGGAATTGGAATATAAAAAATTCTGTTGAAATACACCTGTAAACATTTAAATTACAAATGATAGATATGAGCAGACTTGGATAGGCAGATAGATCCAAGACAAACTAATAGATACGATGGAGATGGATCAACAGATGCAAAACAAATCGAGATTGACAAACAGATGCAAAACAGATGGAGATGGACAAACAGATCAACATAGACAAGAAACAGATTTAGATTTAGACAGATTGAGATTGATTGATTGATATGAACTAACCAAATCTGACTGATACAACTGACTCAAAATAGAAGAAAAATGTTCTCTACAAATTTATTCTTCATACTGATATTCCAGCTGATAAAATTAATTTACTCAATTGTCTAAAACTAAATTATAACACTTTCTTTTATTAATGTCATTTCCCCTTATCAATGGGGACATTTTCCAAAACAAACCATTAGATGCTTTAAACCACAGAGAGTTCCATGTTTTTTCATATGAATATGATAGAGTTTAATTTTTAAATCCGACACAATAAGTGATTAATAATAATAATTATAAAACAATTATCTTTGCATAAGGCTAAGTTTTGACATGTGTCCCCACTTGACATCAGAACAAAACAGCCTGCATTGTTTATATATAATGAATGCTTCTTAGTGTTTTATATATATTGCTAACAAATGGTGTTTACTACAATAATGGTAATACATAATTTGCATAACAATTTTTAAAAACATATTTAATAAATATTTCTTATTTATTTTAATTTAAAAAGTTGTTACATATAAGCAATGTTTTTGCTGATAAAGTTTAATTTTTAAATTCATTGTGTTTGTATAGAAAGAATTTATATCTGTCTTGCCAAAATTCAGTCATAAGTTAGAAAACCTACAGCCTTCATAATAAGTATTGTTGTTGCCTGCTATTTCACATTACTATAAATTACTGGGACGAGGAGTTACTGAATTAATTATAATAATAAATATAAATATTAGAAACTTTTCTACCATAGCTACATAGCTATTAGCATTTTCGAGACATAGCTACATAGATACAAACATAATAGGTCAGGTCTATGTGGCCATGTCCAGAAAATGGCTACATAGAGCTGACCTCTTATGGTCATGTCTATGTGGCCATGTTGAGAAGATGGCTACGTAGAGCTGACCTCTTATGGTCATGTCTATGTGGCCATGTCGAGAAAATGGCTATGTAGAGCTGACCCCTTATGGTCATATCTATGTGGCCATGTCCAGAAAATGGCTACATAGAGCTGACCCCTTATGGTCATATCTATGTGGCCATGTTCAGAAAATGGCTACATAGAGCTGACCCCTTATGGTCATATCTATATGGCCATGTCCAGAAAATGGCTACATAGAGCTGAGCTCTTATGGTCATATCTATGTGGCCATGTCCAGAAAATGGTTACATAGATACGACCATAAGAGGTCAGCTCTATGTGGCCATGTCCAGAAAATGGTTACATAGATACGATCATAAGAGGTCAGCTCTATGTTGCTGTCACAACTTAGTAAGGGGTTCTGTAGTGACAACACAGTTTCAGTTTGGTGCCTTCTGTCTGCCAACAGAACACTCCAGCTCTTTTATTCACAGATAAACAATATGGCTGGCACGGTACTTCTGTGTCTGAATAATAGCTGAAATGGTGTTTCTATTTCCTTAGTTCCCAGTTACAACATCTCACCCCAATTAATCAAAATTTAATTAAACAATGTTTTTCATGAACTATTACTTAGGTGGTAATATCCATGGTCATTTCAAAAGAACTCTGAGGAGACAAGTTATCAGGGGCAAGAATTGTGTCTCTTCCTGTAATAGTTATGTCATCATCTTCTCTATCCAAGTCCTCTGTAATTCTATCAACTGGCAATTCCTTTTCAGGAAGTTCCCTCATTAAGAGTCAAGCACTGCACTACTTCCCTGTGGTGTCTAGTTTTATGCCTGTGTGCAGTTTCTTGGGTTCACTTTCAGCTTTACATCACTCTGCTTTCTTGCGTTTCTGAAAATGTGTTCTGACGGGAGTTCTGGGTTGCTGATTTTCCTCCCTCAGTCAATCTCTGTAGGGTACATGACACTGTGTTGTTGATGATGAGTGTCCCTTCAAAGTATGTGTCTGAGTTCTCCTTGGTTGGTTAGCTCTTTTGGAGAATGTATCTAGTTTAGTTGGAATATTCATGCAAATATGATCCACATCTTTTCCATACACACTCATCCTCCAACCATACAAGAAAAGTCAGTGGGTTAAGTTGCTCCTCTAGAACTCCAGACATCCATTTTTGTTTTCCTTGAAAGTTAATAATGTTAACAGCATCTCCAAAATAGAATCTGTTTTCCTTTTGCTTCCTATCCATCAACATTTTAGTGTTGTCCATTTTACTGGTGACTTTGGCAGATAAGTCCAGATACACCAGGTCAAGCCAAGATCTGGGCTGTCAACCAATTAACAACATGGCTGGTGGCTGAGCAGTTGTTGTTTGTGGAAAAAGATGGTAGCAAGCCCAGACATGCAGTAGTTGAGTTTTGAGACCACCAGGAACCTTTTTTAACCCACTCTTGATGGTTTGTACAGCATGTTCATCTAGTTCATTTGATGATGGGTGATATGGCAAACATTGAACATGCTTAATGCCATTCAAGGTGCAGAATTTGAAAAATTCTTCACTATTGAAACTGTGGGAATAGTCCGACACAATCACACGAGGCCTCTCATGTGTGGCAAATGTACACCTCAACATTCATTCTGTTATTGCTGCTGAAGGAACATGTGCATCTATATATATTTACTATGAGCATCCACTATCACAGGAATTCACTTATCATTGATTGGGCCTGCATAATCTATATGCACTCAAAACCATACACTTCCTGACCATTCCCAGGGCTGTAACATGCTCGTCTGGGGCATATTAGCTTTATCCTTGTACATAACACAACTTCTTACACATAGTTCAAATTAGGCTACCAGATATGACAACGAGCTGGGACTTCATCCATGAAATACCTGGATGATTTTCATGTAATTTGTTAAGCAAGGAATCTCAACACTTTGTGGGGATAACTACTTGTGATCCCCATAAAACACAACCCAGTTGTACTGATAACTCCTCTTTCCTGTTTGTGTATGGTCAAAAATCCTCAGATACATTGTACGGTCATCCCTGTTTGATCCACTTATGCACTTGAGATAACAGGGGATGCCTAGATGTATGCAAAGCAACAGTTTTTACCATGACAGGAGTTGAATCTAAAGCTGTCATAGAGAGTAACACTTCCTCTGGATAAGGTAAGAGTGTAAAATAGTCTTCCATGGGTTGTCGACTTAGCTCATCTGCATTGAACCGAGTTTGTATACAAGCTGATAGTGGTAGTTTGAGAGTATCAATGTCCAGTACTGTACTCTAGCACTGTGTTTAATATCGCACAATCTGCTTTTAAAAACACAAGCAATGGCTTATGATCAGTAATGATTGCAACCTCCCGACTGTAAATATATTTATGGAATTTACTTACTCTAAAATTTACTGCTAGTCCTTTATGTTCTATCTGTGCATAAATCTGTTCTGCTTTTGATAATATTCTCAAGGCAAAGTAAATTGGTTTTTCCCTTCCATCCGCCATAATATGTGACAAAACTGCTCTGATACTAACTTGGGATTCATCTGTGGCTATTATAAGTTTAAATTTAGGGTTGTAATGAACTAAAACATCAACTAATGTTAATAAACTTTTTGATTGTTGAAATGCAGATTCTTCGGCTATTCCCCATTTTCAGGAGGCTCCTTTTCGTAATAACACATACAGTGGAGCTAAAACAGTGCTGATGTTATTTAAATATCAGGGATAATAATTAACAAAAGCTAAATAACTGCAAAGTTTCGATATATTTTTTGGTGTCAGTGCTTTTTGAATAGCATTAACCTTATCCTGGGTTAGGTGAATTACTTTGGAATCAATCCTGTGACCCAGATAAACTATTGATGACTTTCCAAACTCACATTTCTCACTTCTAAGGTGGAGGCCCACATCTCATAGTTTTTTTAAAGTTAAATGCAGATTTTGGTTACAGGTAGCTGGTAGATTAATTGGTAATCTTTTCAACGAGTCCTAGAAGATTGGATCCCGATCCAGGTACAACCAGCACTCTTAAATTATAGGTTCTCCTCTGGTATTTCCCAGTGACATTGGCAACTCCCCTGGGCTCAATAATATGTGCAGAATATGTACACAATTCTTGTATTAAATCCTTTTTTTTTTTTTACCTGCATTAGGTAATTTCTAGAATTGCTCCTCGCTTAACAGAGATGAACACCTGGTTATCGATTTCTATTTCACAACTAATCTCCTTTAACTTGAGCTTACACGTATAATGTTCAGTTACATCTAAATTAACCCAATATAATGATATATCAGATGTGTTTCGTTCTTGTATATTTAGTATGACTGCTTTGCCCGTAGCTTGTTTTTACAATTAAAACAAATTTTGTCCCATGCTGGAAACTGTATACGCTTTTCGTGTCATTCTCCCCTGCATCCAAAAAGAAACTTTTTTTCTTCTTTTGAAATTCCGTAGAACTCTGACTTGCCATGAACATTTTGTGTATGTCATTCATATTTCTAGTCAGTAGTTCAAGTCTGAACCGACTGTTCGGTTAAACTCTCTTCCTACGGACGGAGGAACCTCAAGGAGGCTACGCCAAGGGCGGAGTCTCCTTCGGGGAAGTAGACCGGCCCTGAACCCGTTTATACGGGTTCAATGGGCATATTTTTGGCCGAGCCCACGGGCACAGACTGCCCATGTTAAAAAGGCCTTGTGCCACATGACACCCTCGTGGGGGGAGGGGGGTGACTGAATATCATCATTCATATTTCTATTATTAATATCTGTCACATCAGTAGCTGCCAATTCCATGGCCTGAGCCACTTTAAAACATTTCCAAGTGACTTATCTTTTTTGAATGCTCTCATTATTTAATCCACATACAGATTTGTCCCGTAATGCTCTTTCTAAAAATACTCCAAGTTCACATCGGTGCTCAACATTTTAAACTGAACAAATTATGAAACAGACTCAACCTCCTCTTGTTTGGCATTATAAAACCAGTAACTTTATGATGATGAGGTGTTTGGGCTTGAAATGTTCTAGCAACAAATGCTTAATTTCTTCAAAAATTCTATCACTCAGCTTCTGTGGTGCACATAAATCTTTCAAATCTCTGTACATCTTTTCACCTATGCTGGCCACGAACTATGAAAAGAACTAAGAAAAACTTTTCCAAGTGGTTAAGGTACAATGAAATATTTTCAGATTCAATGCAGAATTCTTCAAAACATCTGAGTGTTGACATGTTTGCATGAAAAAAAAAAAAAAAAATCTCTCCTCGTTGCCAAAAATGTCGCAACTTGGTAAAGGGGTCTGTAGTGACAACACAGTTTCAGTTTGGTGCCTTCTGTTTACCAAAGTAATACTCCAGCTCTTTTATTCACACATAAACAATATAGCTGAAACGGTTCTACCGTGTTTGAACAATAGCTGAAACAGTGCTTCCATTTCCTTAGTTTCCATTTACAACAGTGGCTATGTCCAGAAAATGGCTACATAGATCTGACCCTAAGAGGTCAGTTCTACGTGCCTATGTTTGGAAAATGGCTACATAGATCTGACCCTAAGGTCAGCTCTACATGCCTATATTCAGAAAATGACAATATAAATCTGACCCTAAGATGTCAGCTCTATGTGCCTATGTCCAGAAAATGGCTACATAGATCTGACCCTAAGAGGTCAAATCTATGTGGCTATGTTCAGAGCAATAAATTCAAGTGGATTTAGTATAATGTCAAAAAGAACTTTATAAAAAAAAATAGGTGTCTTGTTGAAAATGTTTAAATTTTAGAAACATAAGAGAACAATGACAACTTTTTTTTCTGTTTATAGAACAGGTATTTGGCTAGTAATTGAAGAAAATCATATATACTTGTTATAAAACCCAGGTTGTGTGTGTGTCTGTTCATTTATATATTGGATCAGATTTCCGACATTTTTCAACTGATTTCAACAAAACTTCACAGGACTACGTAAAATTACCTTGCAGTGGTTCTGACAGTGCCAAAAATTGGAAAAACACAATTGTTTTTGCACGAAATCAATTTGAAAACACGATTAGGAGGCATCGCTGTTGCCAGAATGAAAGGGGGCCTACTCATATCGAGTTATACTTATTATAAAACCCAGGTTGGTTGTTTGTGTGTGTGTGTGTGTTCATTTATATATGGGATCGGATTTCCTACATTTTTTCAACCTATTTCAACAAAACTTCACTTTTTTTTTTTGGCAGGTAGTGTTTCTTATTGTCTTGCACTTTTTTTTTTCTTTTTTACATTCAGAATGCTTTAAAAATTCCATTTACAAGACAATTGTTTATAATAAAATTCTATTCAATTGGTAGACTCATAACGATTGAAAACAATGTTTTTGTTTGAGTTTGACCAATTCGTAAAAAAAAAATAAAACTAATTAAGACATGCATGTCCGTCAACCTTAATAATTTTTGTCAATTTTATTTTTCAGTCTTTATGATGGTTGATGCTTGATCAATCTCTTACTGTTACATCCCCCGGGCAACACCGGGCTCTACTGCTAGTCATAAATATAAAATAATAAAAATCATGTGACAGATGACTCATTCTTACTGTGGGTCTTAGCCAGTTTCTTTTTCTTTATTAAGTAGAGAACTTTCACTTTAAAAAAAAACACTTTACAGTATCAAAACTATTATGCTTTCCCACTGTCCCACTTTTGGCATAGTGGGTATTAATGCTTATAGGTATAAACTTATAATAACAGATAGGCTTATATAATACATTTTTTCTAACTCCAATACTAGATTTTTTGTCAACATATAAATACCAAATTTATTTTGTAAATCTATAATTAACACCTTTTTTTTTTATAAAATCTTACAGATAATATAATTGTTTTAGAAACTTATAATTACTATTGGATTATTTTTATAAATCTATACTTCAATTTTTTTGGTAACTTAAAGTAGCAGATATTTTTATAAACCTATAATAGAAAACTTTTATAGATTTATAATAGCAGATTATTTTATATGGCTATAATAGATTATTTGATAAACCTATAATAGTAGATATTTATAGACTTATAATAGCATATTATTTCATAAACCTATAAGGACAGATTTTTATACTTTTAGCAGATTATTTTATAAACCTATGATAGAAGATTTTTATACTTATAATGGCAGATTCTTTTATAAACCTATGATAGAAGATTTTTATACTTATAATGGCAGATTCTTTTATAAACCTATGATAGAAGATTTTTATACTTATAATGGCAGATTCTTTTATAAACCTATGATAGAAGATTTTTATACTTATAATGGCAGATTCTTTTATAAACCTATGATAGAAGATTTTTATACTTATAATGGCAGATTCTTTTATAAACCTATGATAGAAGATTTTTATACTTATAATGGCAGATTCTTTTATAAACCTATGATAGAAGATTTTTTTATACTTATAATGGCAGATTCTTTTATAAACCTATGATAGAAGATTTTTATACTTATAATGGCAGATTCTTTTATAAACCTATGATAGAAGATTTTTATACTTATAATGGCAGATTCTTTTATAAACCTATGATAGAAGATTTTTATACTTATAATAGCAGATTCTTTTATAAACCTATGATAGAAGATTTTTATACTTATAATAGCAGATTCTTTTATAAACCTATGATAGAAGATTTTTATACTTATAATAGCAGATTATTTTATAAACCTATGATAGAAGATTTTTATACTTATAATAGCAGATTCTTTTATAAACCTATGATAGAAGATTGTTATACTTATAATGGCAGATTATTTTATAAACCTATAATTAACACTGGATTTTTGTTTTGATTTTTATAATACTGGATTTTATGATGGCTGTTAATGGGTTTAATAAAACTGTTTAAACATAGACTATTGTCCTCATCATTGTAGCTGTTATCACAATGTTTGGGTCATTGTGCCCCCCTGCCTTAATCAGGTGCAATATCAATTCTGAATTGAACCCTTTATTTAATCTATGGGGGTAGACTGTTCTCACTCCACTTATTTTTTATTTCTGAGATTGACATTAGCTAACTGAAACTGGACCAGTTTACTTTGAAAATCATTTTAAAGCTTTAACTTCAAAGCTGATTAGGGGTTAAAATCATAAGTGAAAAAAAATGATAGTAATTATAGGCTTATAAAACAATCCTATATTACTTATAAGTTTATAAAAATATCTAGTGTTAATTATAGATTTACAAAAAAATCTGTGTTGACAGCATATATAGTCAGATAAAAATCAGAAAACTTAACCAAAGCCAAGAACAAGAATAATTGCTGAGAAGATTCAATAGACTAATAACACTGGCCAACAAAACTTTTTTGTCATATTAGGTGAGACTGTTTCTGAGATATATTGGGGTCGCTGAATTTGAGGAGAACATTGGTTTTGTCCAATTGGCTCTAGTTTTTAAGATATTTCTGAAATTCAATTTTCATGCCTGTAAATCTAATACAATGATACTTGGATTACTCTGTTACTGGTGCATGAATATTTTAACTTCATTTATTATGCTACTAATTGGTAATCAAACAATGCTGAATAAATGTATCACTTTTCTATAAGTTTTTTGATTGTATATGAATAATTAAAATGTGATATTTACTTACAGCATGCTACTATTTTAACATAAACAAAGAAGAACCAGTATATTTTCCAGTAGTATCCCCATGTATTACAAGAGATTAATGAAAAATTATTAAATAAAAATATAATTTCCAATCAAATTTCACACCAAAAGTAAACTTGCAAAATATGTTATTTAAGCTCTTCAACATAATATCTTACAAACCAAATATCAGAAGCTGTCCATGTCATTGTACTTTATTTCATCTGAAGGAAGCTTCTCTTATATGACTTCCATTTTGTGAGCTTTCTTTCAGCAATAATTGGACATCATGTGGACATTCCATCAGCCTAGGTACTGCTTGTCCATAGTCTTGATGGAAACATTCTCCCTGTTCTTCACATCATCATCAAGGTTTTCTGTGTTAAACAGGTAGTGGATTTTGATACTCATTCTTGTTCTAAGAGCTTGGAAGTTTTTTAGCATTACTTCAACTAGTTCTTGGTAGTTACCTGCTTTCTTTTTGCCCAGGAAGCCTTTCACAACCGTGATAAAAGAAGTACATGCAGTAGCCGCAATCTGTCAAGTGAGAGACAAAATTTTCATTGTTGTGTCCCATCAAAAATTCCTGCCTTAAGTTTCTCATGACTTAGGCCAGGAACTTGTGAGCAGATATAACTGAAGCATGCACCATTTTGATCTAATGCAGAGACAAATTATTTCATTAGGCTCAACTTGATATGTAGTGGGGGCAAGATGATGTAATTACGGTTAACCAGTAGTTCATTTATGACATTTTTTGTCCCCACAACAAGCTCTTCATGAATAGGCCAATTTTTCTTTTCCTAGTGCAGATTGTTGGCCCTGCTGATCCATAAACAAAGGAAACATGGTTAATGGGGGTCCTCGACTTATGGTGGAGATCTGTTCCTACAGTGTGACTAATGTTGCATACCTACGGTATGTCCACATTCACATAAATACAGTAGTAAGTACTGTATGTTGATCTGCAGTTCGAGATTTATAGTGGATTTCACTTGACTCACTTCTAACAGTTGACTACTTCTTTTATGGGCCGCTGACAAATCTTATATGTGTTGTTCTTGTCCTAAATATTATCATTCATTACCAACCTTCGTTTGATTATTCTATTCAGTAACCTTCCCTAGGTTACAACAATGACATAACCAGATTTTCGATGTAGGTTGGAACTGACCTAAATAAGTACCCACAAGTCGACCTCACACTTGGGAATCATAATGAAGTGCAAAAATTTCCCAAAAAACGACACAAACAATAGATAGTGAATGTAGCACAATCCAATATTGTGTACAGTTAGTGAAGAAACAATAACGTCTTGCTCATATAGCACCACATGACAACATATTACTTTGTGGGAGATGGCGCCATAACTATGAAACACTGTATGTCAGGTCTGACGTAACCCGAGGACATTCTGTATTTGGTAAAACTACCTTGCTGCCCTAACAAAAAGTTAACCTTTTTAAGATCAACACATCCATTTATGTTCATCATAACACAGTTTTTGTAGAACAATCTTTACACTCATGTAGCACTCCTTCAAGATCATTGAATGGCCAATTGAGATACATGCAAACTTGCCACCATTGTGCAATGATACACTCTTCAAACTTCATTTAGAGCTGTTAATAATTGAACACCACTCAGCTGGATTGTACTTAGGTAGTCCCATTGATTAAAGAAGGTCTTGGATGTTGTTGCAAAACACAAAGTCATCTTCTTCGTTAACATAATGAACAAGTTCCTTGTCTCTGTTATGGTAAAATGTTATGTTAGCTCCAGAGTCAAGAACATGATCCTCACTGAAATGGGAGCCCACAATCTCAACTGCCTCTTTTGACAAAGCTAGATCCCTAACCAAGTCATTCAGCTCTCCTTGTGTAAAAAACTTCACTTTTGAAGTCTGAAAATCTTCCAAATACAAATGATAAATACTATTACTGTTGCTACAGTTGGAAGTTTCACTCATTGCTTTGGCAATATTCATAATGTCATCATTTTGATCAAAATCAAGCAAGGAAGTAAAAACTGGAACAGGAACACCACTACAATGTGAAACTTGCGGTCTTGCAGATTCAATAACAGGATAGTGACACAACTTCTTATGATTGTTCCATACTGATGTGTTCACCATACAGAAGTAGAAATCTTCATGATGATTTTTGGGCTCTTGCCACGCCAGTGGTACTTCAAACTTCATCGACTTGACTTTACCTTGGGTCCACAAGTGAAGAGTTTCAATACAATTCTTACAAACTTTGTGAGGAGCCCATGACTTATCTTGATCGCAAATCTTCACAGCAAAGTAAGCTTGATATGCTCTTCTGGTGAAATCTCAAACATTGAAACAATGTTTGTTTTACCATATATTCACCACATATGTAGCAGAAAAAGTGTCATTGTGACAACGTTTGCACTTAGAAATCATGGTTAAAGTTTTGTATACTTGAAATATAAAGACACTCGGCCTAATACACAAATCCTGTTTGCAAGACTGGTAGCACCAAATTGGCTTGAACTCTCTGACCTCTATACTGTCATTCATATCTGTAACATGAACAATGCTTTACAACTTTCAAGGTGTACATATTCATTGGTGATACTTTTTCTCAATATTCTCTGGGCGGAAATGTTCACTGAGTGATTTCAAAGGGAAAACATGTTTCTAAAAAATAACCTATTACCATAGAAATGACATCATTAAGCCTGTGATATGAACTGGAATTTTTGTCCTAAATGAAATAGTTATTTTATCAGTGAATAAAGTGTTTTAAAAACATTCGTTTTTCAATAAGACTGATAAGGAGAGATAGATATGAATAGACTGTTAAGAGATAGATATGAATAGACTTATAAAAGATAGATATGAATAAACTAATACCAATAGAAGGGATTTTATGGGGTATCAAACATTTATGGGTTAAAACCAAAACATTTTTTTTTTTATTGTAAGAATAGTTCATGATTCATGATGACTGAATATTGCATTAACAATTTTTTGGTGATGAAAATGATTTTTCCAGATACAAGTCCTACTATTTAACCTATAGCTGTGGGTGAAGAGGTGGATTCATAATGTTTCCCAAAGGTATTTGATTCTAACAACCCTTGCTTTTATACCTATTGTAGTTCACTGTTTTAAGCGTAATGCCATTACTCCGATTGAATAGGTAAAGTTCCTCATTGTAGTTCACTGTTGTTTTAAGTGTAATGCCATTACTCTGATTGAATAGGTAAAGTTCCTCATTGTAGTTCACTGTTGTTTTAAGCGTAATGCTATTACTCCGATTGAATAGGTAAAGTTCCTCATTGTAGTTCACTGTTGTTTTAAGCGTAAGGCCATTACTCTGATTGAATAGGTAAAGTTCCTCATTGTAGTTCACTGTTGTTTTAAGCGTAATGCCATTACTCTGATTGAATAGGTAAAGTTCCTCATTGTAGTTCACTGTTGTTTTAAGCGTAATGCCATTACTCCGATTGAATAGGTAAAGTTCCTCATTGTCAATATTGCATATCATTCATTCTCTTGTTCAAGTTATGTACATTCCAGTGAGGAGTATGGGAGAGAAACAATGTTGAATATTCTATATTTTTTTTTAATAAATGTAGTATTTTAAATGAACAAACAATCTAGATTTTAAATTTGATCATCTTGTCAGCAAAAAGCATGGGAATCAAACTCTCTCCTCCATAAGATGCTATGCATGATATACACTTGGGCAATCATGTCTCTTTTCAATTCATAACATGGCAGAATTCCTGCAGTAGGCTGTCATTACTTTCTATGGTAGTCCAGTTGCTAAACAAGGCTATAGAATCCAGTCTATCCTATTTAACACACATCGGTGGGGAAGGTGGCATGTAGAGATGGGTTCATACTTTTCTCAAGGGGATTTGTGCACAAGTGAATGTAATGAATCTGACTGGGAATTCAGCCCTCCATTTTTCCCTTTCCAGGCCGTTATTTTTCACATCACTTGCACATCCAAGCTGACAGCACCTGGTATTTCAAAGTAGTCACCCATTTAGGTACCGACTTGGCTCTTTTCAATTCATGACTGATTTGGCAGAATTCCTGTATTTAGGTACCGACTTGGCTCTTTTCAATTCATGACTGATTTGGCAGAATTCCTGTATTTAGGTACTGACTTGGCAGAATTCCTGTATTTAGGTACTGACTTGGCTCTTTTCAATTCATGACTGATTTGGCAGAATTCCTGCATTTAGGTACTCACTTGGCAGAATTCCTGCATTTAGGTACTCACTTGGCAGAATTCCTGCATTTAGGTACTCACTTGGCAGAATTCCTGCATTTAGGTACTCACTTGGCAGAATTCCTGCATTTAGGTACTCACTTGGCAGAATTCCTGCATTTAGGTACTCACTTGGCAGAATTCCTGCATTTAGGTACTGACTTGGCTCTTTTTAGTTCATGACTGAATTGGTAGAATTCCTGTATTTACTGACTTAGTAGAATTCCTGTATTTAGGCACTGACTTGGCTCTTTTCAATTTGTTGTGGATTCTGAGATGAAATTCAGTCTCCAATGAATTACAAATGCAAGAATTAAAGATAAGAAATTAAATGTATTTACACAATAATACAAAGGGTAATACTGTTAGTAAATCCAGGAATGCGGTTAGTAGCAATAATATATAGATATATACAGTCTCAAAGTAGGACTTCCTTGTTGTTTACGTGCTTGTAACTGACTTCTACAGGCGGTTACCTCACACTATTACTCTACCTCCAACTCAATCTCTGTCTACCCTCACTCAGATTGACTCTGGGTATTTAACGGCAGCAGTCCAAGTAACACTGGTAGAGTCCACTTGTATGAAAAAGGGGAGGACCCCATAACACCCACTCCTTAGATCCCTTTTTGGGGAAGTTAGTATTTTTGTCTCTTATGGTTGATAATCAGGGGTTCAACAAATTTTCTCTTCCTGTTTGACCTTCTCACTTCTGTGTCTTCCTGCCGTCTTTGGATCTCAAACGTTGGAAGATTGTATCCATAGAATCGTCGTTTTCTGCAGTTGACGAGCTTGGCTCTTCAACCCTTCTTTTCTGTAATTGGTCGATATGTCTTCTATGTGAAAACTTCTCGCCTTTTATTGTGTACATTAGATTCCCTAATCTATTGATTACTGTGCCAGGCTCCCAGTAAGCCATATTGTTTCTAAACATTCTAAAATAAACCCGTTCTCCAGGTTTGAATGATCTCTTTGGTACAATCGGTGTATACTGGTTTTTATTTCTTGTTTGGCAATAATTTGTCAAACACAGACCTTATTCTCCGAGCAAACATCAATTCCACTGGTGAAAGACCTGATGGCGTGTTCACGTTAGGTGTTATTCTGTACACTTGGAGGAATTGTTGTATCGCTTTTATCATCGGTACATCCTTGGCTTTTTTTAACACTCTTTTTAGTGTGTCAATGAATCTTTCAGCTTGTCCTTTCGACCTTGGGTGGTACGGAGCTATTTTGATATGTTTTATTTGATATGTCCCACAAAATTCTTTAAAGTCATTGGAGGTAAACTGTGTGCTGTTATCGCTTACCAAACAATCCGCAACACCAAATCTCGTGAATAGTTCATGTAAACAATTTATTGTGTTTTCTGTCGTTGGGTGTTTAAATCTGGCAACCTCTGGCCATTTACTAAAACTATCTACTGTTATTAAATAATAGTAACCTTCAATGGGTCCTGCATAATCCACGTGTATTCTGGACCACGGTCTGTCGACTTTAGGCAATGGCCTTTGTATAGAGGGTGGTGCCTTCACCACAGCAGCACAACCGTTGCAACTTTCCACCATTTGCGTGATATCATCGTCCATGTTCGGCCAGTAGACAAAACTTCTCATAAGTGATTTCATCTGTTTTTTTCCGGGATGTCTGAAGTGAAAATCTTTTAAGATCCTTCTTCGTAGTGACTTCGGTATTACTACTCTCTCGTTATACAATATGTTGTCACAGATTGAGAAACTGTCTGGTAAATTCCTCACTTTCTCTTCTATTTTTTTCTTGGTATCCTGAATAAACTCGTCTCTTTCTGCTTCTCGTTTTATCTCTAGCAGCGTTACAGGTAGTTCCTTTATTGTATTGCATAGTACCTTACTGATTTCATCTTCAGCTTGTAATGCTGCATTTACCGAATCTTCTAACGGTTCGCTTTTCGCAGGTATTAATCGCGATAGTCCATCAACATATCCTATTTTCTTTGGTGGTAAGAATTCCAGTTTAAAATTATAGTTTAGTAACACAGTTCCTCATCTTAAAAGTCTGTTTGCTGTATAGACTGGTAGACCTTTTTTGAACCGAAAATCGTAAGAAGTGGTTTGTGGTCTGTTTGGAGTATGAACTCTCTCACATAAATATATCTGTGAAAACGAGTTACTGCAAAAATTATGCCTAATGCCTCCTTTTCGATCTGTGAATAGTTTCTCTCCGCTGGTAATAATGATCTAGATGTGAGTGCGACAGGTTTGTTTGTACCGTTCCGCATCTTGTGTAAAATACACGCACCTACCCCATGTGAGCTCACATCACTTGCAATAATGATTTCGAGTTCGGGATCGAAATGTGTCAATGTTAACTCTGAAGTTAATTTTTGTATTATTTCCTTAAATGCTTTTTTACAGTCCTCTGTCCAATTCCAATTATGCTCCTTTTTTAATAACTCATTTAGTGGAGTCCTCAGTTTATGCATATTATCAATAAATTCGCCATAGTAGTTAGCTAGGCCCAGGAAACTTTGCAGTTCTGCAACATTTTTTGGTTCCGGCATATTTTTAATTGCTGATGCCCTTTCTGTGTCCGGTTTCATGCCATTTTCATTTATTATCTGACCTAAATATTTAATTTCATTTAGAAAAAAATCACACTTTTCTCCTTTTACTTTGAATCCACACACACACACACACACACACACAAACAACCTGGGTTTTATAATAAGTATAACTCGATATGAGTTGTCCCCCTTTCATTCTCATGATGCCTCTTAATCGTGTTTTCAAATTGATTACGTGCAAAAACAATTGTGTTTTTCCAATTTTTGGCGCTGTTAGAACCAACCGCCAAAGGTAATTTTATGTAGTCCTGTGAAGTTTTGTTGAAATGGGTTGAAAAATGTAGGAAACCGATCCAATATATAAATGTACAGACACACACACAATCTGCGTTTTATAATAAGTAAGATGTCAAGTTGCTTTGAGTTTTTTTCCTCTCTGACACCCGGTAATATTTAAGAAAGTCATTATATCATGTGTTAGGAGTGGGCATGTGAGATGATTCAGTCAATGTACTCAGTCTGATGAAGAGGGAGTATTGTTCCTTGTAGTCTTGGGCAAGTGAGTTGAAATACCTCACTAATAATTAGGCATCTCTCACCTGGCTGGTAATTCAAGGTGTGCTTTAACTCGCAAAAAAGTTCAAGAAAAAAATAATGATTCTGTGATACTAGCCATGATGTGGATGGTGATCTGGATGATGTGAACAATGGAAATCCACAGAGATTTGTCTCTTTCTCCCCAATATCTGATTCCATTCTTCAAGTATCAACAGTGACAACCTTAGGGTTGCTGGCACCTCAGGTAAGCTGAATTTCAGCACCTTTACAAGTATAATTTTTTTTAATTTTCACAAGGAGAAAAACAGAAAATGTAGAATAACGAGTTTATTACAATATACAACTTAATACAAGCTAAAAACATTCATTATCCTATATAAAACATTTTTTCTGGCTTTTAGGTCTGATATTTTTTGTTGGCACTTTCTATACCTATCTTCTTTACAAAATCATCTTCTCTTGACAAAATAGCCAAAGAATTTAATCTGTCTTGAGTCATGGATGATCGCAAGTATGTTTTTATAAGCTTTAGTTTTGGAAGATCCTAAACACATGACATGATGGTATCCTTGGTTTTAATGGTGACTGAGGTGACTGCCTGAGTTGCCAGTACCTTGAGCCAGCTCTAAGTATCAGCTCTCTTTGTCAAACTTTGTCAAACGTTGGATGAATGTAGAGTGACATCTCGATATGACTGGCGTGGTATTTTACTTCTCTGAGAAACATATCTGTCCAAGCTATTTAAATTAGTATAGGCTTGTTTTTAGTTATAGTTAATGTCGCTTAGCTACCGTATGTTTGTCACTTGTCAATTTCTTTTAGTACAGTTTCAGTTTTTCACTCACTCCCACCCTAGCCATACAGAAACTAAAGTTTTTTTTGGTGTTGTGAGAATGTTTCATTTTATTTATTTTTATCATTTTTTTGTTGCCAGGTTAACTTGCTTTTTCTGCTATATTAGATTATAGGAAGGGTCACATATGAATACCTTTTATGGTATAAAAATATTTGCTACAAATAATTTGGCGGTTGATCAGTTATAGGAAAAGCAGTAGTGAATTATCGCATGCTTACTTACTTTTTATTTTATTTTTTGACAAAAAAAATTGAACTAAATTTCCTAACAAGATAAGGGATTTTTATTTGAGCATGATATTAATTTTGTCATTGTTGAAATTTAATTCATTTGTTTGGGTTAATGTTTTATTCAAGTATAATATTAATTTATCTAAAGAAATTTAATTCACTTGTTACTTATAAAAAGAAAATTAATCGTCTGTTGATTATTTAAAGGATTGTTTTGGACCTTTGGTAAAATTGGTAAAAATACTTGGCTATCACTAGGTTACTAATAGGACGATAAATCCCGGTGCAATGACTGTGTTGTGTGGGTTAGCAAGCTTGTCTTGCTACATTAATTATGACTGAGCACTGAGTTCAATCTTCACTGGATGCTCCATACGTTCGGGTTTGTGTCTGAAGCGTGCCCAGTTAAACGACAGTCGAATGTAAATTTTTTTTTTTTTTTCATATTCTTTTCAAATTATTGAAGAATTTTCTTAACTGCAACGCGAATATTATAAATCATTTGTTTTTTTATTCCCCTTCCTACTTGAAATGCAACTTTGGGTGCTATTATGTTTGACGAGAGAATGTGAAATTTGAGTGACAGTGTTGTTATGAAAGTTCCTTGAAGAAATGCGAAGTTAAAAGAATAACTTGAGTCAGTAAATGCGAATAAATGTCAGGTTAGTGAGGTTCAGCATATCCACTCAAATCAAATTTTGGCCTTGTGCCATATTTTGTTAAAATTTAACAAATATTAGTTAACTCTGTCAAACAATTTTTCTAGTTAACCTTTACAAGTTCGTTCTATAATAATCCACAAGAGGTGATCAGTGAAAAATAGTTGTGTGTTCAATGTTTGTCCAAACGGCTGGATGTTGTACTTAGAATAAAAAGTAAAAAACTATTTTTTGACCAGATGCGTAAAATTAAATTCTTATTAGATAATTAAAATCCGATTATTCAATTTAAAATATCACAATCATTACTTTTTTTTTAAGGGTTAACATCATAAAAACACTTTTTAAAGCTTATTTTTTTTGTTATAATCTCGTACGTTATGAAAAGAAAATCCATCATTCAACAACAAATTCTGATGGTCTTCTTTTTATACAGCTCTCTTAGCAATTATTTCAGTTTTAAAAAGCTGAAACAAAAAATACTTTTTAAGTTTTTATGAATTTCAATTAAAATATGAATTAAAAAAAAAAAAAATAGCTAAAAAAAAGTTTTTTTTTTTATTTTTCAAGTCCTTTAACAATAATATTTGAAAAATCAAAATAGTATGAAAAGAGAAAAATTTTAAGAAGCTAAAACTAAAAACATGTTCTGTTATTCCGAAGTTAATTTTTTCGGAGTAAAAAATAAAAAAAATGTTTACGACCAATTCTTATCAAAAAAAGTCAAATATGAAGGTTTTATTTATTTTCTAAAAATGTTTACAGAAATATTTTTCATTTCTGAAGAACCAAAAAAAAAAAAGATTTTTAACTTTAAAATGCTGAAACAATTTGTTTTTTGAGGAATTAAAAAAAAGGCAATCATAAAGAAAAAAGATAGAGTGATTGATGAATATAATTTTTTTTTAAATGTTAATGTATTTAAAAAGAACTTGTCATTAATCTGCATTATAGTCACATAAAATAAAACCTAAAGTATCTTGAAAGGGAAATGAAAGCATAAACTTTATTCTTACTTGAATCCAGAAAGATCTACAATGAATTTCTCGTTTACACTCAAAATAAATCTTTCTTTCAGCGCGACGTGTACTGAGAGCGTACTACCATTTTTACACCGGTATGACTTTGGACCAATCACAGACAAGATTACAAAAAGACGTAAAAAGAAATTGACTAATCACAAGGTTTGTTACATCATGTCATAGAATCCAGGCACATGTGCCTTGTCCGGCTTGCCTTCACTTCATTTAAGTTTTTTGGCTATGGCAGACGACGTTGAATCCAAACTGACCGAAATGAACATTGAAGCTAAAGAGGAAGAAGAATCTGAGGATTTTGTCGATCCATGGACTGTTGCTAGTTCGTCGGTTAAAGGCGTTGATTATGATAAACTTATAGGTAAGGCTTTCATTTAATTTTATTTTTGTCTCTCTCTCATTTATTTTTTCCTTCCTAGTGCTAAAAAAACACACTCTAAGATTTTTTTTTTATTTAAAAATTGTCCACGTTTTCAGGATAATAAGTTGAATATTTTGAAAATGACTTTTTAATTTTTAGCTGTGGTTTGGTATTTAATTTAACATATGTCTTACTCTTAGTATCTACTAATTACGATCACGTTAAAGAATTATTTAACATAATCGGCCGGTAGAATGTTGTGAATAAATAAAATAGAATTTTATAAAATAATCTAAAAAAACAAATCAAAAAATAAAAAACACAAAATTGCTCGTAAGAACAAGAAGAGTAAGATAAGAAGACTATTGATCTCATTGTTTTACCGGTTATTTTGTAGTCGCATTTTTATTTTTTTACCTAACCAAAATACTTTTTTGTTTTTGTTTTGTGTTTTTTTTTTTTTTTCATAAATAAGGTAAAAAAAAAAGAAGAATTGTAACTTATTTATTTTATTCATTTGCTACACCTTTCCACTGCACTTTTAAGTTGTTCGGTTTTTACTACATTCGATTGAAAATTCTTTTTTTTTATCTCAAAGTAGAAAGTAAATGCTGTTAGATTTTTTTAATTCACAGTAAATCCGATTATTTTTTTTTCTCATTCGATTGATTAAAAAATAAATGAAAGAGCTCTTAATTTTGAAATGATAAAAAAAAAAAATGGCAATATGACGTACATTGGATTCTTATTTTTTAGTTTTGAAACTTTTCAATAGAATTTTGTTTGATCCTATAATATTTGCTCCCCCCAACACAATAAATAAGTAAAATAAAATGAATCAAGGTCTTTTAAATGTTTGGATCTAGTTGAAAACTTCATTTTTCTTCTTTATTTCATCATCCACATATGGAAAACTCTGCTGTTTGGTCACGTGACGATTTTGCCGCAACCGCTCAGAATACAAGCAGCAAAAATCAAATCGCTTCTTCAAGCGATGCTGAAGTTTCTTGCATTAAAATTCCTTTAGTGACTAAGTAATAATGTCTAGGTATTCGTTTCGTATTACTAAAAAATATTTGTGAATTGTTCCCCCCTTTTCTCTTCAACTCCAGTTACCAAGAGAAAAATAAAATAAAAATAAAATACAGCGTTACGTACAGTACACCACTGAATAATTTTATGTCTGATAGGAGGCTTATATTCTGACATTAGAATAAGAGAGAAATCCCCTGGGTAACAGGTTACTTGACAGATGTCCATTTCAAAGAACCAGATTCAAGATTTGATGGAATTATTTGACTAGTGATAGAAAATACAGCTGATTGCGTACGTTCAAGTCACGCTGGCTCAATGAAGTTAAAGTAGTGATGAACTTGGTCAATATACTTAGTTACAACCGACAAACAGATATTGTAATCAATCCTAGGCTTGAGTGACAGACTGGGCAAAGCTTACTAAATGACTAGTACTGACTTGGGTAACGACAGTTTATGACAAAATAAAAACTTTTTGTAAAGTAATTGAATTCCCTTTTGTAATTGGAGTATGTGTCAGTTGTTGCTGTTGGTCTACTTAGGTAATAAGTTATTTGAAATACATTACCTACTTGCTTCATTGAAACCTGTTACCCACTTGCCAATTAAGCTACTAAATCAGACTGCGATTCGGTATTTTACTCTTATAGTAGCATTCTGGGTTTCATTTTGTGATTTAGTTGACTTGTTTCATGTTAATAAGGTTACTTTTTGTTTTGATGATTGCAGGTTCAACTCGCATTGGAAGTTTTTAAATACCCTCTGAAGATTTATCTATTCCTTTGTAGGGTTGCCAATTGTAACAGGGTTGACCAGTCTGTTGAAGAGGTATTTTCTTGTACTGAATAGATAGGTCTCTTGGAAGGGGATATTTTCTAGGGGGAGATTTACATAGACGACAATTTATCCATCGCACTAAGTTATACAAAATGAAAATAACACTGGCATCTCATTTTAACAGATATATTTACCAAAATTACGCAAATATCTTGAAATACTAAAGAGTAAATTTATTCAATAAAATCACCATTGGCTTCAACCACAGCATCCAGATGACTTTGGGATCTCCTGGAACTCTTCTGGATGGCTTCCTTGTTTAAGCTGGTAAATGCTACCACAATGCTTGCCTTCAGAGTGTTACAAAGGGTTTTGTTGGTCTCCTGCTCAACAGTACTCCACACATAATACTCAAGTGGGTTGCAGTCTAGTGAGTTATGTGGCCAGATGTAAGGGGTGATATGATTGCAGAAATTTTCTCACAGCCACGACTGTGGCATGGTGCAGAGTCCTGTTGCAAGGCATAGGGTCTTCCAGCAGCCACTCTCTTGACCCTGGGCAGCACTACCTCATCAAGGCACTTGATGTAGGCCTCTGTGTTGAGTCTGAGGCCCTCATCAACAAATTCGGGAGTTCTTTATTTATCAGAATGATCAGTTTTCCAAGCTGCCATACCTTCGTAATCACCATTAGACTCATCCAACTCTTTCTCTGCACTGTCCTCAGATTGACACCCAAATACTCTGAAATATGTTTTGGAGCTTCTGGCATGAATACAGCATGCCATTTCTGGCAGCCTGAACTGCTTCATGGTACTCTTTTCCTCACAGATGGTGCCCAACTGACCCTACTATACTGTGCAGTCAAGATAATAAACAACGTGCATGCACAAAATTAAAAATATAAAATGGCAACATTGCACACTGTACCTTGTAGTGGAGATACTATTGTGGTTGCATGTGGTGGGGTTTTTTTTTTTTTGTTTTTTATTTCCTATCTCTCTCTCCCCCCCCCCAAAAAAAATTGTCTGTCTTTTATGGAGAGGTTGGAGTTCAAATCTGCATGAAATCTGACATCTTGAATGTTGATTTTCTCGGAAGGCAAATCTTTTCTATTTTTGATTTATTTTTATTTTTTTGAAATTATTCTAAATGTCGTTTTATTTATTTTTTTACAGTCAAATTTGGTTGCAACAAATTAGACCAAGACTTGCTTGATCGAATGGAAAAAATCATAGGCAAGCCAGTTCATCATTTCCTCAGACGAGGCATTTTCTTTGCTCATAGGTATGTAAAAAAATTAGATTTAAATAAAAGTACTGTATTTTTTTAGTGTATAAGGTGCACTTTTCTCTTTTTTTCCCTCCTTCTCTTTTTCTTCTCTCGTCTTTTCTCTCCTCTTTCATAATCAGAAAATTTGATGTCAAAATCTGTTTTTGTCCTGTACACTAAAAGTATGAATAATTGTACTAAGAGTGGCTGGGTCAGAGTTTGGACAATTTCTGGCACTACCCACATGTGAAGGTCCCCCCACATTAAACATAACTTTTCCACAGTTCACCCTTTGGGGAAAAAATGGTTAATAAAAGCCTAATAAATAGGCTTACTGTATGTCAGGTTTGGGATGTGTGGTTGGTGTAATGGATTACAGCTTGAATGGGAAATTGGAGAGCTGAGTTTGAATTCCAGCTGAGCTTATTACATTCACTTATGCACAAATATCCTTCAGAAAGGTATGAATCCATCTCTTCTCCCCCCCACCTATAGGCTAAATAGTAGAACAGACTAGGCTCATTAGCCTATATATCTTTACAATTCCAAAGGTATTTGCATAAGTGAATGTAACAAATTTGTCTGGAATTTGAACTTGGTTCACCAATTTCAGCTTTTGAGCTGTTATCCATTACAACAGCAAGGTTACAGCACCTGGTATTCTCAAGTGGGTTACTCATGTAGGTACTGACTAGACTTGATGTTGCTTAACTTCATTGATCAAGCAATAATGGGTATTTGTATAGCTGTAAGCAGCCAGTATTTCAGCCTAAGTAAATAAAAAAAATTTTAATATTGGCCTTCTGAAGGCTTTACTCATTTGAAAAAGGAGAATAGTCTCCCTATTCACATCTTTCACCTCTCTAAATTGATTGTATGCTGTTTTTACACACATTAAATTTTGCATTTGATTTTTGCACAAAGGGTAAAATATCAGCTTTTTCAATTTTTTTTTTTTTTTTTTTTTTTTTTTTATTTCCACCTTCAAGGTTGTAATTCTTTCAAGCCAATGACCTTAACTTCTTCCAGGTTTGGATTAAAAAGTGGGGCAGACTGGACTCTCTTGCCTTGAGTGGCAGGAAGTTTAAGAGAAGGAAAGTGCTGACTTCAAAATTAAGGAGTGGGGCTGCTTAATGACTTCATGGCACTATTTTTCCATTATCAGTTCTTCTAAAAAGTGTTACTGGTTCTGCACAAGTTTTCACCCCCAATAATCAAATCATCTGTGACCGTAGTCTAGCACTTCAGTTATAAACTGAACTGTTTGAACCTCATAGATTGAAAATGACGGGGAGAGCCATCAATTATTGAAGATAAGTTTGAAGGTCAAATCAACTTTGTCTTTACTTGGTGTATGTGTTCTGGTGACTGGTAAGGCTGATCCAAAATTGAGGACCTTCCACAATGGCTGTAAGGATTTATATAGTCTGGAAGGGCCTGTACTTGGGTTCTGTGTTGTTTTTTTTTTTTTTTTTTTTATCACCTTCTCTTCCGTTAATATGGCAAGGTAGGTGGCTTCAAATTTTTGGAAACATCCGTTCCGGTACGGTCACTAAAGTTAATGCGTGACTTTTTGGGAATACCAGGTGCTGTAAGCTTGGCTGTGTTGGTCATGTAATGCATAATGGCTTGGAATTGTTAAATGGAGAGCTGAGTTCCAATTCTCCCTATGTTCGTTATATTCACTTGCATACAAATACCCCGGGGAAAAATATGAATCCACTTCTTTTCCCTTAAGCTATAAGTTAATCAGTATTTCCTCCCCCTCCCACAAAATTCTTGTAATCTAAAAATATTTTTTTGCTTTAAATAACCTTCAAATGGTTAAATCATAGAAAAAAACAAATCAATCTATCAAATTTGGCAGGGGGAAGTAGTACAATTGAACACACCTTTCATGTCAGCATGATGGAATTTTATTGAGGCCTACAGTGTGTACAGACTGTTCCAACCCATTACACCTGTATTCACCTGTTATAACCTAGCAATTTAGGATTGCGACAGTGAAATATTCATGTCAAGTTTTATGTAGGTAACTCTACTAATTTGCTGAAAAAAGAACATATGATAAAAAAGCCCCCAAACTTGATAAAAATGAAATTTTCTCGTGAAAATGTTTATTATTAAGAGGAAAGACAAAAGTAATTTTTGATTATTAAATTTTTTTAATCCTTTCTAGCATGTTAAATTCTCTCTCTCTCTCTCGTGTGTGTAACAGGAGAGCCAATGATTAGTATAGACAATTTTAGTGTCTTTTTTGTTGTAAAAAACCACATTTATTTGGAAATTTCTTGCAAGAATCAAATATTTGTCAGATTTTAATGAAACTTTCAGAATTTATTCACAAATGAATGAAATTTTTTTTTTCTCAATTCTTGGTACAATTTTTTTTTTTTTTTTTTTATATGAAATTTCAGGAAATTAAATTTCACCCTCTTAATATTTATATTGGTTAAAAGCAGAAATCCTTGAAGAATTTAACTCCTCATTTTTATTTTTTTATTTTTTTTAATAAAACAGAAACACCATTTACTGAAAATCTGCTCTAAATCAAAAATGCAATAAAACTAAGATATTGCTTAATTAGGGGAGCTTTTAATTACTTTTATAAGTAAGATATATTAAGGATACTATTGTCTTAAGAAAAACATTTTTTTGCATGAATAATAAATTTTTACAATAATTGTTTTCATTTTATTCTTAATATTCCTTAAAGTTTAAAAAAAATTTTTTTTTTTTTTCTTTTTTTTTTAATAAAGAGAATTACATTCTGATGAGGTGTCTAAAAATGATGCTAAAATAAAAAATTTCAGCAATTTCAAAACAAAATCTCCTTCCAATCAATCTAAATTACTTTTGAAATACATCAAAGTATTTTGCTTACTGGGAATATTAAATTTAATCTATTACTTTGAAATTAAAACTAAAATAAGTTTCAAGAAAGTGTTTTGTTTGTTTGTTTTTTTTTTTTTTTTTTTTTTTTTTTTTTAATTAATTTTAAAACTTTGGTATTGTGAATCTGTGGAGGTGCATAGTCTTTTTCCTATCCTTTTCCATAAGTTCATATAATTTGTGATAAAACAAACGTTTTTAATATATTTGTTTTTTTTTTTTTTTCCTTAGGGAACTGAAAATGGTTCTTGACATGTACGAGAGTGGCAAACCATTCTATCTATACACAGGTCGAGGGCCTTCTTCTGAAGCAATGCATCTTGGCCATCTCATCCCATTTATTATGACCAAGTAAGTATATAAGAGCAACTATAAGTATACTAGCAGTATAACCCATCCTTGCCCAGGAGTTTCATTACTGGGAATTTTTGCCATTCAATTGTCAGCCCACTCGAAAATCAATATTAGTAACAACAATTGGGTGCACATTCCCAAATGGAAGATTAACAATCTGAATGGGTGGTGGCCCTGAAAAGGTCCGTTTTTGCGTTCTCAATCTTGTAAGGAAGGAACTTCTTCCGTGGGCTGTCATAATAATAATGTATGATAATTTTTATTTATAATATAATTTTTTTTTTTTTTTATATAATTCTAAGAATCTTTTGCATTAGATTTCAACTCTCTAAATTGATTGTATGCTGTTTTTACTGACATTAAATTTTGCCTTTTGATTTTTGCGCAAAGTGTAAAATATCAGCTTTTTCAATTTTTCACCTTCAAGGTTGTAATTCTTCCCAGCCAATTTGGACTCCAGCACTGAAGAATTATCTATCAAACAAAAAAAATTCATTGAAATCAGATAAACTGTGGAAACACATAAACAACATCCAATCACACACACATTTTAAGAATTCTAGATATAGATAAGAGAAACTATAAGTATATAAGAGAAACTAGATGATTTTGATTTCCTCATTCAATAGCATTGGTTTGGCTGAAGAATATGTTCTGTATTTGTTGTTAGATGGCATTGGGAGGCTTCAGCTTTAACTCTGTTCAATAAGATCAAATTTTGATTCTGTCAGTTGTCATCTGAATTTAAAAATGAAAATAACACCGACACCTCATTTTTTTATATATATATATATATATATATATATATATATATATATATATATATATATATATATTATTTATCAAAATTGCACAAAAATATGAAATACTAAAGAGTAAATTTATACAATAAAATTTCCATTGACTTCAATCACAGCAACCAGAGAACCTTGAAATCACCTGCAACTCTTCTAGATGGTCTCCTTGTTTAGGTTGGTGAATGCTGCCATAAACCTCACTTTAAGTTCGTCTTTGTTTTGTTGGTTTCTCGCTCAGCTGCACCCCACACTTAATAATCAAGAGGGTTGCAGTCTGGGGAGGTACATGGCCAGATATAAAGGTGATGTACTTGCAGAAATTGTCAGACAGACATGACTGGGTTCTCCTGCTTGTGTGGCATAGTGGAGAGTCCTGTTGCCAGACTTAGATTCTCCAACAGCCACCCACTTGATCCTGGGCAGCACTGCCTCCTCAAGATACTTGATAGACCTCAGTGTTGATTCTGATGTTCTATGTCACCGTCACTAGTGATCAATCCAAACACATTCGGAATCCTCTGCTGTGTCCTCAGATTTGACGCACAAACACTCTGAAATGTTCATATTGGAGTTTCTGGCATGAATGCCAAGCAGGACAGCAGGCTGTTTCAAAATTTCTGACAGTGTGAATTGTCATGGCGCTCTTTTTCTGACAGATGGTGCCCAACTGATCCTACTTTACTGTGCAGTCAACAAAATAAAGAACAAACAAAATGCACGTGGAAAATTTTTAAAAAATAAAGTGGCGATTTATCCATCGCACTTGTGTGTGTGTGTGTATATATATATATATATACACACACACACACACACACACACACACACACACACACACACACACCCACTCATATGTGGGAGGGATTTCTGTTGCACCTTGTATTTTGTTAAAATTCACAGTAATTTGCTGTATTGCCAAACTAAATATTTCTACCAGTTATTTTCTTGGTTTCCTTTTCTTTCTCTCCACCTCCCTTTTGGTTTTTCTCCCTATCTAAAATTTTGATTTGGAAAATTTTCTCCTTTTATCTGTACAAAAGTATGTAGAGGAGGTCTCGATTCGACACACATCCCAAAATCAATGTTCTAATGTTTGATCATTGAAATATTGATTTTTGGGAATGGGTTGGATTGAGAACTTTTCATCACTTGTTTATAATACTTTAAAAATGAAAATGTGATTTTCACTGATTGGGAATTAATGAAAATCTTATTGAGAGAATAGGGATATTGTATGTATAATATAAATGTCTCTTTTTTTTTTTTTTTTTTTTTTTATAATACTATTATTAAAATGCATTGAAAATCAGGAAAAATAGATTGTTACTGGTTGTAAATTAATGCAAGTCTTGCTATGAGACAAGTTCTATTATGGATATAATGTAAATGCATTATGAGTATGTATGTTGTATATAGCAAATCAATAAAACAAGTTTTTGTCAGTGATCAGAATTTAAGACAAGCATTACTGACAGAAAATGGCTTTTTTTTTTCTCTTCTACATACCGTGTCTCTTCAGGGTCATGACTCTCCACTTCTTTGCTTTGTAGCTCTTAATAAAGTTTGTCATCTTGTTATCACTCCTAAACCTTGTTCTGCCATCCATTAACTCAAGCTCTCTTTACTGAATTCATTTTCTATCTATAGAAAATCCATAGACAGTTTGCTGCAAGCATAGATTCTGGATTATTCTAATCCCCTTCCCAAATATGTCAAGGTTACCCAGAAGTTCTAACAGTTCTTTGTCACATACTTTATCAAATGTTTTTGCATAATCTATAAAACACAGGTACACATTCTTTTGCATTTGTATTGCACATTCTGATACTATTATGAGGCTAAATATTGCATTCATTGTTCCAGTGTCTTTAACAAACCCACACTGTTCTAGTCCTATTTCTGGTTCTGCTGCACAGTCTATTAATCGGAATTCGGATGATAAGTTTTGTTATATGGCTCATTAGGCTGATTGTCTGATGGTGTTCACATTTGTTTGCACCTGGATTTTTAGGCGGTGCTATGAAAATGGATCTACTTAGGTCTTCCAGTATATCACCACTGTTATTTATGTCTATAATCTTGTCAATGCCAAAATAAACTAAGGCTGCCAGAGACCCTTTTCTTCTTTCCATCAGTATGGCTGAAGGTAACCTCCTGGAAAGTGTCTAATTGTGCCATCTCAGGTTAACATGAAGTAGAAAGACTACATTGAATCCATTGCTAGCTCAGCTGCTAAGTGAAGTTGGTTCACTGTGTCATGCTAGACAATTTTTCTTGCCAGAATCTATCTTGCATATCTATAAGTCTACCATTCACCTATGCTTAGAATATTACTGCCACATATGGTCCAGTTCTCCTGCTATTTATTTAGAGATTCTTGATAAAATCCAAATGAGAATCAGCAATATTATTGGTCCTGACCTGGCATCTGTTTCATTCACGTTCCCATCACTGTAAAGTTGCTTCTCAGTGCCTTTTCTATAAATACTTTCATGGGTACCTAGACTTTTATGAATTTAAGCACAATACTAGATTAACAACAAGGTCTCATCAATTTACAGTTGAATTCACTAGATGTAACTACAAGTTCTATGCTAAGTTTCTTTTTGGACTTGTGGAATTCTCTTCGGGCTCCATGCTTTCTGGCCAATTTTAATCTTCAAAATTTTAAATGCAATGTTGGTCATTATCTACTCTCTTATTGTTCTTGCTCCTTCATAATATTTTCAGTTTTGTAATTCTTTCACACCCAGTAACCCCTTGTGTCTTAGTGGCTCTACTGCCTTGTTTGAGGGTGATGTGATTTAAGAAAAAGGTTTCTGTTTGGTCCTGCTGCTTTGTTTCTGTTCAGTTTCGCTAATGATGATTCCACTTCAGATTTTGAAAGTTCTGCTAAGAAAATGGTTATATGCATAATGTAACTCCATTGCAAATACTATGAAAATACATTGAAAAATTAAAAAATTTAATTGCCAGTAGGTGGGAATTAAGTCAAGTATTACTGAAATGAAAACAGCCATATCTACAAAGTATTCTTTCTTGTGCAGATGGCTCCAGGATGCATTTGATGTACCACTGGTCATCCAAATGACTGACGATGAAAAGTTTCTGTGGAAGGATTTGACTTCGGATGAAGCAAGACGATTGGCTGATGAAAACATGAAAGATATCATTGCGATGGGCTTTGACCCCGAAAAGACTTTTATATTCTCAGACTTTGAGCACATGGGGTAAGTATTAATTTACTTTGGGTCAATATATTATTATTGATGATTGTTGCTTATATTTTTATTAGATTTTTTTTTTTTTCTCTATTTTGCAAAACATAATGGATTTGGGTTTCTCTAAAATGTACTTGTAACCTTGAATATGGTGTATTTATTTCTTAAAATGTAATTTTGTTTTTCTTTTTAATGGAAAAGGAATGAATCGGTCCTATTTTCATTGATAAAGTGATACTTCATTTAACTATGTTTAAATCTGTGTGTGTATGTTTTAATATTAAATTGTTAGTATGTTTGTTAGGCTGGTGTCTTTCAATCGGCACAAAACTTTGATTTTTCTACTAGTCATTAATGTCATTAAAAATCAGTTTTATTCTTTCATTCTGACTAAAAGACATTTACCTAACAAACAGGCATTGACAGCCTTAGTACAAAAATCATGAAATTTTCTTCTTTCTTTCCCACCAGAAGATGCCAGCCTAACAGATATTAACGATTTAATATTAAATTCTGCATACATTTATTTCATTATGGCCTGATGAATCCTATGTTGTCTAGTACTGTTTTAAAACAACACTTTATTAGTAGTCAACTTCTACTTGTTTGGGGTATGCCATAACAGAAATTTTCATTATAGCTTCACAATCTGCTGAATCTAAGAGGAGGTCAGTTATTTCATTTTTCTCCCTCTTTTGCCTTGCTGTCTTTCAATCTTTTAACCCTAGCTTGGCCTGAAAAACACTGGATCCACGTTTCAACAAATTGTGGTTCATCCGAATGTATTAAACATTGTTGCAAATGCCATTAAGGCGAAACATGTAGTCAACAAAAAAAGTTTTCCACTTTGTTCGATATTTATCAAAAATATCAACAAATGTATAAAAAGAATTTTTTTGATACCTTATTTAAAACTTATATATATTACACACACACACACACACACGGACACACCTCTTTGGCAAATATGGGTTTTGCGCCCACAATAAGTTGGAGTGTCAAAAGGATGGTTTTTCCCACATGACACCACTTTTATTTTAACTACCTTCACTCTTTGGCAATGTTTATTGTTTTAAAAAGTGGTGATTAGAATTGTAATAAAACCTCAATATATGATGAAAGTCAACTTATACTGTTTTTTTTTTTTTGTTTGTTTTTTTTTTTTTTTTTTTTTACAGCAAAAATATTAAACACTATTTATTAGATGGCTTATTTACAAGAATAATTTTATATTTACGACATTTAAAAAAAACTAATATGGAATTGTTAATTGGAGAGCAGTTTCAATTCCAATTGGGTTCATTATGTTCACTTATGCATAAATGCCCTTCGGAAAAGTATGAATCCACCTCTTCTCTCCACAGCTATGGATTAATTAGCAAGACTTGTATCATTAAAGTATTATTTATCTCTCCCCCACCCAAATGCTTACAAGCTAAAAAATGTTTTCTGGCTTTTTATAACCTGCAAAGTGTTGATAAGCTGTAGAAAACAGATCGGTCAATAATCTTTTTTTCCAACTTCCAATATATAACCTCTGTACTATATTACAAAACATCATCCAATCAAAGATTTTATTAAAAAAAACTAATTTCCCTTTTTAAATCCTTCTTCACATGTTTTGATCATGTTGCTTGATGGCTAGACTTAAGTACGAATTGAATGCTTTTTCTTTCTCTCTCTTTGATACCTGATTCTGTTAAAAGAACATGACATTGTTATAGAAAGAGTTACCTTCTTGTCATGTTTTAAAACATTTTTTGCTAACATTTCCACATGTTAAAAATAACTTTTAATTTCTGTAAATGTTACTTGTATTTTTATATTTAAATTTTACTTTTTAAATGAAAAAAATTGTTTATTAAATTATGTAAAATATTAAAAAAAATATGGAAAAGTTCTTCATAGTAATGTTTTTTCGCACTAATCTTCTTTTGAAAAGATCAATCTGTTTCTTCATTTCATATAGCCTATATAATAAATTATGAACACATGTCAATGTTAGAGCAGGTGTTATCATCATGTTAGCAAAAAAAATGTTAACTTTTATCACTCTGTATGTGACCACATTTGCTGTAGTTTATCCTGCTACTGAAGGTAACTAATCTCTGAACAATACTGTTTGAATTCAGTTGTATTGTTATATCCTTCTATAGCAACAGAAAACAACTTTAAGTGAAATTAACAATAAGAATACTGCAACTGAGAGGCCTTGAAAAAGAAGGCAATGGAAATGAATGTAATATTAATTATGCAGACTGCTAAAGGTTAACCATGACATTTCTACATGTTAAAGATAACTTAAATTTTGTAAATATTACTTGTATTTTTTATATTTAAATTCTACTATTTAAATGAAAAAAAATTATTAGCCCCAACAGGTTTATAAAAGTTAGATTTCTTATTTAGCAAAATCATAAAAGCTACTTTTTAAATGACAATTACAATAACTTTTTTTTTTTTTTTTTTTTTTTTAATTAGTAAATTTGTCATTCTTGGCATACTTTTTCTTTCAGTGGGAATAGATTCAAATTCTTATTTTCTAGCTGACAGATAAACACTTAATTTGATCTTTTTAATACAGTGATATTAAATAAGGAAACTTTGTTATTGCCATACATTCTTGAAATTAAAGTTACTGAGATAGTTATATCAAATAGCCAATTGTTATCACAAAGGAAACTTTCTTTCTTTTCCTATAAAATTAACAGTATTTTCCAGTTTGTAAATTATACATACAACCCTTCCTTTAGAAAAACAAGTGCACATTACAGTAGAGGACAAGATTGCCTTATTTGAAATGTAATACTTAACAATATTCTCTGAATTCTTAGCTCTATAATTTGCTTGCTCTAATCTTATGCAAATATTTGACAATAATTAACATAACATGTTAATTTTTTTATGTTCAGTCACCCTATGAGTGCTATTGTACCGAGTAACCTTATATTACCTGCTACATGGTCAGATCCTTGGCAACTAAACCAGTTTTCCCCCACTAGGCTTTTCTGGTGAAGAGGATGGCTAGATAACCAGCTGGATTAAAAACAAGACCTGTCAAAGAAGGAAGGAACCTTTTTGTAGGGGTCAACTGTCATCTGACACAATAGGGTAAACTAGGCTCAATAGCTATGCATGCAGCTAGAGTGTTGATGACACAATATTGCTGAGTAGATGGCTTCTTGGACTGAAATGAATGGCCAAGATGGAGGGTGCCTCTGAAAGAGTGTCTATGAATAAGGTGAGATTTCAAGTTGAAGTATATAGACTGTGGTTTGACCTGGAGATAAATGGGCTCCACCAAGTCATTATCTTCTTTTATGTGCCATGTCCCTTCAGGACGTAGGCGATCATGGCTCTCCACTCCCTCCTATCCCTTGTAGTTCCCAACAATAAGTTTTGTCCACTTGCTTAAGCCCACAAAGTATGTCACGTATTGCTTTCCCTTGTCTCTCTTTTGCTCTGTTCATCCTGTGGGTATCAGATGGCAATGAACATAGTATGCTGCAAGTTTCTGCATGCAATGACTTTGTTTACAAGGAAGTGATATTTTAATAGAGGATAATCTGAAAATTTTTTTTTCGAAATAAAGTTATATTTCAGACCAGTTGACAATGGAGCTCTGTCAGAACAAACATTAAAGTCTTTGTAAATTTTCTTCCCCAAATTAGTCTTTGTATCTTTTACTGTAGCTTTGCCCAATACGAGGCCCAGGAGCTATTGTTATACAAAATTTTTTTTTTATTATTTTTATTTTTTTATTTTTTTTTTTTTTTTTTTTATAGTAAAGTTCACCCTTTACAAGACCTGGGGCCGGGGCCACTTGATGTAGAGGATAACATTAGGAGTGGAATATAACTATTGACTCTTGCCTTGAACAGGTTAAGATTGTAGTGATCGGGGAAACATCCTCTTGGGAGTCAGTTGCTCAGAGCAGTGGTTCGTGGGACCAGGGAATATAGTTTGTCTGAGCATTTTCTGTGGAAGTAGTGATAGAGCAGTGAGAATCTTGCAATATCTCCCCTGTGGGACAGAGGATGGAGAAAAATTTGTCACCCACATGATTCTGATGCTTTTGAGCTCTCTCAAGGCTGCAGAGTGAGGTCTGGGCCACTCCCGCCCAAGAATAGGAATTAGAATTTATTAGAAAAATATTTTCTGATAATGGATATTCTCTAGATGTGGTGCAATCATTCATTATTGCTAAGATTGTACACTTTTGTAAATTAAAGACCTGTAGAACCTGAAAAATATACAGTGTATCTTAAATTGCCTTGGATTTGTGAAGATAACGATGGCCTTATTCTATGGGCTATGTCCTTTCAGGATGTTAGCAATCATGGCTCGCCACAATTTCCTGTCTTAATAATTGTAGCTCTTAATAAATTTTGTATTTTTGTTATCTCTCCAAAACTTTGTTCTGCCATCCATTTAGTTAAGCTCATGAGGTAAGTTATGCATTGTTTTCCCCCCATCTTTCTCTCTCACCTTTAATATGTCCTGTGAGTATGAAAGTTTCCAAGCCTTCTTTTTTCATATACCCTATAAATTTCAACTGCCACTTTCTCATGCTAACTGTAAATATTCTTTTTGTTTCCATTTTCTGTAAAGCATGTTCAGTCCATGGTATTCTCAACATCCTTCTGTAGAACCACATTTCTGTTACTTCAAGTCTCTTCTTCACCTGTGAGGAGATTGTCCAGCATTCGCTGTCATATAGAAGAACTGATATTATGTAACGGTTCAGTACTCTTTTCTTTGTTCCTAACAAAATTTTCCTGTTTGTTTATACTTTGCTTTTGGAAGGCATCTTTGGTTATGCCAATGCACCTTCGGATTTCAGTGTCACATTTTCCGCCCTCTGTTAAAACCCTTCCCAGATATTTAAATTTTTATATTTGTTTTATTTTGGTATTTTTAATTTTTAATATGCATGTTGGGCTGTTCCTTTTGCTGACAACCATGCATTCTATCTTCTTACAATTGATAGTTAGTCCTTTCTTCTCACTTTCCTTTACTACCTTCTGTAGGAGTTGTTATAGTTTCCTTTCTATGTCTGTTATCAGCACTCTGTCTTCTGCATATATTGTGTTATTGAGATTGAGGCCACCAATAATGAATCCTTATAGGACTTCTAATTCTCTCAGAATGTCCTCACTGAATTTTTTGAATAAATCTGGTGAGAAGACATATCCTTACACACATTTTGATTTTGCACTGACTTTATTTTCTAATCATTTTCTGCCAGTACCAGTTCTGGATCAAGTTATGGATCATATCTTTCTCAAATAAATCAAACTTGCCTATCAGTTCTAATAGACAAAAAACTTATCAATAATAATTTTCTTTTATTTAAGATTACGAATTCCTTTTCCCTTTACCTTCATTAATTTTTAATTTTACATTTTGTTATTCTCTTTTTTTTTTTTTTTTTTTTTTTCTCAATTTCTATTGGCCATACCATGTTGGAATACCAGTTCCCGTACAATCACATTAAAATAGCTTAGAAATGTAAGGTCATTTTAGCCATATGATGCTAAAATATATTCCACCACCACAGACAACAAACCTGACTGGAATTGGGACTCTGCTCTCACATTTGTCAAGCTTGGTCAGTATTAGATAGGTGACCTCTTCATAGTAGCAGGTGCTACGAGTTTGAATGTGCAAGTGGTGTAATGGATAATGGCTTGGAATTGGAAATTGGTGAGCCAAGTTCCAATTCCAATTGGGTTCATTATATTCACCTACACCCAAATACCCTTGGGTAAGTTATGAATCTACCTCTTTTCTCCCCAGCTATAGGGTAATTCGTAGGACATGTATCAGTAAAATAATTATCCCCTCAAAGTTTTTCAATCTAAAAATTTTCTTGTTTTAAATAAGCTGCAAAGGGTTAACTGTAAAATAAAAAAAAAAAATCAACAAAAACCCCCAAAAAATAATTAATATTTATTTTCCTACAGCAGACCTGATTGTTCCAATATATGATAATAATGAGAACAAAAACTTAATAAATATAGGTAATAATAAACATGAAAATAAATTATACCTTTTTTATTGAATTTATCTTGGTTCTTTTCTTTATCTGACTTATTTTCTTAGTTTTGTTTTGATTTTTTTTTTTTTTTTTTCTCTCTCTTTTTCTTTTTTTTTTTTCTTTTTTTTTTTTTTTTTTTTTTTTTTTTTTTTTTTTTTTTTTTTTCTTTGGTTGTTTTTTGACTTTCCTTGCTTCTTTGATTCCTTGCTTCTTTGATTCCTTGCTTCTTTGTCTTCTCGTTGGGTTTTTGTGTATTGCTAACTCTATCAAAACTATGAAATCTGTCAGGAAAATATCCAACTATTTAATATTGATGATTTTTTTTTTTATTTATTTAAAAAAAAAAAAAAAGTAAAAAAAAAAAGCCTACCTAAGAAAATTGCAAGTTAGTCCATTGCAGATAAGAAAATGAGTAATTCTCAACTGCAATCATGATATGTTTTGTCTTGCGTCTGGCACAACATTAGGAATCAAGGCTGGAATAAGAACTCCTTCAGTAAAATGAAAAACACTAAATTCTAACAGGTTTGTTGAATATTTAAACTGGGGAAATAAAATGATTCCATTATCTATTAAAGGTTAAATTCTCCCCCCCCCCCATCCCCACAGCAGGATGGTGGTCTGAAAAATACAGCAATAATTGCTATAATTTGGTGTAAGGAAGACCATCCAGTCACTTAATTCTTTTATCATGTGTGTATCTGTTTGCTGTGGGCACAGGAATGCGAATGTGGTCTTGTGAGGCAATGACTGTCCACAATGCAACCCAAAGCAAATCTGACAACTCTCTCACTGGGCCCTGATTCTCTTTGTAGTTGGGCCCTGTAAGTCTTTGTTTATAGAGATAACCACTTCCCCAAGTTGATGGATCTAATTTTTTCACTTCTATCACCCTATCTAAGGAAGTCTTTTCATAAACCATATGGCTTCCTTTGTCTAAAGAAATTGGCCACTCTTTTTCTGTTTTGGGCAAATAGAATTAATGTAAACAAACCCTGATTTTGAGGTCTTTGGGACCTGGTAATTTGGACAACACATTAATGATGTCTGATTAGAGAGAAGTGGATAGGTTGGGGAAAACTTGGTTTTGCTCAATTTTACTAAATCTTGACTAGTTATTTCTGGGTTTGATTCTCATTGGAACCATTCTTAAATTCATTTTATTGTTTAAAACATAATTAACTTGTTTGTTTTTAGGTCTTTCTGACAATTCAGATCTATTCATAGAATTTTATTATTCAATTAGTTGTTCCTCCTGATCACCATCCAGTGATTTCATATCATTAAGCAGGATGAATACTGTTATGGAGTGGTTTCACAGTGGAGGCTTGTGTTTTGTACTAAGTCGGTCCTAAATAGGTTTGATGTACAAAACGTTATGAACTTGATATAATAGGTAATGACGCAGTAATCCAGTTGTGGTTGCTGATACTTTAATATCCGACTAACGGTCGTCCGAGATAGACTGACTGACTGACCAACTCACTGAGCGACTCCTACTTATTATAGGTGGGAGAGTCTATTAACTATAGAATAGGTGTGTTCCTCTATAAGTACCCTGTTACATCTCTCCTTAATAGTTTTGTTTTTTTTTTTTTTTTTTTTTTCTCATATTCTCTCACACTCAGTAACCCATTCCATCTTAGTGGCTTCATTGCCTTGCTTGGGGATGAAATTATAAGGAAAAAAAAAAGGCACTAAATTTTGAATTGACTTTGTTATTAGTAGCCAAAGTTAGCCTAGTTTATGATAAATGTAGTCCCTCATCCCAAAATTTAAAAAAATTATAATTACTAAATTGGATTATATCTGAGAACCCAATGCTACTAAATTTTGACTTGAATGTCTTTTCATTTATAGCTCAAATTATCCTACTTTATTTTTATAAAAAGTAGCAACTATCACAAATAAAAAGTTAAGTTACAAGTAACAAACTGTGTTATATTTGAAATCCTAGGGTTACTAAATTTTTAATGAATTTCTTTTTACTTGTAGCCCAAGTGGGCCTAGAATATTTTTAAAATTGTCCCAAAAGTTGCAAATACTGAAATGCAAAATTTAGCAATGCAAGTCTTTCAATTGAGAGTCTAGCTTGGTCATCTTAGTGTATAATTTTCTACAGAATTCATTTTTGTATTATGAACAAAAAATATGAATTTTTTTTTTTTTTTTTTTTTTTTTTTTTTTTTTTAAATGATGAAATATTAAAAAAATGGGAACTTAGAATTAGATTCTTGAATACAATTTTTTTTTTTTTTTTTACATGACAAAAGATATATTTTGTAAGTTTATAAAAAATATATATATAAATATCTGAGTAAGTTTTTTATCTATTTGTCCTTCACCTCTAAAATAATTTTTTACACGATTGAGGAAATCAATTACCAGTTTACAAAGCACTGGTTTAAAATGAAACTGAATTTTCTTATTAAAAAAAAAAAAATTACAAAATGAAAGCCAGTTTAAAAAACCGCTAAAGATATTTGTTAGCAAATATATAAGGGATAATAAAAATTATCAACCATAAATGATTTGTGTCAGTGAATATTGAAACCACACTGTGATCGCATAGATTTTTAATGTTCAACAATAGTTGTTTGTGAACAAGAAGAAAACCTTTGCCTCTAAGTTTAGGAATTGGTTTTCACCCTATTCTTTATTGTTATTATTCCAGTTTGAATTGGCTGTACCCCACACCTAAGTCCATGTAAACAGATGACGTGTAATTCAGTTCTCAGAAAAGAACCTAAATTTTCAGTTTCATTATTTTTTAAAAGTTTATCTACAATGGCTGCATTAATATTGGTTGTTCATTGTAAAGAATGTCAATGCTAATGTTTACATTATGATAATATAAACTTTTGTACAGTTTTTATTATATTTATTTTTAAATGCCATGTCCCTTTATGACATACTGTATTTTGTTGTGCTTAATTCTTTGGAGATAGAGCCTCCTTTGGTGTTTCAGTGCCAAGAAGATGGAGCCCTTTTCACACACTTGCACTTGAGCACAAACAATTGACATAAAATCACACACAAGTACACACGGTAATGGATATCGGATTGAGGAATTGGAGAGCTAAGTTCGAATTCCAGTTGAATCCATTACATTCACTTATGTGCTAATACCCTTGGGAAAGGTATCAATCCCCGTCTCCCTCCAGCTATGGGTAAATAGCAGGATAGACCAGTTTCTATAGCCTTGGGTAGCAACTAATCTACTGCAGAAAGAAATGGCAACCTACTGCAGGGAAAAAAATCTGCCTTGTCAGTCATGTATTGAAAAATACATGATGGCCTAAGCGTGTATCATGCATGACACATAACTGACACATTTGCAGAATTTTTTTTTTTTTTACTTTGCTCAAAAAAACCTCTTATTTGAAATAGCAACATTGCAAATCCACTTAATTTTGCTTAAAAGATAGTTTATTTGTATTTTGATTTTTTTTTTCCTGATTATTTACTTAATAAAAAAACAATATTTTTTTTTTATTCTCATAGTTTATTAATATATAGAAATATGTATAAAAACAAAAGTATGATAGATAAATTAATACCTTAAAATATATTACCGGGTATGTCTAATTAGTGACTTCCCCAAAAATTTGAAAATAAGTTTTGAAATGGAAATTAGAAACACACAATAGGTAAAAATCTGGTTCATTTCAATTCTTTAATATTGTGAAAAATTAAATATTTTAATGAAATATGAGATTTTAATGGATAATCCAGTTCAACTTAAAAAAAAAAAAAAAACCTAGGGATGGCCGTACTACTGGGTCATATTATAGTCAAGGATGTAATTTATTCCCTGTTGTTAGCTTCAGAAACACAGAATATTGTGTTCAAGTTATATTATACACTAGAAAATATAGTATATAGTTATGGCTCTCCACTAATTCCTTCTCTTTATTATCAATGAATTTAAACACTCTAGACCTCTTTAGGTCTGACTAAATAAAAAAAAAAAAAAGTCATTTTTTGACAAGAAATTGAATTAGAATTCAAAATGAAGAAAACTGTCATTGCAAGACAGCTTTTAAAACCAGTTTAGGCAACCTTTTCCAACCAGGCTTACAGCCACATCATATTGAAACATTGGTTCCTATACAATTACCAAAGTTGAGCAACATTGGGCCTGGTCAGTACCAAGATGGGTGACCACTTGGGAATACCAGTTACTGTAAACTTGGATTTAAGGGTGGTGTAATGGATAATAGTTCTGAATTGTTAATCGAAGAGCAGTTCCAATTCTAGTTGAGTACATTATATTCACTTATTCACAAATACCATTGGGAAATGGTATGAATCCACTTATTCTCCCTCCAGCTATGCGTTAATTAGTAAGATTTGTATCACTAAACCATTATTGTCTCCAAAAATGAAATAAAATTGCATGCAAAATATTGAGATTTCAACATTGAATAAGCTATAGCAGTTGATATGCTTCTTAAA